>JAPXFQ010000449.1:0-351776 GCA_028564705.1 Apricaphanius iberus | reverse complement strand
GATCGAATTCACTACTATTTATTACTATGTTCAAAGTTTTCTATTCGAAGTCTTTGGATTAAGAACTGCGTCAGTTTATTAATAATTTCATTTAATTCTAATTTTGCTTTCCGTATTTTGCTTAAGCTCTCTTTATTCAGGGAAGCTTCTAATGATTTGATAGTTTCTTCTAATTCCTGTACATGTTTATTTTCTGTTCTCTTTTTATTTGATGAGAATGAAATTATTTTACCTCTAATCACAGCTTTCCCTGCCTCCCAGAGAGTGGATGGCGACATACCAGGGAGATCATTAAATTCCATGTATGAAGCCCATTCTTTTTCAATATATTTAATAAATTCTCTATCCTTAAGTAATGATGTATTAAATCTCCAATTTTTATATTGAAGGGTTGCTATTCTATTTGCTAAATTTAAAGAAACAGGAGCATGATCGCTGATAACTATAGGATGTATCTCAGTGTCTGAAACGTCATTCAACAGTGAGCTGCTGACTAAGAAATAGTCCAATCTAGAATAAGAATGATGGACATTTGAGTAAAAAGTGTATTTTCTGTCATTGGGATGAAGTGATCGCCATGCATCGCAAAGTCCATAATCGCTCATGTACTGTTTAACTATATCTATGAATTGCCATCTGCGCTGAGTCCCTGCTGTACTGAGCCTGTCTATTTCTTCATTTAGTCCAAAGTTGAAATCTCCCCCAAGAACAAGTGACCAATCCATGTGATTAGCCAAAACCGAGAAGAAAGTATGAAAGAATGAGGGGTCGTCAACATTTGGACCATATACACTAACTATACATTACTTTTGGTTATGTATAAATAGTTTTAATATTATAAATCTACCCTCTGGATCTGTAACTGTGTCTATTACTTTAAAATTAGTATTTTTATTTATTAATATTGCTACTCCTCGTTGTCTAGAGTTATAGCATGAAGAAAATATATTAGGATACTCGGGTGTTTTTAAATCATTAGCAGTTGAGCTTGATTTATGAGTCTCCTGTAGTAAGACGACATCTGCCTTCAATCTTTTAAGATGGTTGAAAATCTTAATTCTTTTTTCTCTGGAACTAGATCAGTGAATATTCCATGTTAGAAATTTTACAGGATTCATAGGGCTAAGATGAATATTAGACATTTACTATAGCCAAGGATGAATAGAGGTGTAGTCTTGGTTTATCTATGGAGTTGCCTGATTGAAAATCCAGAAGCAGAGATAAAGCGAGGGAAATAACATACCAAACAGGTGTGTAAAGAATGATAGCATGATGGAAAAACATGAATGTGCCATCATAAAAGTCTGTGTGTGAAAGAAAAAGGAAGAAAAGTCATAAAAAGATTTGGTGACACGAATGTGAAAAAATCGATCTTCTTAACTCAGTTCTGTTTGAGTGATTTTGCTCCTAGTTTGATTGTGAAACAGAGTGGACGAGACATTAAGTTTAACCTACAAGGTTTATTGTACTAAATTTGGAATCCTTAGATTCAGTGATCAAACAAACAAATAAACCTTGGTGGTTTTCTACCAAATGATAAAAGTTCATATATCCTGTTCAAACACGTCCCCTTCTTATTATAAATTTATCGGCTACTGCCCCCTAGTGACGTCTTGTGGTTTGAGAGGTTAACATGCAACTAATATACTGTACAGTCCTCACACTGCCGTGAGGAAAAACAATGATAGCTTGGCATAAATGACTGACAATAAAGTTGTTCACATTGTGCTGTCTTTTCTATGAAAATGTAAGTCATTAACCACAGCTTACAACACCTACTTCCTGTGTTATTGAGAAGTCAGAACCTGATAAAAATCAAACGAACAAAGCTGCCTGAGAGCAGACAACTCTGAGCTGTATTCACTTTTGAAACTAGTTGTTGAAAAACTGTGTTGAAAATATAAAATCTTGAAATTTTTTAAAAGTGTTTTTCCAAGTATTCGGAGGCTACAAGATCATCATGATCAGTTTCTGTTTTTTAATTTTTGTTGTTATGGCTGGGCTCACAGCAGCAGCATCACCACCATTATCTCTTAGGAATATGAATGTGTCCTGCAAACAAATGGTAAGCTTTAAATACTGCCTTCATGTGAACTGCTGATTCTTCCAAAAAAAACGTATAATTACATGCAGCCGTGGTTGTTTTTTGTTTGATCTTTATTACTTGCAGGGCCTGGACAATTGCAAAGATTGTAAGTATATTTTTTGTTACATCACTCGAATAAAGTTTTAATACTTGTTTTATTTACTACAATGATCAGATAAACCATATGATTGATTTTATCTTGGAAACTTTATCTTTGTATTTGACAAGAATTTGTGATAATATATTGATTAAACTGATCTCAGTAGAAAGATTTGCTCCCTAAATGTAGTCAGATTCCACGTTCAACATAATTTCTTTCACCACTTTGTTAGTTTTCTGATCGTTTTTTTGCTGTTACATAATATATCTTAGTAATAACCTTGTATTTTAAGACATTCTATAGAAAAAGATGACAAAAGATTGAAGTATTCAAGCAGTTTTTAGAAATTTAGTAACTTGTTTTACTTTTCACTGACCCTTAAAGGTCTGCATACCTTTTTTAAGACAAGGTTTAGTGTTGAGACTGTATAGTGACATGAAATAAATGTAACAATCCTAGGGTTTTCCTGTTCCAAAGATGTTACAAAATATTGGATGGTTATTATTGTGCAAAAGTATCAATTAGAAGAAAGGTATAAAAATTCATACCAAGGCACAGGGAAAATAGTCACCCGTAGTTGGAGGTAGTATTGAAAAACAACAACTGGTTTTGGCAGCGAGACTACATGATTTACAGGATTATTAAGAAAGAGCTCTATAGTGTCCCATTAGTTTTTACCAAAAAACTTAAGTTGTCTCCTGAAAAGATTAAGAAATGTTTTGCTTTTTAAAAGTAACATTTTAAATTGAGCTAACCAGAGAAAATGGCTAATGTTGAAGAGAAACAAATTTTTCTCCTGAAGAGGGGTGAGGGTCCCGGAAGGGATTTTCAGAAACTGAAAGATCTTGAGACTGTTTACTGGGCAGAGTGGGAAAATTCAATATGTGGGATGTTAATAAATACCAAAGAAAAAAAAACTAGCTGATGCTCATGAACACTCTTCAAACTGGGTTGTATAATCTTTTTATATTTTCCTTTTAAAGTTCTTGTTTTTATAATTAATTGTAAAGAATGAATGTCACAAGAGTCTGGTGTAGGTTTTTTTGAGCCTCTATAGATTACTTATATTCATATAAAACCCTTCCATGTCAGCATATTGCTCAGACATTCCTCAACTCGCCAAGATTCCTCGACTCAATGCTTCTACCGGCCCGGAGTGGGATTCTGTGCAAATAAAAACCAGCATGGATCAAGATGGACCTGTTACTGTCTTGAATGTGACTTGGAAACTACAAGTTGATGGTGAGTAGGTCCCGTTCCAACAAAAAGCTGTATTTTTGTTTGTTTTATTTTACATTTTTCTGTACATTATGTTGCCAGATGGGGTTGGTTAATGCATTTTACTGAAAATAACAAGTAAAGTAAAGAGTCTCTTCATGATCTGCACACCTGTTTGTGTTCACAGGGTCTATTTTCAACATTCGTGCCTCGGAGATAAAGATTAGAGATAAAAATACAAATCAAAGTGTGTGTGCGCACTATAATTTCTCAGTTAAAAACGCACAAAATCCAAGCAATGAAAGGGTAAGATCAAGTTTTACTCTTGTTACCAAACTGAGCTTAATGCTCCAAGTGTTTTTTTTATTTCTTTAATTTTTTTATTACATCCTTGTTTTCACAATCTTCTTCACTTCTGTGATTCTATCTATCTCACTGAAAATAATTTTAAGACCATTGGTTTTTTTTAAATTGAAAAGTTTCTATAGCTATTATTTCACCTCTTTTATTCACCATAAATTGGTCAGTTGTTGACTCTCACCTCGCACTCCTCTCCTGGCATGACATCCATTCCAGGAGAGGTATGAGATATTTTCACATTTTTTTATCTTTTAATATATAAACTGAAAATTGACTTAATCGAGTGAAAATATATTTGCTGTTGCATAATTTGGCTTTAAAATATTTTCAGATGTGAGAGCAGAAGTTGTTTTACTTATCTTTTTAAGTATAAGTAAAGGCTGGACAGTGTACTGTATCTTTATTGTTTTACCAAAAAACAAATCTTTCTTTTGAATGTCTTCATTTTTTTAAAATAAAATCAAAAAGACAAAACTTATATATTTAACATTTTTTTAACACATCCCAAATAAAAAAATATATTTAGTTTAAGTTACATTTGACTCTGTTGAGATCTTGTTAAGGCAGGGGCACAGAAAAAGTATCTATCTTAGGAAGAGAGGATTCAACCTTAAAGGTTTGAGAGGCCCTCCTTTTATTTTTTCCAGGTAGAAAACTTAGGGGTTAAAAAACTTGTGAACAAAAAACACAAACTTTTATGTAATTCTCACCAGTAGCCGGCAGAAATTTGAAAATTCCTTTCGATTTTGAAATATTTTACATTACTGGTGTGATTACCCAAATGTAGATGGTTTCAATAAAAAAATACCTGTCCAGGATGAGGGTCATACTGGAAATGTATTGTCAAATGTCTAGAAATTAGTATTTTCTTATATAATATCCCCTTTGTGTAAATTGATCATTACAAACATTTCTAGACGGGCATAAATCAAAGAATAAACAACACACTGGTTCGAAGCTTCAAAGTGAATTTCCACCTAACCTAAGTTTCCTTCCAGACTTGTCATTCATTTAGCTCTATTTTCTTATTTCCTTTGGCCAACTTTACTGTCCCTGTTGGGAAAAAAAACTATCCCCACAGCATAATGCTGACAGCGCCATGTTCCACCATTGAGATTGTGTTCATTGGGATGTGTAGTGTTAGTTTTCCTGCACACATAGGACTTTGTATTTCCTTCAGAAGCTTTAATCTTTAATCAAACCTGAAAACCTTTACCCACATGTTTGCCCTGAATCAGGATGACTCCTAGTTTGGTATTATACTTTCCATGGTCACATTTCATTCATTGTACTAAATAGGGACTCAGGGGTTAGGAGTTTGTCTTGTAACCACACGGTTGCCAGTTTGAGATCAAGCTGTCTTGGTTGTTGTGTCCTTGGGCACGACACATTTATTTTTTAGCATAACACTTTAAATCTGTTGTATTTTGTATTTTGAGCGATACAGCACAGGTCGGTGTGGTTCAGTACACTGTTTTATGGCCTGGTGTATTGAGGAGAGTGGTTCAGTTTGACTCCCACTGGAAAGGCAGGGTTAAACCCAAACATTGAAAACCCTAGTCTGTTTTGTGCTTGTCGGAAGCAGGGACATTTTCCTGTCCCCTAATCAATGCATTGTGTTGTGTGATACTAGTAGCTCCACACTAATCATTATGTACCATTGTCTTATGGACCAACTAAAGGGGGGGCAGGAATGGTACGGTACAGGTTGTATGAGCCGCTTTTTCAATATAAACAGACAAAATAGAGGTCCGACCCACATCAACCCATGCCATACAATCACTGGAAATTAGGCATTTGTGAAACATGAGTTTCTACCACCAAACAGAAAGAAATATTAAATGATTGTTTATTTCTGGGGAACCCCATAAAACATTTGTGCTTAGGGTATTTAAATGGCTACTGCATTGCTCCTCTAGCAGGTCTGGACACAGTCGTCCAATTTTATTCTTGCCTTTTGACCACTGCATTCCCCTAAATTTAAATCATCCTTTCTATCAACACAACTTCGGGCCAGAATATTTTTGTAACTAAAAAAAGAAAAAATGAGCAACTAAATCCAATTTCACCAGCACTTAAACCATTCAAGTGGTTCAAGAATTCCTTAGACAGAAACATTTTCCCAGTACGAAAAAATACTGAATTTGACTGCATTGTATCATATCGGATTAAATCAGACTGATATTTGGCTATAATTGTATTTTTTTGTTTATACTTCTGTACAGAAAAGCAACTTATTTGTCTTGTAAAGTGTCTTAAGATGGCATTTGCTGTGAATGGTTATTATATACAATACAGACCAAAAGTTTGGACACACCTTCTCTTACAATGAGTTTTCTTTATTTTCATGACTACATTGTAGATTCTCGATTAAAGGCATCAAAACTATGTATCAACACATGATGTATGGAATTGAATATATGTGTTATATTTTAGATTTCTCAAAGTAGCCACCTGATCACTGCTTTGCATTCTCTTGAGCTTCTACAGGTAGTCACCCGAAATGGTTTTCTAACAGTCTTGAAGGAGTTCCCAGAGATGCTTAGTACTTATAGGCCTTTTTGCCTTCACTCTGAGGTTCAGCTCACCGAAAAATCATCTCGATTAGGTTCAGGTCCGGTGACTTTGGAGGCGAAGTTATTTCATACTTTTTTGTAGAAGTACTACATAATTACATATGAGTTCATTCATACTTTTGTTGCCTACAGTGAGAATCTACAATGTAAATAGTCATGAAAATAAAGAAAACGCAATGATTGAGAAGGTGTGTCCAAACGTTTGGTCTGTACTGTAAATAAACAAAATTAAACAAGATAAATTTTAGGAACTCATTTTTCTGAAATTGCTATAATAGTATTTTTTCTTTCATTTATTTATTGCTACAAGTGGACTTTTTTCTTGGAGGCTGTGGTAGAGCCTAAGCATACATATACCATCGAAATATTTAACCTTCCTGAACCCGATCTGGGAGATTATAAAATCAGAAACCAAACTACTGTACCAGGTAAGACACCTTAGAAACTTATTTTGATTGTGATAATGACGAATACGGACAGCTACTTTGGATCTGTTTCAGTTTAATAGAGACTATTAGAACATTTTTTTATGGTCAACAATTTGTATAAAATGTTAGGATATTGACTCATTATTGCCAATCATTACTTTGTAACCACCTTGCTCTATTTAATTCACTTAAAAAAGAGAAATGAAACATGCTTATTGATAATAACACTAACAAATGTAAAACATTCTGATCATGTGTTGTTTTTGTTTTTCTGATGTAATATTCTGGCCAGGATGTGAAGACCCGAGAATCAAGAGGGCCCAAGTATGCCAGGAGAATGGTAAATTATTCTTATTATCCAGTTCAAATGTAGTTGGGAAGATCATGGATTAAAACACAAGCTGTTTTTCTGTCTTTGAATAATTTAGGTAGTCTGTGGGATCCCAAGATAACTGCTAAGTGCACCGAGAAGAAAGATTTGATTCTTGTGATATTTGACTCAGCGGAGTATTCTGAGAGTTACAGAGTTTTCTTACAGACTGACGGCGTAAATTGTTCCAAATTAGTCAATAAGGTAGTACCTCCACAAATATATCTTAATAGAATAAGTCATTTAAAAGTTTATGTGTTCCCTCCCCTCAGTTCAACCCAAAAATAGAAAGTTCATGAGCCTGTTTGTAGGATGCTGTAGCTAGACATTTTGTTGCAAAGTTAAATGTAAGGAAAACGTGTTGTAGAAAAAAAACACTCAAGAACCACAGATAACTAGAGCCTTGAGAGGAGTGTGAAATAAAGTCAGTTCAAGCTATTTTAGGGAGTGTCGATTGACTAAAAAGAAAGAGGACTGGAATATAGATTTGTGGTCCAAAGTCCTCTTTTCAAGTAAAGGCAAATTAGGCAGTAGATTTTAAATCAAGATCCCAGAATGTAGGGAAAGAGCAAAGAGACCTAGAATTCAATTTGGTTGAGGTCTAGTGAAAAGCATCAACTATCAGCAACAATTTGGCAAGCCATGTCATCTGTGGTCCACTTTGTTTCATGAAGTTGCCCACCCTCCCCAAGAAATATTTAAAATGAGAAATACAATGATATTTGCAATTATTTTTTTTTACTCTCTGTATAAGTTTAGCTTATTTAATATAATTACTTAAATGCTGCTATATTCCTTATTTAGAAACAAAGATTAACATTTTTGTTTGTTTGTTAATTGAACAGGAAAACAGAACTCGTCTGAATGTGACGCTGGAGTGTGTTTGGGGTATGCGGTCACAATATGAAGTGAAGGTGAGACAGATTCTCAAAGCCAGGTATTAGTGAAATAATACTTTCTGCTTTGAAAAAAATTCAAGGCCTTATCGCACTTTGTCCAACAGATCCAGCCATATTTCATTCGCTGCAAAAATAACTGTGACAGTAAAAATAAAATAATTACAAATTGTCAAAGTAAGTCACATATTGGTCTGTAGAGTTTTATAAATTTTATACTCAGTATTTTTGCCATCTTTTACTTGTAATAACAAATCTTTTTGCTTGTAAATATTTTAGGGCAGTCTCCAATGATGGGCAGATGGCCTATAACGTTTTGTGTTGGTCTGCTGCTGATCTGTGTCTTTGTTGTTTTACTGCAGAAAGCATCTCAAAGAGGTTAGTTTCATTTTAAAATACACAACATAACGTATAATAAAAAGACTTCAACAGATAAATGCATAAATGTTGACTTTATACTTCAGGGCCTCCAATCACTCCTACCTCTGCTGACGAGCAACAAATGGAAGTTTTTCAAGTTCAAGAGAGAAAGCGTGTCCTCGTCATTTACTCCCTTGACCACCTGTTATATAAGAACATTGTTCTGAAGTTTTCTGCCTTCTTAGTGGCAAAATGTGGCACAGATGTGATCCTGGACCTGCTGGATTTAACCAGACTGGGAGAACTGGGGAGCATCCAGTGGCTGGAGTGGCACAAGGAGCAAATAGAGAAGTCTTCGGATAAAATATTAATTCTTTGCTCCCGAGGGGTACAAGCTAAATGGAGAGCCATGTGTGGGGGAAAACAGGTCTTTCTGAGAGAGGATGCCCTCTCTCCTATGGGTGACACACTCACCCCTTGCCTCACTCTCCTGGTGCCTTATTTTATCCGGTCTGCATCGTTTGAAAAGTATATCGTGGCTTACTTTGATAACATTTGTTCTGAGGAAGACATCCCCTTGCCCTTCAAGATTACAATGCGCTACAGGCTAATGAAACAATTTGAGGAGGTCTTCTTCAGAATCCTGAACACAGAAAAACACGAACCGGGCCGAGTAAAGAGAATCGAGGGCCTCTCTGAAGATAAATACCACGAGTCCCCCTCAGGAAGGGCCCTGAGAGATGCTATAGAGGCCTTTCATAAGTATCAGCTGAGGCATCCACACTGGTTCCAGGAGGAGTTACTGCAATGCTCAGAGTTGGATGATGAGAAAGCAGCAGAGGAATCAGATGAAAGGATGACAATTACTGATGATTCAACATGTGTGCTTAGCTCAGTCCACATCATGAGCAACATGGAGATCCAAGAAAGTGATGTAGCATTAAATAAAAGGTTCAGCTGGCTGAAACGCATCGATTTTGCTCAACTCTAGAGTTCAGCTCTCACGCTGAAGAGGGTATTCATCTGCTTTAACAAGATCACCTGAAAGTTTTATTCACCGACACTTTGGAACAGCTTTGCTCTGAACATCAGGCAGGCCTCGGAAAACTGTTTAAATGTCTTTAAGGCAAAGTTAAAGAAACATGGTTACATGTGCATATACCTCTTGATGCTTTTTAAGTAATCTTGTTTCTTTTATGTAAAGCCTATTTTATTGTATTTCATTTTCTTTTTTGTTTTAGTGTAACTTTAAGGAAATGCTTATTTTTTTACTTTTATGCGATTATTTTTGGTTTTCGCCGTGGTACACACTTTCATGGAAAGTACTTTATAAATAAATGTATTATTTGTAAAATGTATTATTACTCAACTCCCCGTTGATTTCAAGGTTCAGTCATAAGAATGTGTTTTTGTTATCACCACCACATGATATTTACAGTTAAGATAAAAATAATTAATATTCCCAACAGATTTAGGTTTCAAAATCCTTTTAATTTTCCCAACATGTTTCTTCTGACTGGAAGTATTGTCAGTGTTTTTCTTTTTTCTGTTGATATTTTTGAGTTACTAAGCCAGAATCCCAACTCGAATCAGAGAAAACAGAGTTAAAAGATTACAGGATGATGACCTTCAGTCTCCAATTACTTGGAGCTTCTCATCAAAGATAAATCATTTAATACCAGGGAAAACATGCTCAGCAATTGCAAGGATTTTATTGATGTAAAAGCCAATAAAGATTATTCTAGCCTAAACAATAAAAAGACATGCAGTTTTTTAATAAAATGTAGATAAAAACAGAATTTAAAAAAATATCACCACTGTTACATTCCTTTTTCTCTTAATAGAAACATGTCTCATTACTCAACAGAGTCAAAAAGAATTTTAAATCTGTCAGTTTTAGACATGTCTCATTCAAGCATCTTAGTTTATTTTTTATTTTTTTTTGCTTTATTTTTTGTATTGCTTTTCCACAACAGAGTGTGATCGTAGGCTTTTGTCAGGGTAAAGCTCAGACAGTAGAGATCTGTGGTTGATGGTTGTGAGCTGTGTAAACAGTGTTTGGGTCAAAGTTTAGCTCCCTGGCCAAAGTGTGTTGCATTTTTGTCTGGACAGGACAAGGTAAGTTTCAATCTTTTCCGTTTGTTTTATACATATATATATATATATATATATATATATATATATATATATATATAAAATTGAGCAGACTTGGAAAATAATAAAAACTTTCAGATCTTTGAAAAATGTGCTTTTCTGCTTCTGTTGGTTTCTGAGTATGCTCATGTTGATTGTATTTGTGTGCAATGCTATAGCTGGTTTGGAGTTAGGCATTTAGAGTGTGTTAGTTTAAATCTAACTGGACAAAGATTTTTATTTGCTTTCTTTTTAAATACGATTCTAAAGATGTTTGTTATTTTTAAAATCTTGATTTTTTCAAACAAAATTCTACATTTTGTTTGAGGGAATGCAAAAAATCTCTCAAAGCTAAAATGTATTGAAACATAAAATATTAGTTTTCTTTATTCTATATACTTTGTTTTAGTTTCACCTTCAGAAGAGGACGAAGAGTCCAAATTTGTTTCAGTGGGGAAAAAAAAGATAGTTTTCTAAGAGTTTCTTTTTGCAGCTGTTGTTGTTACTGAGTTACATAGAATATGGCCAAAATGAAAGAGCTCTTGTTCGGGGCATTTTTGTTTTGGTCTGTTTGTGAGAGTGGCCTCAGGAAAGCGGAAGAGTGTGATGTGCATTTGTGCCAGCTAGTTGGAATAAATAAAATCCTCACAATGGCTGAATGGGATCTGTACTCAGTAGTGGCAAACCTGAAGGGTGGGAAATCACTTGGAAGCAAATATCTACATTTACTCTCAGAGAACCTGAGGTAAAAAAAAAAAACTTTTCTTAATTTTAACAATAGAAAATATTTTTAAAAGATAATTTACCAGAAATCTCCTCTTTTACACTTTCAATAGCTGTAGTGTTTTAAATCTTGACCTTTGACAAATTTTTCTTACATAATATAATCTAGAAGGGTTGTATTGTTTCATGGATTATAAAGAAGAATCATCATAGTTTCTCAACAGTAGCAATGACTGGATTTGCAACTGATTCCCAGGGAAAAGCAATATTATAGGTTGGACTGCTATCTTTGATCACAAATGTTCACAGTTTAAGATCTGAGCTTCACCTGCTTAAAACGTGGTTTACTCAAACTGACTGTAATAAGAGTTAAGATTAATTCATTCAAAGTCTGCATATTATCAGGTTCTAACACAAAATCTGATCAGAATGAAGGTCCTGAAGAGCGTCTTTCAGCTTATCCTCAAAAGAGAAGCTAGTTCTTATCAGAACACTGTGTGTGGCAAAGGTGAATACACTTCCTTGTTAAACTTTTAGCACTAAGATTAATAAGATTAACAATGTTCGTTGCAGGCTGGTAATGCTAAAGATGATTCCGCCTTTTCTTTCAGATATCCACTTCAAAGTTTCACCATCTGTATCAGAGGCTCTGGTGCAAAACAAGCCAGTGGTTGCACTCGAGAGCACAATCATCACACATGGCATGCCCTATCCACACAACCTGAGGTGCTCCCAAGATGATGCCAAAATAAAAAACTTTTTAAGTTTTCAAGATGAGGTCTTAAAAATAAACTATAAGCTTGTCTGCTGTTTCTGTTCAGCACTGCAAAGGAGGTTGAGGCCATTGTGCGAGCTGAAGGAGCCACTGCTGCCACGATCGGCATCATTGAAGGGGTAATACGTGTCGGACTGACGTCAGACGAGCTCGATCATCTCGCTCGATCCAAAAGCCCCCTGAAGGTGTCACGACGGGATCTACCGTATGTCATTAGCAAAGTGAGGGAGGTTTTACTTCTGTCTCAACCAAAAATCTCAAACCTTGAAGTCTCGTAAACTTTTTCTCATATTTTAAATCAAT
The DNA here is from genome assembly GCA_028564705.1 of Apricaphanius iberus. Taxonomy (NCBI): domain Eukaryota; kingdom Metazoa; phylum Chordata; class Actinopteri; order Cyprinodontiformes; family Aphaniidae; genus Apricaphanius; species Apricaphanius iberus. The sequence continues at coordinate 339,448 of JAPXFQ010000449.1, read as the reverse complement.
GTTCTGTGAAAGAAGTGACAAATTGTGATGAGGTGGAATTAGAAAGAAAAAAAATTCTGAAGATTTTAGAGAGTATATCTATTAAGTCTATTTTTCTCTGATACCTCAGAATAAAATTTTGCACCGTTAATTTTCCTGTAAGCTGCCTAATTTATAAATAAAATCCACCTGTTTGCGATTTCTTCATATATATACTTGTTTTGAGAAGGCTTCGAGATTTGTTAGACAAAATGGTTAGGTCATATCTTGTGACACAATGCCAATAAGACATAATCATCACCTAAACTCTGAGGCCAGTCAAGATGAGTAGCAGCTAAACTAACATCACCCTGAGCACACCATCCTCACTATGACACACAGCAATGGTAGCATTACACTGCTTTGGAAGGATGCTTTTCTTCACTAGAAAGCACAGGTCAAAGTTGCTGAGAAGGTTGGTGGAGATAAATCTGGGATAATCCTGGAAGAAATCCTGTTGAAGACTGCAACCAACTTCAAGCTGGGTGGAGGTTAACCTACTGACAGAACAACGTTAAACATAAAGTCATACCTAAAATGGAATGTTTTAGATGCACAGAATGCTTTTGTGGTTTTTCATTTGCAAAACGATATAGTTTTTCTTCAACATTGCAATTTTATCGTGCTTTTTGTGGCTCCATTACATAAAATGCTATTAAACTACAATAATATATGTGGTATTAATGCAGTACAATGTGACAAAGTTTAAGGCTAGGAAAACTTTTACAAGACATTGTACGTGTAGGTATAAGTTTTAGCGAACATCTTGACCTTTTAATCGAATGTCTGTTTGTTTGAATAGCATCAAATATCTGTCATAATTTTTCAGGGTCTCTCTGGGGGAACAACGGTCTCAGCAACCATGATAGCAGCACACAGAGCTGGGATCCCTGTTTTTGTCACAGGAGGCATCGGAGGAGTTCACAGAGATGGACAGAACAGTGAGCTGACCTGTACTTTGCATTCACTGTCACTGAAAATGGTTTTATAGTTTTTATATACTTTAATAATCCGGGTCGGGGATGAGGTCCTTCCTCAAGTGGAGGAGTTTAGGTATCTGGGGGTTTTGTTCACGAATGAGGGAAAAATGGAGCGGGAGATCGATGGACGGATTGGGAAGGCGTCTGCAATTATGCGGGCGCTGTACCAGTCTGTCGTGGTGAAGAGAGAGCTGAGCTGAAAGGCAAAGCTCTCAATTTACTGGTCGATCTACGTTTCTACCCTCATCTATGGTCACGAACGCTGGGTGGTGACCGAAAGAACGAGATCGTGGATACAGGCGGCTGAAATGAGTTTCCTCCGTAGGGTGGCTGGGCTCTCCCTTAGAGATAAGGTGAGGAGCTCGGTCATCCGGAGGGAGCTGAGAGTACAGCCGCTGCTCCTCCACATCGAGAGGAGCCAGTGAGGTGGCTCGGGCATCTGGTCAGGATGTCTCCTGGACGCCTCCCTGGTGAGGTGTTCTGGGCACGTCCCAGCGGGAGCAGACCCAGGGGAAGACCCAGGACTCGCTGTAGGGATTATGTCTCCCAGCTGGCCTGGGAACGCCTCAGGATTCCTCCCGAGGAGCTGGCCAAACTGGCCGGGGAGAGGGAAGTCTGGGTCTCTTTGCTTAGGCTACTGCCCCTGCGACCCGACCCCGGATAAGCGGAAGATGATGGATGGATGGATGGATCGATACCCTTTAATAATGGAATCTTTTGGAGAGAATTGCTGTTTTCAGAAAGCTCTGTCACTACATTTAAATTAAACTGGATTTCGAGAGAAGAGAAGCAAAACAGGCCATTCATTGGTTGGTTTAAAGAAGAAGAAAAACTCATAATAGATTGTTAAAATGAAAGGTGAGGTTATCAAAAATAAGTTATGGAGGAATACAGTTGTTCCAAAGAAGATAGCGAAACTGATTTCACTCAAGAAAAAAATAAACATTTCCACATCTGATTTGGGTTGATTTAGCAATAATGAATTTTGCTGAGTGAAATAAATGTAAACATGTTGGTTCAACCTAATACATTTAGTTTGCTATAAGGCACAAAAATAAACAGTGGGGGATGGACTCAAATCCATACAAAGGCCTTGGTTTTCTGAGAACCTGCACTAACCACTTTGCTACACTCAAAAATGTTGTATATAATAATATATGTATATGACTTAATTTCCAGTGTTGACTAAAAGTTATTATAATATTATAAATACCTACCAGTTCCCTTTTTTACATGAAAAAAGGGAAGGAATTATATTGCTGAAACCATTGTAATCATGTTAAGTTAACACTGGAAATGAAGTTCTGCCTTACAGCAACTTAAATTAGGTTGACCCAATATATTTACATTTAGTTCACTCAACAAAATTCATTATTGCTAAATCAGCCCAGTTCAGTTGCGTGGAAATGTATTCATTTATTTATTTATTTGCTTTACTTAATTGTTGGCTTAGAGTTAGAAAAGTTTAATTGTGAAGTCAAATCATAATCCAAACATTATTTCATGCTGACTAAATGCTCCTTCTTTAAGGTCTGGACATTAGTGCAGATCTAACAGAGCTTGGCAGAACTCCCATCGCTGTCATTTCTGCCGGAGTCAAGTCTATCCTGGATATCGGCCGCACCCTGGAGTTCCTTGTGAGAAAATAGCCATTATTCCTGTTCGTTTAGCTGGCTTGTTATGCAAAACCAAATGTGCCTGCTATTAAGTCCTATTCAATTATTATAATGTGTGACTGAAGCTTTTCCCTTATTTCTGCCCTTACATGTCTGTAAATAGGAGACACAAGGTGTGTGTGTTGCAACTTATGGACCATCTAAGGATTTCCCAGCATTCCTCTCTCCACACAGTGGATTTACCTCTGCATGCAACGTCCACAACCCTAGCGAGGCTGCAGAACTTATCGGTAAACCAGAGCCCTCATTTATCAAGCGTACATTCGCACAGATCTGTGCGTATGTCGTGCGTAGGAACAATTCTATGCATTGTGTGGTATTTATCAATTTGTACTTGTGCGCAGAATTTTTCCTAAATATAGGCATACTGCCAATTGTTCGTACATACAGCATCTACTGTTAGAACGGAGGAACTACAACACTGAAACAGGTTTACTTTGATAGAATATTTCTCTGAGCACTTTATCGCCTCCACCAAGGAGTTCATGTTGGCGTCTGTCTGTCTTATTGCAAAATAATGTAAAAGTTATGCATGGATTAGCAATAAACGTTCGGGAAATATTTTAAATTTTCCATGAAATACATTTAATATTGGGGGTGATCATGCATAGACAGTCCTGCAGCAGGACTATAGATGCAGGGAGAATTAAGCAGAGAAACCGCTGATGGCAAAAACCATCGGTGGTTCAGTCTAGAAGTTTAATATTATCGTTTTGTTCATGTTAATATGCGATGATGTTGGAGAAATAGGATGTAGTCCTCTTTCCGCTGCATTTCACCCACAGTGTGTTCCACCAGTAACAATGGGAGAGAAACCACCCAACAGGCCTAATTTTTCGCACCGTGTTCGATCAAGAATTAACTGGCCTGTGCATGCACAGGCTACAAATGTCAGTCATGCTCAAAGTGGGAGGGCTCATATTTCTTACTGCACTCTCCCAGTTTATACTAATGTTAAGATAATTGCACTTTGGATATAAACAACAGTGTTCCACCTGTTTCCAGTTTATAATATTCCTGAGCATCCCACACATCAAAACTCGTTTTAAAAGGTTTTCTTTGAACTTCCTTAGTGGCTCCCCATAAGTCTCTGCATTTGAAAATGTTTAAAGCTGTGTTATTTAAAAAAAAAAACAATTAAATTACATATATTATGCACAGTAGAGTGGTCAAATATCAAACCAAGATTGCAACAGTAGCATGTTGGTGGGCACAAAAACAAATGTTGTTTCTTGTTTCCTTGTTTGCTCCTGTTCTGTTGTTTAAATGTGCTATTGAAATAAATTATAATGGTATGGTAAATGTGGCTGAAGTGATGACTATGTATAATTTTCTGACCAAACTGTATAATCTTTTTGATCAGATAGTTTGCCTGATATAGTAACATTGTTTATGCATATGTCTTTTCTTTTTTTTTTACCAGAAAGTGCTTTGTCCCTGAGTCTTCAAAGTGGTGTCCTAATAGCCGTCCCCATCCCAGAAGAGCATGCAGCAGTAGGCCATCAGATACAAGAAGCCATCCAAACTGCAGTGACAGCAGTCAGGTAGAGGAGTTATGTCAGTTGCATTCAGCAAATGTGGTAAATAACATTGTTTGGTTTTAAGATACTGATCAGTGACCTCTGAGGAAAATTCTTAGTATATGGATGCTTGCTTATCTCTGGTTTTCTCAGTTCTGAAGGTATCAAAGGCAGAGACGTAACACCTGCTATTCTTCAAAAGGTTAATGAGTTGAGTCAAGGAAAGTCCCTCCAGGCCAGTATCCTTTAGAAACATCTAAAAATCTTAGAAGTTACATGACTTATAAAATATTTTAGTGAAAAAGATGAGACAGCCTTAAGAACATGACCTTAACAATATCTAAAGACAATAGCTTCTAACGTCAAAGTCGATGCCCATTGCCAAACAGTGGGTTGTTACCATATTATCCTTAATGTGTCGTGTTTAAAGACATTGCTCTTATTCACAACAATGCCAAAGTTGGTAGTCAGATAGCCTGTGCACTGTCAAAGCAAATGAGTGAAAAAAGATCAAACAGTCAACCCCAACATTCCAGAAAAACCCCAAAAGACCCAGATGTTGTGAGTATAAAAACATAGAGATGTGTTTAATTTTTAATCAAGAATAAGTCAAATTGTTCATTTGCTAAGCAGCATGTAAAAGTCATGTATTCTTGTATAGGTTGTTATAGGAGGAATAAATGTCGATTTTATTGCCAAAGGGAAAACAAAAACACTTCATGTAAGTATCACAACAGGCATTTATCTCAAATACCGTTGAAGACAGGATGAGAATAAGTTCTGAGAATTTGCTTTTTCTTTCAGTTTGGACAGACAAATCCAGGAAGTGTCTGTCAGTCATTTGGGGGTGTGGGGCGGAACATCGCTGGTTGGTTTTTCTTATCTGAATGCGTGCATGCAAAAGTTCTTGATTGTTTCTCACACTTTGTGTTCTCCTCCAAGACTGCCTGAGTAGGTTAGAAAAGACTCCACTGTTCATCTCAGCCACTGGAGCTGGGACAAACGGCGATGCAGTCTTTAATTACTGTAAACATATGGTAAGGCAACATTATCAGCTTGTTATTAGTACGGACAGTTAAACTCTTGTCACTTGAATATGTATTAAAAACACATGCCTTATATTACGTTTAGAACACAAGCGGTGTGGCCAGGCTGGACAAGCAGAGCACAGCAACATACTGCGCTGTTATCAATGAAAATGGGGAACTGAGTCTTGGCTTGGGAGACATGGACATTCACCAGCAAATTACACAACACTATGTAAGTAATGCTGTCCTTCCAATGCCTGATTTGCGTGCTACTGACCACCTTATTGACCACATAAAAAAGACATTCTAATCAAAACTGCCATTCATTCCCAAAAACTGCCTCTGCAGATTTTAATGTAAGGGCCAACATCTGCTCTTCTCACAAAAGGATCGGGTTAACCACATTGTAATAAATGTGTCACATAATTTGGATTTATAACCAAAGGCATGGCAGATCTGCACACTCCACATTGGTTAAGATTTCTAAAAAGCCTTGGACCAAACTTTAAGTACTTTTATTCACTGGGGGCTGCAATTCCACCAATTGTTGTTTACAACAAAATCCCTGTTGCCACACTTTTTGGCACCTCTAAATATTCCTACATATAACTGAACCTCTTCTAGACATTAATCTTGCAAATTACTCAAAGGATCAATGGACCTCTAATTAGTAACCCATGGTTTCCTAAATAAATATGGTGTGAGACAGAGACTCAGTTATCCTAGCTACTGATCACTTGGCTGGTTGAAGCCCCGTATTTATCTTACCACCATGCATGGTGAGTAGGATGGTATAAATGGTAAAAGACATCTGTGATAGAGAACTGCAGCACAGACTGAATTCAAAAAGTCTCAAAAACAAAAAAACGTTTAGATAAGAAGCAGTTATTTGTGAGGGTTTTTTCTCCTGCAACACAAACATAGACATCTGTAATTTGCTGAACTAATGGGACTTTAAGTTGAACCATGAACTTTGGTCAGATGGGACGATAGACTTGTATGTACTGAACATAAACAGAGAAATGTCTGTTTCCTTTTTCTTTCTGGCCAGGACATTTCATACTTCACACTAAACTATAAAAGACAATATTGGAGAACCCATACCTTAATCCCCAAGAAAACCTTTGGGAAGATTTAAAGAGTAGTGAATATGGTGGAGAACCCTGATATCTGGAGCATCGAAATATATTGTGCAGAGAATAATGGTTAAACATCCCTCTGTCTGTACGCTCCAACCATGTGACTTATTGTAGGAGTCTAAAAAGTACAGTGCTTTAGGCAAATGGCATTTGTGGAAAGTATTACCAGCAGCAGTCTCTGTAATTGTGACATCAGCTATTCGATAAAAAACAAAACAAAAATATATCGACAAAGGATTATTACCCTTCCGAATATGTTTTCTATTTTGTAGTAAAACACTCCACAAAAAAAGAATATTTCATTTTTATACTTTCTAGATATCTTTATGTGAGTTTCTTATAGAGAAATGAACCTTTGTAAGAACTTTTTCAAAATTTGATGCTTCAAGAATCTCATTTTTTGCTTTTCAAAAAATGTAATGAACCACTTTTCTTCCTATATTTTTAATAGCTCACCTACATCTTATGCAATTAAATGAAAATCTGCAATCTGGGATTTTTTTTATTATTTTTTTTTTGCATGTCTTTTTTAGGGAGCCATTTGTTTTATTTAAATAACTTTACTTTTTTGTTTTTATTGTGTCACTAAATAAACTTATTTTAGCACTCCCGCTATCTATGCTGTGTTTTGAAAGGTTTCACAGTTTGAAAAACAGATTTCATCCGCCACACTTGTGTGTATTGATGGAAATATCCCTGTCACCACCATCAACTATGTCTGTTCTCTTGCTGAGAAACACAACTTAAATGGTAAGTATAGAAAGATGGGGACTTAATAAGTATAAGTGATCATGAACGGATACTTTATTTATTAATAAAACTGTGGTCTCTGTGTTTGTCACAGTTTGGTATGAACCTACAGATACAGAAAAAGCTTGTAAACCTTTCCTGTCAAATGCTTGGAAGTCTTTGTCCTATTCGTCTCCAAACCTGGCAGAGTTGTTCGTGATGAATAAAACCATGGGTCTGACAGTTCCTGAAGGTAACCTTAGATCTTTTTCATCATTAAGAATTGTAGATGTTCCCCCACGTTTTTTGCATTTGGTTATTTTGCAAAAGGCAAACAACCTCATTGCACACAGCTAAATGTTTTTGGGAGCACTTTTGTGCACACTACCTGATGGTGGCTAAGGTTGTGATTTATCTTGTGCCAGTACAACCAGGCAGTCTTGATGAGATCCTGAGAGTTGCAGTGGCTCTATCACGCCCTCTTCTGGAGAATCTTCACTGCCTGGTGGTGACTCTCGGGCCTGATGGTGTGCTACTCTGTGGCGAGTACAATGCAGGCTCAGTTAACCTGCAGCCAAGGAAACAAAAAAAAGTATGCACCTTTTAAATGTAAGTTGGATTATGATTTTTACTACATCATCAGCACATGGAATGTTATTTACTGTGCTTAAATTTACAGAAGAGACAGCTTTGTGCACTGCACTATCCAGCATTGACTGTGATCCCAGAGGAGACAATGAATGTGTCAGGAGCAGGAGACAGGTGGTAAAAAAACTACCCAACCTGCTTTCCCTTCTGTACTTCCACTTTATCTTGCCTTTTATTTTGTTCATAATTATTTATTATTCCTGTTATGCTGGCAGTTTTGCAGGTGCTTTAATGGCAGGGATTCTTCAGGGAAAAGACACAGACAGTTGCGTTCGGATGGGCCTCCTGGCTGCGAGAATGTCCCTGGCATCACCACATCCCATCTCCCCAATACTCACCTTAGATTCTGTGGATCCCAACAAAACACATGCACCAAACTGGCCCACGCCAGGCTTTCTTTGGGTAGATTAAGATTTACATTTTTAGTGGTTCATTTATAATATCTCAACATTTGGATTTAAGAAATTGATATAGATTTTGACTACAAAACCTGTACGTCCAACCATTTTCAATCCAAAATGTGTCTGTTACTTTTTCATTATTCTATAATAAAATATTTGACATTAGTTTGATCTCAGTTTTACTGAGAGTTTGCTCATTTTTAACCTCTCTTATCTCACAATCACAGGTTTGAATGTCATTTGATCGAAATGTAATTTTAGTAAACCTTAAAAAATGCATCCCCGGTTATTCAATCACCAATTCAACCAGTATCTTAACTTCAACCATTAAGTACAAAGAGAAGACATCTAGAAGGCATATAAAAAAAAGAATTGGACACTGAATTCTGCTTTTTTTCCCTTTGACTCAAATTATGCAGTGGTGGAAAATTGCTGTTACTAAAACTGTTTTGAACTTAAGTTTTTTTAGTCACGAGGCTGGATGAGGACCCATGTTTATCGTGCCACGAAGCACTGTGATGAGGAGGCACAAAACGAATCAAAAGCTCACTGTTAGGGAACTGCTGCTAAGAATGAAACCAATTCTCCACAATAACAATTGGAAACCATTATACCCATACTAACCAGAGGGCAGGCCAGACAAAAAGCCTTTTCTTTCCTATCACCTTATTTGTGACTTTAACTGGAATTATATGCTTTACAGAAAATACCAAGTTTGAGCTTTTCAACAGCAAACACTCCATATGTGTCTGGTGTTCATTGAAGGAGGGAAATAAATCGTAAAAAAAACCTCACGCCCACTGTTGAGCATGGCGTAGGCTCTATAATGCTAAGAGAATCTTCCAGTCCAAAGAGATTTTAACAAAAAAAAAAAAAGACAAATCATGTCTCTACAAAATAAACTGAACAAAAGTGTCATTGAATATTATGTCCTTTAGCAAGATAATGATCCAAAAGACATACCTGGAAATATAGGGTAACCAGAGATGACTATGGACTCTGAATGACCAACACAGATTCTGAAGAGGAATGGTAAAAGATTCCTCTCTTTACACAACACTCTTGTGAAAAAGAGAAAAAGACAATATAGAGCTGAAGCTCAGTGAATTAGAATGTTGTCCAAAAGTTCATTTATTTCGGTAATTCAACTTAAAGGTGAAAATGATGCAGTTATTGAATGCAAAGCGAGATATTTCCCGCCTTAATTTGACATGTGGCCACATGTTTTTGCTGATTAGGGTTTACAGCTTATGAAAACACCTAATTTAATTCTCGTCATTAGTTAGCTTTTACCAGGAGCTTACCAGAAACATTAGTATTGTGTTCATTAATACATGCTTGTGTGTAGTGAATGTGTAATTCTTAGTTTTTATTACTTGATCTGAACTATTGGTGTGGTTCTGTTCAGTTCGTTGTTTTTGTTTGTTTTGTTTTACCGCTTCTCTGCCATCCGGCAGAGGCGGAGGACTGGGATGTTTTCTTGTGTTCTTTGTTTACCTCCCTGTCTTGTGTCGTCAGTTCGCGCCTCTGCTGGTGCGGTTTCTTTTCTTCGCCTTCTTCACCTTCTTCCTTTCTTCCTTCTTGTCTCAGTTTCGTGTCCATGACTTCAGGAAATTGAACCCTCAGTAATCACTAATAATATAGAATACCAACAAATTAAATCAATTATAAAAAATAAATTTAGGCTCAATACAGTTGATTTACAAATTCCAGGAAAAGTATTAGACTTCCTTAATCTTAACCCTCCCAAACTGCTATCTAAAATATACAAAACATTAAATAGAATAGATGAATCAATAGCCCTTCCTATTTCAAAATGGGAGATGGACTTGTCCTTGTCCATCTCAATTGACCTAGAACTCTGGTCTCAAATTTCATTAAGAACCTTTAAATTTCTTTAAAATCCTAATCTACGATTAATACAATATAAAATCCTTCATAGAGTGCATTATACAGGGCAAACGGATGTTCAAGATGGGTTATACGCCGTCTGATACCTGTTTACAATGTACAAGCAATCTACCAGACAATTATATTCATGCTCTTTGGTTCTGCCCACCTGTTAAGAAATATTGGTACCAGATATGTGAAGATCTATCAAAGTGTCTGAAATGTAATATCACACCTGCTCCCAGAGTTTGCTTGCTGGGAAATGTAGATGAAGTTACCATGGATACAAAGTCTATGCAATTATTTTACATCGCCTTATGCATTGCTAAGAAAAATATCCTCTTGAACTGGAAAAATAAAAATACTCTGAATATTAATCAATATAGAGATCTCCTTCTGGATTACATTGGTCTAGAAACGGCATCTGCCTCCACATCTGATCAATCTTTCTGGTCACCCTTGATCAGTTCCATCACCTAGTGGGGTTGGGCCCTTGATTCTGTTCTGTGGGACACGGTTGCCGATATGGAGCTTAAGGGTTGGTGGTGACTGCGGGGAGGTCCTTGGGGGTGGGTCCGCTTGCGGTTGGGGCGGTAGGTGCCGTGACTCTCGCCTGGGGTGGGACTTTGGGGGCTTTGTGTGGTGACTCCTAGTGGCTGCATGCGGCGCCTTAGAGGGGTCGTGCTGGCGGACACGGGTTACTGGCCTGGTGCTGTGCTGCTCTGGGAGGGTCTGGGCTGGGCCTGGGGCTCGGGGTTCTGGGGCGGCGTGACCCCGGCTGGGGCCCTGGCTGGGGCTTGGCCAGGGGCGGCCGCTGCCGTCGGTGCCGGCTGGGGGGTGGGGGGGTGGGGCTGTGGTCGGCCGGTGGTTGGCGGGCGCTGCTGCCTTTTCCATCTCCCCGGGCTGGTTCTTGTCGCTTGCTCCCCGGTGGCCCCTTGCCGCGTCCGGGCGTCGGCGAGAGGCCGCGGCGGGTGGCCGGCGTCTCCGGGCCCGATCGGCTATATTGACACTGGACATGGCTCCTGGGTCTTGGTCTTAGCGCTCGCGGGGGTGCTGAGATGGGGGCCTCTGGCCGGTGTTGGTCGGCCTCCACGGTGACTGACCGGTTGGTGGGGTGTGGGCTGGTGGGTGGAGGTGCTGGGTTCTGTTGCCTCCCGGCCATCGGGCGGTAGTAGCAAGGCTGGAGGATGTCGGCCTGGGGGTTGGCCGCCTGGGGCTTCGGTCTGCTCACGGGCCTGGCGCGACGTGTCCGGGGCTGGTGGATTGCCGGGGCCCCCATGGGGCTCGGGGGTGCCGCTGCCGTGGGCCCCGACTTGACGTGCTGGGGCCTCCCACCCCTGGTGGATCGGGCCGAACGGGGGTGCCTATTGGAGTCAGCAGGGGAGCTGGCGTTGGCAATGGTCACCCCAGTTATTTTCTCCCCATCCCCATGCCTCTGTCCACCTGCTCCTTCATTCTACCATTCACAAGGCCTTGGGACGTGGGCACGTCACTGGGGTGCGGGATGGAGCTTCCGTCTTCGCTACCCGGTGGCGGCCTGGGTCCCGATTTTATTGAGCAACTTAGACACTTACACTTGCAACATTTACATGGAACGCACATGTAGGGACCTGGCGGTGGGGCGCATTGGCGCTGGGGGCGGGACCCCTCATGGGGGCCCCTTATAGGGGCCCGTTGTGGGGGGCCTCGCCTGTGGTGCCGGCACCCACTGTTTAAACGCATCTAGACACTGAGGGCCCGGGGGGGGGGATGGGGGGTACCCGGCAGTATTCCCATGTCCCACCCCTCTGTTTTAAGTGCACATTAGAACAACACGCAACAACACCACATTGAGCGGGGGGAGAGAGGCTGGGGGGTCTTTCCACACCCCTGTTCGTTGGACCATCAGGGGTCGGAGCCCGGATAGAACATCAGGCCGTCTGGTCGGGGTCCTGGGCTGGTGGGCTGCTCTTGCCGGTGTGGGGGCCTTGGCGGTCTGCTTGTCCCCGTCCTGGTGGGCAAAGGGGTCTGTCTCCTGGGTGCAGGGGCAGGGTTCTCTATTGGGGCGTCTGTCCCTGGGCCTGGGAGTATGGAGTATAGTGTACGTATGGGGGGTATGAATGAGTGTATAGCGTCCTTTTTTCGTATGTCCTGTATTTGTAAGAATGTGTACGCATGAGAGGGAGGGTACGTATGAGTGTCTCTGTCTGTCTATGTCTACCTGTCAGGTTGGGTGTTTGGCTGCTCTCTGGCCTGATACATCTTCTTCCCTCCCCGTCACTCCCGTCGGTGATGGATGCTCCTGCCCGCTGGTTGATGATGGCTCTCGATGCCTGGGGCTGGGGGTCCCGGTTGCGGCCCGGCTCGGTCCTGGTGCATGTCGGGCGGGTCCTGGGTGGTCCGGTGTGTCGGGCGGCCGCTGTTTCGGGCCGACGTCCTCCTTGGATTGACTGGGGCACCTCTTATGGAGGTGCCGGGGTTGTAGAGTAGGTTGGTGCCGTCTGGTGGATCGAGGGAGACCGTACCTGGCGCCCAGGCCTCCTGCTGGTTCCAGCACTTCTGCTGGCTGATCTGTTCACCTGGGGGGGCTGTCCGGCATTGGCTGGGCCCTTGATCTTGGCGCCCTGCGTGGGGCGGGATCTGGACCCAGGAGCTGGAAGATCTGGATGTCCAGGTGCCGGCTGGGCGCGGCCTGGGGAGGGCGTACATCCGCTGTGGCTCCCTCGCGTGTGGGTGTGTGGGGGCGGGCCGGGTTGTTGGCGATGGGTATTGGTCCGTGGTGGCGGCGGCGTGTGTTGTCCGTCGGTTGGCTGCGGTTCCCCCTTGCCTGCGGCGGCGGGGGGGGCCCTTGTCGGCTGGTCCCTGGTTGGGGCCCCGCTGGGGAGCGGGGTGCCCCTGGTCCCCGTGGCCTCCGGATCCTGACCCGGGCCCGTCCTGGCGTAGCCGGTTTCCGGCGGAGCCTGTGGGCTCGTCACTGCGATCTCTCGGGCCCCAGCATTGCGGCTGGTGGGTGTTCCCCTGGGGCTTCCATCTGTTCCTCTCTCGGTGGGTGATCGACCCTGCGCTGATCCGCCTGTGGCCTCTGTACTCTGTGGGACCCTGGATGCATACATCTCCTGCCTCTTCCATGTCTGTGTCGATTCCTGTAGGACGGATTGACGGTTCCTTACACCAGCTATCAATCACTTGCATGTGGAAACCTTATTCCAACCTGCATGCTCGCACACACACATAGGTGTGGGGACATTGGTGTGGACGGGCATATCTTAAGCTGAGGTTATCATCATTAGTTAGTTGTTCACAGGAGTGTGTAGTGTAGTGAATATGTAATTCTTAGTTTATTCTACTAGATCCGAACTATCTGTTTGGTTCTGTACAGTTTGTTGTTTTTGTTTTTTATTACTGTTTCTCTGCCGTCCAGCAGAGGTGGAGGACTGGGATGTTTTCTTGTGTTCTTTGTTTGCTTCCCTGTCTTGTGTCGTCAGTTCGCGCCTCTGTTGGTCCGGTTTCTTTTCTTCACCTTCTTCCTTTCTCCCTTCTTGTCTCGGTTTAGTGTCCATGACGTCAGGAAATTGAACCCACAGTAATCACTGATAAAGATTTTTCATACATATACATCAAGTGGTGTACTACAGCGAAGCTGTAATACTCTGCTTGGGAAAGTAAAACTGTTGGGCTTGTACTTGGTACTCAGACACCAATTCTGAGTAGCATACTGCTAGACAGGACACTTTAAAAAAATGAAAGAAAAAAAAAATTAAAAAAAATAAAACTTTACTTCCAACCGTCGCTTCTGCTCATCAACCCAGAATACACCTAGTATTTTCTTTCAGTCCGTTTTGGGCCTTTAGGACTCCCTCCCACTGTTCATTGACGGTTTCTGCCAAGTCAACTCATTTAACTGGCTTCCTTTGACACATTTTCTTTAATTTTATTACTCAAGATGTTTCAGCTGTAAAGTTCCTTTAAATGTTATATGTAGGAAACTGCTTTTTATTGTACATTCGGTGTGTTTTGTTTTTATAACTCCACTCTAGTGATATTTAAGTGATATTTAACTGCTGTGGTATTTCATTCAACACTGTTTAAAGTTTGAGCAGAGTAAGACATGCATGTGAAGTCACAAATCAGGGAATAGAACTGCTGCATGAGGAAGGGAAGGTTAACCTGCCTAGTCTCGCTCCATCACTCCACTCTTACCACTCCAAACTACCTCATCTTTCCATCCATCACTCATTCCCGTTTTCAGCAGCTTCTCTTAGAGGCAGCCAAATAGAGGGCCATTTACCATGGTAACCAGTTGTGCTCCTAGAATGGGCCAAGCGTTGTAAAATTGAAGAGTTGTGTGTCTTTCTTTCCAAGTGCAAGATTTAATGGAGGGCCTCCTGGCATCACTACAATATTTGAACTCACCTATGGCAAGGGATTGTCCCCATGGACCATCCCATGAAATATTAGCCCAGTGTTGTGTACAATTTTAAAAGGGGAGTAAATGGACTTTGACAGTACTTCCAAAGGGGAGAGAGAGGTGAAAACACAAGTTCAGTGGGAGTAGAGGGAAAAACAAAGTAGATGCACCGAAGAAGGCTTTTAAAGGGAGTCTGAGACAGCTACACCAGACTCAAAGGAAACAAAAGAAAGCAGCAAAGACCACAGATGTTGTTTTATCAAGTTCATTTTGTCGCCTGGTTCACATGCTCAATCGAAAATACACCATTACATCACATTGAGCATGGGAAACATGCTCACAGCAACACAGTCTCAGAGTGTATTTCTTATCTCTGCCCTGTCTGTCTGACTGCAAAGATATACATCATTAGCAGTGTCTCTCGAATGCAACACATCCTCTATATTTATACAAAGAAAACTGTAGCAGAAATGTGTTTGAAGGAATGTATTTACAGTTCATAAACAATGAAACACTAATTACACTCTGAACAAAAACTATGCTGAGCTCATTTTACCGCATTCTTTTTTGCCAGGACTGCTAAAAGTACAGTAGCCTTTTCTTATGGTTGCTGAAGTCAATGATTCATATTTACTTCAAAAACAGTGAATAAATTAGCTCAACATGTAACCTCAACAACCTCAAACCCAAACTATCATCTCAGGGAGACATCAATTGTCTTTCCGCAGTACATTAAATAAAACTTTGAAGGCAAATTGATGGTAATCGAGACAACAAAGACGAAAACAAACCCAAATAAAAGCAATTTTTTTTTTTATGGTGGCCACAAAGATGTTTTATTTACAAAAGTGGATCTGTCTTACAGACAAAACTCAGACAAATAAACAACTTTAGGGTTTCTCTGGATGTCTACAGACTTCTTGTCCTGTATATCCCTGGAACAGTCTCTTCTATGTATGGTATTTTCTAAAATTAAAGCTTCGCAAATTTTACATTGTGTTACAATTACATAAATAGAATAACTAAAATAAAATTCTGAGGATGAGGGAATATGAAAACAAGTCAGACAAAGCAAAGGAAGATTTAGCTCACAGCTAGGAGACATGGTGTGGACTGAATTATTGTGAGGGGCAAGCAATCTAATTTAACACAAACAAGAGTAGACGCCTTTATCTAAATCCACTTTCCCATTGGTGTGTACTGTACGAGTAATGATAAGAAAGGCCACAGTGACTCAGGTGGAATTTGGGGATTTTGGAAAGCTAAATATTAATAATGAGATTTTTCCAAAGCTGATGAAATAGTAGCATAATGAACCCCTTGCATGTCCTACATTAGTCCAGTTTCTTCTGGTTATAAAAGCACCATAATGACCACAGTTGATTTTGGAGTGTAACGGCTTTTGCAAAAATTGCTGGTAAAAATCAATTCACTGTTTACCACTTGGCCTATTAAAAAAAGAGCAGTTTGCAAAGGAAAAACAATAGAGGAAAATAATAATTATTTCTCTCCGTTTTATCAGTGACCTTAAGAAGCTTTCTAGCTTGACTGCTTGTCAGACTTTTCCACAGAGACACGTTGGGCCATGCTACATGGCAGAGTTCAGGTCTGCGATGTATCAAATGGGATCTCAGGTGGCCACAGAGCTGACAATCTGGACAACTTCGCCATTGTCTCCGTGGATGGCACCCTGGATGGCTTCTTTCACCTCCATCTCTGCCTGTAAGGCTGGCGCCAGTTCTGCAGCCTGTGAAACAGAGCGGGGAAAAACGGGGGGAAAAAACAGAAAGAGGAAGTGTTGTTGATGAGGAAAACATTGAGATTTATTAATGTTATTTGTGTGGTGGGAGAGGATTCCATGATAGAACCACTGCTTGGTAAGTGGATATGCGCTTCATGTCACATGAACCCCAACATTTAATCAGTTGTTCTTGGTACTATTGCGGACAATTCCTGAAAGCTTCATCTAAATCCATTCATAATTTTTTGCTATGAATCGAACAGGCAGACAAGCAAGCACAAAAACATGTACCTCCTGGCAAAGGTACAAAAAAAAGTGCAAGGCTGGAAATCACTGATGGATGCGAAGATGCTGAGCCCTCAGAAAAACTCTTTTTGAAAAACCACAGTGAGTATGGTTAACGATGGGTTCAGGAGCACCTCGGAAAACCACCGTCATTCAACATGGTTTGTTTTGTGTGCTTTGTTTCATCTTAGGCAGAAATGTAACATTAAAATGCATAAGACAAGGAGGAGACAAAACATATGTACAAGTAATTATGTGGAGAAACTGAGCATTTTCTGGGAATGAACTCATTGCAGATGAGCACAAAGAATGTTGGTGTGGTAAACACATGTTCTGTTGTCAAATGAGCCCATGTGTCAGATTTTATTCAGTGAAAAAAGTGAGTTTATTTGTGCCAAAGATGAAAAAATATATATTGTCAGCACACAGTACAAAAGATAGCTCTAGTGAATAATTAGGGAGCCATCTGTATATTTAAGTTTTTTTTTTTATTACCCCCATAATTAAATGCGAGGTTTCATTCTAAGACCTGAGACATAATATAATCAAAAGTATTGGCCCAATATACTTAGATGAAGAACTAGATATACTATATTGCCAAAGGTTATTGATCGTCTGCCTTCACACACATAATAACTTGAAGGACATCCCATTCCTAATCCGTAGGGTTCAATACAATATCAGGTCAGCAATTACTGATATACTGTAGATGAATGTCACATATCTCATCACATATATGCCCATCCTTCCTGATGTGTCATTGTTAATGTCTGAATATGTGCTTAAATGTTTGTTGGTGTGGTTTTTTCTATTACCTGTGTTGTGAGTGATGTACGGACCCACAACACAGTTGACCGTTTTTCCCCTCACCGTGGAACCCTCCCCTCCCCAGATGTGTATCTCTCATAAACGGGAGCGCCGCTTGGTGGCTGCATGCCCAACAGTGACCTGGATCTGTTTGTTGTTGTTGTTGTTAGTAATGATCTTGGACAGGTTGTACTGTATCTGCAAATTCATTGTATGTGTCATACTTGTATGTGTCTTACTTGGCCATTAAAGCTGATTTTGATTCTGATATTTTCCAGAATAAATAGGAAATTGTCCCATTTTAAAAACTCACACTCAGAAAGAACACTCAGAAATTTCTTAATTGTTCCTGCATTCAGTCTCTGACTGAGCTGTTCAAAATCCGTCCGGCTATCTATGTTACAAGCCGGAATATAGGAATATCCACACCTCCTTAGAGTTCTTTCTCCACCCACCAGGTACAACAGTAAACAACTGTTACCATTCAGATTAAGAAACACCATGCTGAAGCACCACGATCCGTTTTTGGCTGGTCCATAGAGCTCAAAACACTTCATCGGGTTCCAGTTGAAAAGGACAGAAGAGTGGCTTGGGTTGATTTTTAATTTTTTTATTGTAAGATGCTGGCGGTAAGGGTGGTAAGGGCGGGGAACACGGGAGACGCGCCACCGAGAGGAGCAACTCAAACAGATGATGGGAGATCTGCTGCCGAACTGAGTTGCTGAAAACCGGGAATACAACGGGAGATCTGCCACAGAAGGTAGTTTTTATTTTTTATGGTAAGATGCTTGCAGTAAGGGCGGGGAAGGCTGAGGACCTGCCGCCGCAAAGGGCTACTCAAACTCTGGGCTGAAGATGGCAGACGAGCCGCTGATCTGAGCTACTCCAACCAGGGGGAAGACTGAGAACATGCAGCCGCACGGAGCTCAAAAAGCGGGGTCTCCATGGTGCTAGAAGGCTGGAGTCAGCGAGATCGAACTGGAAGGCTGTAGAGTTGCCCTCTCAGGATGATATCGGAGTGCCAGGTAAGCAGTTAAATATATTATTTTAACTTTAAGTCATTTTTTTCAATAACTATTCAGAAGTATCTTGCTGAATTCTCTGTGTATCGGGTTCTCAGGAGACTCCCCTCCTACGGGAGCAGATTCTGGTTCAAACATGTATGGTTGACCTACTTTTTTTGTATTTTTTTTTTTTTTTTTGTACGGTCGAATAATTTTTTCGTATGGTTGAATTATTTTTTTGTATGGCTGAACTATTTGTGTTATTCTTATATTTTTATTGTTGAGCTACTTTTTTTGTATGGTTGAACTACTACTAAGTTTCACACATAGTGGTAACAGTCACTATGTGAGTGGTGGGCGTGAGCAAAGATTGTAGAAAATTTGGGCGTGGCAAAGTTAGCAGCAGCTCATGTAATATGCAATGAGCAGCAGAAAACCGCACAATCTGCAAGGGGCTGAAACAGAAGGTAATACAGGTTGGTAACAATTGTTTCCTACAAGTTATTTCCAGCAAAAAACTTCAGAAACATGTTTTCTGGAACTCATAGACCCATTTTAAATAGTAAAAAATAGTCATAATAAGTCTCCTTTAAGTGCACAACGACCAAGCGCATGGAGTGATGGCAGCATCTTCTCCTTCGGTATAGAGCAGTACATTGTTGAGTTTATGATACTATCAATGAAATGCAGCTCCCCAACACCAGACGCACTCATGCAGCCCCACATAAGGACACTGCCACCACCATGTTTCACTGTAGGCATAATGCATGTGTCTTTGAAAACCTCACCTTTACGACGCCATAGGAGTTTTTAAACAATTAATTCCAAGAACAATGATCTTGGTCTCACCACTCCAGAGTATAGAGTCCCAGTAGTCTTCATCTTTTTCAGCATGAGCCCTAGCAAATTAGAATTTTGTATTCTTAAGTCTGGCTTTTCTCCTAAGAACATAATTGGGGTGTACTCATTTTTACAACATGGGCTTGAATTAAATTGTTAGGAAAATAACCTTTTTGTTGTGTGCAAATGAACAAATATTGTTTGCAATCTGAAAATGTTGATTTTGAAAGGAAAATAAAGGTTTTCTGACAAATGTAGTGGGGTGTACTCATTTATGCTGAGCACTGTACATACGGCTTTTTTCCCAGATTAGAATAACTTCTCCCAGGTTAAGATGAGGCCATGAACACATCGATACTGTGAGGAAGAAGCTGCAACATGGCTGCATCAAGCAGCCTGTTTTAGTATGCAGCAATAACTACACACTTGCATGGTGCACAATGAGACCTAACTGATGCAGCCATTTAGCAGCTTCTTGCTCACATCCTCTCCCGATTGAGACGTTGATGGCAAGCCTGAACCCATTAGAAGTCATTCTGATCCAGGACAAGAGTCAAATGAACCACTTAGGCTACACTTTTCTAAAATATTCAGATGCACATTATGTAAAACTTTAATCTTATTGGACTGGCATTTTCTGTCAGCATTATGTGATTATCAACAAACTTCAGGGTATTTTTTCTGGAAAAAAAATGTTCTTGCAAATGCTTGACTTTAGTGTCAGAAAACATCTTAAATATTTAAAATTTATGACCTAAATAATGTCAATTTCTGATTTTTCTGTCACAAATTTTAAACTTTTCTAAATTAAAAAATTTCCGAGTTTTTTTCTGGAAGATATGTGGAAGTAATCTAAAAATTTCCCAAGTTTTGGAATGGAAATTTTGTCTACAATGGCCCTAATACTCCATTGTAATATACATATACGTTAAAGTGTTCCTGTTAATGTCCTTACTTTCTGCAGATGGGATGTCATGTTTATGTTACAAAGTGTTGGGGAGAATACTTTGTAAATGTATTTAGTTACAGAATACTGAATATCTAGCCTGGATGCCAGCCGAACTTAGTCCCGCCCACAACATGGTCTGGAAGTTCATATTCTGATTAGAATGGAGTATAGCTACGTCAGGCTACTGAATACCTGCTTTAAAATGTATTTTGTAACGTATTCCCGTTACTTTGCTGAATCCAGGTACTGTATTCTAAATACTTGGAATACTTCCCCTTAAAAACAGTAATTAAGTCTATAAAATGTACGAAAATGCGCTGCTAGCTACTCCCACAAAAAAAAAACAGAGGGCATATTATTGGTAAACATCAGGTACTGACTGGGGAAGAAATAAAGTATTTAATTATTTTTTGCACAACACTGCTACCTCTCAGCGACCAAAACCAACTAAACAAACAGTTTTTAGCACTAATATCTCTTTGCCTTTTATTAGATTTTTTATTTAGTCATTTGAAATGAAGCTTAGCTGTTTTGCAGCCACAGCCGATTAGGTTATTTGCAACGTTCTGTTATAAATATGCAAAGTATTGTAAAAATTCATTGCACTCCAAATGGAAAGGTTTTATCCTTGTAGCCATAATTTTCGGGAAACCCATCACAACAACATATAATCAAGCTAATGTCATGTCAGATTCAACAAACACTGTAACTGTGAGAAAGGACTTAACTAACTAACACTTAAAGGGTTATTATGGGATAGTCTACACAACGCGGAGACACACATTTCCAAAAACTTATATGTTCATCTTTCAGGTAGAAAGTGGAAAACACACAAGTATTCCAATGGTATTAGGAAAGTAACTGTATTCCGAATACCATGTTCAAAAATAGTAACTGTAATGGAATACAGTTACTCATAATTAGTATTCTTAATACGTACCGACGGTACATGTATTCCGTTACTACCCAACACTTGTTAAGAATGGGTCAAATTTACTACCATGAGAACTCTAAACTCATCCATTTAGATGTAATTTAAGTTTGAAATTATGATTAATAAGGGGTGTGTCCTTTTGACTGACATGTCTCCGATTAAACTTCATGATTTTATTTGACCAAAGTACTGAATCTACCAAGAAGCCAGAGGGGTAGCAGAGCTCAACCACAGTTCTGGCTAAAAGCGCCCAGCAACCTCCCAGCAACCTCGCTTCTGTTAGCTCAAATAGCTCGTAGATATGTTGACATAGAAGTTTGATTGGTGTTAATCATCCGCCCCCACCCTCAAAGCCCAACTCTAAGGCCATGACGGCAGTAGTGGGAATTCATCTTTTCAGAAACCTACAGGCGACGTCACGGAGGCACTGCCATCTTATGTATAGTCCATGTTTAATACTTGTAAGATGTCTTTAACAACCAACAGAAGTAAATGGAAAGAGAAAGCAATAGGTACACATATAACCTACTCTGTATCTGTTCTCACAAACTGTTACTTTTAAAATGTAGCAGCCAAGGTGAAAAAATGTCCTATAATTTCTAGAGACAGAAAAGGCCAGTTTAGCCGGTGTCATTATTTCATGGATCAACATTATCACTTTGAAAGGATCACAGGAAAGTGAATCAGAAGGGGAAAAAAGGGAGATAAAAAAAAGAACAAAAGAATTAGAGCAGCAGAAATGTGGCAGATTAAGAAAAACTATTGACAGCTATTGCACTATCTTCATCTTTAAAATCAGATGGAGTAACGTAGTGTCTGGGTGGTTTTTTGTTTTGTTTTGTTTTGTAAAGAAGAAAAATTAAGGTTCATGACTCAGTCCTGGATGATGACCATGAAGAGTGACTCACTCCTTCCTTGAACACATACCAGAGGTTTCCTTGAAGACACCTGCAGCATATAACCCTCCTTCCAGCCCATCGTTTTGTCACTACGCAACAGTTATAACTCGGGCCCAGCTGCACCGTACCAGAACACAAAACACTACAACTCAGGAGCCTGTAACTTAATTTTCCAAGAACAGATGTTGTCCTCTATGTATGAAACTATGATTATCGTATGTGTACTATATATAATTGAAGTTGGAAAAGAATAGCAACACATGAGATTGGAATGCAAATCACTGGAGAGAGAATTCAGAAAATGTAATAATAATGTGATGTTTTTGCAAATCTCAGAGACCTATGGCCAAAATATATGGTAAACAATTTAACAAGCTTAACTCTACAAAGCTTGTTAAATTGTTTACCATATATTTTGGCCATAGGTCTCTGAGATTTGCAAAAACATCACATTATTATTACATTTTCTGAATTCTCTATGCACTGAGCCTACATGCCATCCGCTGAAGAATAACTGAAATTAGAAGATAAACCAGTTGTAAAACTGGTAAAAAAGAGATAAATAGATAGTTTACAACAGTCTCAGTATGTGGAAATTGTTTTGTGTGCAATGTTTACTACAGTAAGCATATATTTGAATCTATGGGAACTGATTAAAAACGATTGAGGTGAATGTGTTTGGCTGGCACAGCTGGGCTAGGGTTATAGGTGTCAATCTCCAGGAGAGGAAGAAGTGTTTCTAATTAAAAATTACGGCTTATTTTCCACCATTTAAAAACCTCCTCAGAGTTCCCTTTTTTTAATCAGTCAAGCTGATAAACTATGAGTCAAAAACTAGTCACATATAATCCCTAGATTGCAGAAAAGGATCCTTGGACTGCAAAAAATATGTTTCCGGTAAGCTTCTTTCACGTCTGTGTAATGGAAACAATTAAATAAAAAGAACGGAAAATGCAGAGACAAACACATCATAATGAGTAATTTTTTAGTAAGTTGTATAAATGTAACCACATGTCTGGAAACTGATGTGAGTCTGTCTCTTGATTTAAAATTACTCAAAATGGGTGAGCTAAGGAAAAACCCTAACCTTTCTCTGAACTTTGACCAACACTGAGAATAATATAAGATATCAAAACCTAACTGTGATAAAAAACATGTCTTGCACCAGCCAGAAAAGTCTATCTATCTTTAAAAGGGCAACAAACTGAATGGTAAACTATGTGTTTATTAAGTCCATCCAAAACTTAAATCCGCTTGCGCAAGTAGACGGATTTTGATAACAACTGTTATAGATTTGGGTCCGATCCCAAAAAAATTGTTTGGTCAGTGAACAAGTAATCATGTAAATCATCAGCAGACACATGGCTTCACTGAGCCCCCGCTTGCACTGAAACACTCAGGCCATTTCAATTCAGATCTGCGCCCAATCAAACCAAAGAAAAACAAATATCTCTTTACACAAACAAATTGCTCGATTGGAGACTCTGCCAAACTTTACGAAGCAGAAATTACAGGTAGATTACAGGCGTGTCTTGAAGACATCAAAATACGAATGACTCTAAACTCTCTGCTCAAAAATACAAACAAGACAAACATTGACAGAAGTTTGGACCAGAAGCTCAAAAATAGAAACTGCTTAATCAATCACTTAATCTGGATGCCATTAAAGGTCCTATTTCATGCAAAATCAACTTTTCCGAGTTTTAACCATGTTGTAAGGCTATTTCCTTATTTGAAACACCACAGACTGGTTTTTGGCTTAATTCACGCATTTCTCAGTAATCTTTCTGAATCCTGCTATCTAAGCAGCTACTCCACCCTCTCCTTGTAAACGACTGACTCATAACATTGTTACGCGTTTTTTCGTCAGAACGTAAATCCACAAAGTGTCCGACGTGTCCGCACTGTCTCCACATAGTAAACTTACCAAGGCCTTTTTTCCAGAGGTGCGAGCTGAAGCAACCCGCTTCACCTCCGTTTCATAATATTTACCTGTGTGTTTGGCTGCGATACGTACAGGACTTTATTCAACATTTTGAAAGAAGAGTCCAATTATCAGAAATGGCTGGAATTCCTTTCTGGGATCCTGCGACTAACCAGCCATAAGATCTTTGTCAGCGATTGTAAATTAAAATGTTAGCTAAATGCTAATGATAATGTGCGTTAGCCATTTATGAAGCTGTCTTCCTTATGTGAACTTATAACTGCATGTGAAGTAACTTAAATAACTTACTGCCTCAATAATTATACTTCTACTGCTGTTAATGTTGCATCTCTGAATTATTCTTCAGTTCGAAGTAAAGGGGTTTAGGTTGCGTTATTAAATTATCACAGAATTGCTATTTCTCTCCTCCACGCTGGCTATGAAATGTTCTGCCTGACTGTTGTTATGCCAGCTGTGTGTAAGTTAGAGGGGGTAGTCATTGTGACACAAAAACTTTGTCTCCCTGTTATATAGCAGTTCTTTTCAGACCTTCTTTACCAATACTGTAAATTGCGCCTAGCTACCATTAGACTGTTCGCTTAGAGCGTCTTACTTGCAGGTTGTAGAATAACTCCAAAATATAAATTATATTTCTGGACAAGGGAATACTACATAATAACATTGGTAACAATGGTAACATTCATATCATATATATCACAGTCGTTGAGAGGTGTAAAAAGCGTGATACAGATCTTTTAAATTGGCCTCCAGCAATAACGTAAGCAACCATGACGTTATTTTTTTGACCAAGACATGACAATCATTGTTACTTCAAGGCTGGACTACTATAATTCGTTATTATCAGGAAGTTCACAAAATGCAATTTAAAGTCTTCAGTTGATCCAAAATACTGAGTAATTACCTTGATTTTTCTCAGTGTTTTTCTCTCCATAAACGCTACACCTGTTCTGGTATCCTGCTCAGCTACAATGCCCTGTTGGATGGGGGGCATCAACTCAGATAATGCTCCCAGTGACTCAATGTCTTCCATGTCCTGTTATCAACTTTTTACTTTCTGTAATGTAGAAAGTAGTCGTACATCAATTATTTTCTTCATTTTATGCCTCTCCTCTGTTTTCTCAAACCCCCAGAAAGTTTTGGCAGATGGCCAATCGTAGTGAGACACGTTCTGCTGGAGGTTTCTTGTTGTTAAAGATACGTTTTTCCTAAAGCCCAGTTTATGCTTCTGCAACCGCAAATTTGCACTGAGACACATACATATTGACGGACACCGTTCTGGTGCTCTATAGCCATTCTTCTTTGCAAGTAGCTCAAGCTCAGTTAGATTCCACAAATAACATCTGTAGAGATTATTTTTACAGTGAATCCAAAGATTATTAAGTGAATTTAGGTCTGGACTTTAGCTGGCCTGTTCCAACACACAAACATGCCTTGATCTAAAGTTCTATTGTAGCTCTGGCTGTACTGCTTTCAGGTAGAAAGTGTCCTGCTGGAAGTTGAATCCCTGCCCATATCTATATTTTCTTCAAAGATTCCAACAGGTTTTCTTCTAGGGCTCTCGTATTTTTTTCTCTACTAATCATTCAACTCTAACAAGAAATCACGTTTTACTATAGGGATGGTGTGTTTAGGCCAGGGAGATGTGCTGTATTGTACTTTAATCTAGGATTAAAGGAAGGATGACACAAGGAGACATAGAAAAACTCATCCATGTGTTTATCTCTAGTCACTTTGATTACTGTAACAGTATCTTCACAGGTCTACCTAAAAAATCAATCGGACAGTTGCAGCTGATCCAGAACGCTGCTGCTCATGTTCTCACTAAAACCAAGAAAGAAGAACACATCACCCCAGTTCTAAAGTCCTTAAACTGGCTACCTGTATCATGATACAGACCTTCCAGATCACTTAGATCCTCCAGCTCTAGTCTACTGATCGTCCCTAGAACCAGAACGAAGCATGGGGAAGCAGCTTTCAGTTTCTGTGCTCCCCACATCTGGAACAAACTGCCGGACGAATGCAAAACTACAGAGACACTGAAGTTTTTTAAATCTAAAATAAAAATGTGCCTATTTAGACTTGCTTAGGAGAAACTGATACTATAATTGCCAATACCATTAAATGTTTTTGTCCTAAATTGTTGTTTTTAATCAAATGCTAAATATTTAATTTATCGTTTTTTTATAAATGTTCATTTATGCTTTTTTTTGTGATTCTATGCTTTAATTTTCACATTTTTGTAATCATATAAAGCACCTTGAATTGCCTTGTGTTGAAAATGTGCTACTGTATATAAATAAAATTGCCTTGTGTCATATTTTAAAACATTACCCTCATTTAGCAAGTTTTTCTGTCCAAAGTTAGTGGGAGTAAAGAGGAGGGTCTAAAGAGCTACATTTGGCTCTGAGGCATCAGGTTGTAGATCCATTGTTTAGATGGACAGCAACACATTATTAGGTTTGCATTTGTGTTTTACTCGTCTCATGTCTGGATGATGTCCTGAAAAGTGCTTTCTGAGATGGTTCAAGTTTTGAAAAATTGAAAGACCAAACCCTGCTTGAATCTTTTCCACATCTTTCCCTTTGACCTGTCAGCTGTGTTCCATGGTCTGGACCTTTATATTGTGGTTAATGGGGGACTTCTGAAAACAAAGTTTGTCTCCCAAATTTATTTAGTGGCATCTAAATCAAGGCGTCTAAATGCAAGGATGTACAGCATCTTTCGGATTTAAAATATATGAAATAAATAAAAAATGCGCCTTTCCTTCTAATTCAACATCAGTGAATTAGATTCACCATAACCACCAGTTATCACCATCTATCGTACTACAATCTAATGAAAAATTTTTAAAATCTGTTTCTAACAGGACAATGAGTAAAGGTTGAAGGAGTTTAAATATTTTTGCAAGTATATATATTATTAGTGTATATTATGAGAAGACTCTTGAGGTTTTTCTTTTTCAGTGCTCAACACCCAAAAGACACAATCAATTCAGTCATCTCCAATGTACACAACCAAGGACCCCGTAATCTAGTAAACTATTGGACAACAGACCGATAAGCATGGCTGGTCGACACATTTGGAGTCTGCCTTTTTTAAAAGTTGGTAAATTTTATCTGGCTCTGTACAGAGATACTTATCAGGAACGAAAATGCCTTTTCAAACAGCCATAAATCATCTACACTTTTTTCCTGTGTTTATATAATAACAAAGCAACAAACACTTCATTTATGTAAGAACTTGAAGGAACCCATCTGAGCTCACATTTGAAGGGAAAGAGGCAGCGTTAAGAAGAAAAATGAAATGCAATGCTTGATATATTTAGGGAAAGAAAAGAAGAAACAACAATGGGATTGGACTGTTGCTTCAAATCTCATGCAGAGTTTAAATGACCACTTCAAAGGCTAGCTCTCATCCGCCTGCACACCATCCTGATCCAAAATGTGCCTGTTGCTCAATCAGTGCAATAATAGGGGGATTTTGGGCATTTTACTCATTGCTACTCTTTCATGTCTTACACCATGAGTCTTACTTCTACGTGTTTAATTACCGTTTGTCCAAAAGACGGGAAAAACTACATCAGATGGTGAAATTGCTAACTCTAAACTATTATGCCTCAACAACCTTCACGGTATGTTGCCTGTAGCTGCTCAAATAATAACAATCTTTAGCAGTTGGGAAGCGCTTTGGGGCATTCTGCTAAACTAAAGCTGTACTAAAGCTATGAAGGTTACCGTACTTAGAATGTGTGGTATATCTTCAATAAACAAATGCTTGACCATGCTGTTCCTAGCATACTAACGCTTTAAAGGAGGGTTTTCCTCAATCTTCTTTTGTCCGTCATTTTGCAAACTTTGGGTCGACGTATTATTGCAACAAGCAACATCTTGTAAGGTCTTCGTGATTTGTTTTTTCCTGAAGTACAAGGTGTCTGAGTCTGGGTTGGCAAAGCATAATCCAACGTGTTCCTTAGTCTAGCCAGGGTGTCTTCCAATAAACAATCCAGTTTTCAGTCCTCAATTTGAATTGGGTTTTGGTGATAGTCCTAAACTGATTTGAGAGTTTACTTGATTTCTTTAACGTCTCTGGATTACTTACGTGAATATGAAATTTCGTTGTATAAGAAAGATACTCGAAAAGGTTAGTGCAGTTTTGTTATGAGTGTAGAGTGAATTTGATCAACTACAGTTTAAAATTAAAAATACTCTGTGGTCAAAACTGACTTGGAACACTGTCAGGATTTTTATAGTTGTTTTGTTTAATTTATAAACTTTGCTTAAAATCACTGAAAACATGTAAGTAAGACAACAACTTCAATGGATTGACAGAAAAACAATCAGAAGCAGCAATGATTTACATGTCTGGCAATCTATGTCATCTTTTGCACTTGCAATGCTTCCCAAAAATAAGATGTGAACAATAAGCTGTGAGGAAAGTGTTTGCTTTGTTGTGTTGGCTTACCTGCACAGCCGCTGTGTGATCTGACACAGGAGCTAGCTGCACGTACTGTACTTGGATGTCAGGTGGCAAAGCGGATCCCTCCACTGCAGTGGTTCCTCCATCAGCTGAAGCAACAGCTATCAACTGAGCTCCACGCAGCACCTAGTGCATTCATCAATGGAAAGAAAGGCAGAATGGTCAGTTAGAGTTCAATGTATGGTCCCTTTCTCTGAATCAGGTTGGTTTAATTTCTTGAAGTTAAGACACTGAAACAAAAACAAAAAAAGAGAAGAAGAAGATGAAGAAGAGAGGCAGGAGAGATGTGAGTTGGCGATACAAGAGAGGAAGGGGAACAAAGAGAACACAAGAAAACATCCCAGTCCTTCACATCCACAGGACAGCAGAGAGGTTGCTCTGTTTTATTGTTTTTTGCTTTTTTTAATAATATGAACTAAGAACTACACATCACACAACACACAAAAATGGGACTCTAAATACAGAAACATAATTGAAAAGCTCTTGGCACCAATTATCTACTGATGACAACCTCAACCCAAGAATATATCTGTTAACACTGAAGTCCCACACCTATGTGTGTGTGTAAGCAGGCTGGTGCATATAAGGTTTCCCCATACGAGTGTTTGATAGCTGGTGTGAGGAGCCGTCAATCCGTCCTACACGAAACAGACATTAAGGAGGTCGAGGATACAGACACCCAGAGGGCCCTAGAGCCTAGGAGCCCCAGGCAGACCAGCAGCTACAATTCAGGGGCCTGAGAGGCCGCAGGGACGAGCCCATGGGTTCCGCCTGTAACCGGCTAACCCAGGGTAGGGTACCCCACTGAGGGCCAAGTCCAGGACCCAGAGACCCTGCCCCCAGCCAGGGATCGGCCAACAGGGGTCTGCAGCCAGGTGATGGACGACACATGCCGCCGATACACCCTGGGCCAGCCTCCACCACCAAGGTTAAAGTGTTTTCTACATGGCAGAAGTCTGCTTTGGTCTGTACCCCATTCATACCACTAATTCACACTAATCAAAACCAAGTTCCATGAAATCTGTAGGTTGTTCTGAGGAAGAGTGTAAGCAGTGAACTTAAAAACCTAAGTCAAACTGAATCACTGGTTGCCTAACGTGCCAGATAGCTTTAGCTTATGATTAGACGGAAACTGTACTCTGTTTCACTGCTTATGGAACTGTTTAGAACTACAGTAGTTCTGTGATTAAGTCCTGCAAACAGATTGTTGGAGTAAATGTACCTTTTGAACCAACAATGTGTGTTAGGTACATTACCCCCCCCCCCCCCCAAAAAAAAAAAGAAAACAAAACAAAAACAAAAAAACCTGCAGCTTTACCTCCAGGCACTTAGAATTAACTTGAAGTTGGACTCATGCCGGTCAGATGGTTGATATTGTTGTACTGAAAGTAAACGACTGTACCCTCAAGTCATATGTGGACGAAGGACATGCCATTTATGACATCACTTTGGAAAAAACCTGGTCACCTTTAACTGAGTTTCTGAGACAGTATTTAAAGAAATGAATTACATTCAACAAAAATATAAATGCAACATATTTTTATGAGATGAACTCAAAGATCTGAAACATTTTCTACATACACAAAATAACCATTTCTCTCAGATATTGTTCACAAATCTGTCTAAATCTGTGATAGTGAGCACCTCTCCTTTGCTGAGATAACCCATCCCACCTCACAGGTGTGCCATATTACGATGCTGATTAGACGGAATAATTATTGCCCTAGTGTCCCTGTATGTAGAAAATTTTTCAGATCTTTGAGTTCATCGCATAAAAATTGGGAGCAAAAACAAGTGTTGCATTTATATTTTTGGTCAGTGTATGTTTAACTTGAGAAACTATGCATATTCATAAACACAATATTGTATAAATAACTTAAGAACAAAGATTGCAGAGGAGCTCTCCAATCAGTTTAAAAATAGTATGTTTTAAACAATGTGTGCTATTTAAACTCAAATTGGAACACATTGGTTAAAATATATTTAGAAAAAAGAAGTTCAATGAGACTGGAAGATGATCTTTATCTCCCCTAGTGTAGAAAACCGGATCCAGGCATCAAAATTGAGTGGTTCTGGTGTAATAATTACAGAACAGTGGTGTGTAGCAGGGTTTCTTAAGGCATTTTCAGCATTTTGTTTTAAGATCTTCTTATAGGCAAAATCTACAACACATACAGATCTGCTCTGAGATCAGCAAAGCACTGCTGTTAATTTAAAACGCATAATTTTTACGTGACAACAGACACACAAATTAACATGCAATCATGCTGTCAATGCAAACACACAGAAAGACGGATAGAGAGAAATATCCAGTCGGCTCTGCGCTGTTGCACGATCCCTTTAATTAGCTTGAGGACAGAGACAACACTGCAAGTCTCTACTGTGGCCTGGAGCCTTGCAACAGTAATTGGGGTAATTTCTTTTTGAAGTTGCGCATTCTTGCATGAGCTAAATTCATGATCTCATTTAGATTCCTTTTCAAATTTCATGGCTTTAAATTAAACATAGTCGCCCTCTAAAATCCTAAATCTCATTGGTTTCATGTGCATTTCATTATGTGGGGTCTCTATTTCTTGGGCTAACCTCGGATATGCTCAGCAGACCGTAAAAAATTGAAAGATGAACATGCAAGCCCACAGGAAAAAAAGAAAACCTCAGTCGCAATTGATGTTTGTTGCCCTAATCTCTTATTTGCATCCCCCTTGTCCAACAGCTGCTTTGAAGTTCTGAGGTGATGACAGGCCTCGAAAGGTTTGGTTTGAATCCACCAGGGTAACACTTTGCCATCATCGCCACAAATATTGCTGCCTCATCACCATAAGGTGCTAGTCCCAGTCAGCCTACTGGAAGCCTTTAAGTGTAAGCACCCTGTCTGGCTCATTGGATCGCAACGCATGATGCTTTAAAGAACAGGCTGGGTTGAATGTGACTGGGTTAGACAATGGCTGAAGCCGAGACTGATTACATCTGGGTCATATGAATCGCAGAGTTCGGTGACCTGTTAAAATGAACTATTTTCACCACTATCAAAGTTTGTTGTTGTAAACAGTAATCCAACATTTAAAGAATAATTTTACAAGTTGAGAAATACTCGCATTTTCTCTTCTGCCAGGAGCTAGAGGAGAGTATCAATCCTTCTTATGTCTGCCAACAGCCGCTTTGCTCTGCATTAGCAGAAACAGCTGCAAGCAGACAGTCCGGATTTGCCTCCGTGCTCCGGCAGTTTCTGACTCAAAAAATATGTATAACTTGTAAAAAGATAGTAACAGTTTTAACAAATTTCCCAGCAATTAAATGGAAACTTCTACTTCAAAAAATGTGGCTGCAATTATTAAACAGCATTGTCCAAAGTCTGCTCAGTATGACAGGTCATACTGGGTGAGAAACCAGCTGCTTAGACGTTTGTCCGTGGCAGACACCCATGGAGATGCATCGTTATCTCCGATCTGTCACACTGTTAGGCTACAAAAGCAGTTGGTGCCAAGTTTTCATCTCTTTTGTAATCCCTTTAAAGGAGTCCAAATGTCAAATGGTATATCTAAGTGTACAATTACTGCAGTGTTGCTGTGAGTGTCTCACTCAATTAGAGTCTACTCCTCGTGTTGAGAGCAGTTTACATTCTCAGCTGTGAGGAGCAACACAGAGAGGTTCAGTGAAGCATTTATAGAGTTGGAACGTTGTGTGAGATCTGTGCAGGGATTGCACGGGAACTTCTCGGCTCCACATCCTGTCCCAGAAACTTTCTCTAACAGAACAACCGGTCTCGTCTGTTTGGGTGTGAGGCTGTCAAACTTGGCCTTACATTCTGTGCAAGATGAAAACAATAAAAAAAAAAAAGACACAAACTACGGGTCATTAAATTGTTTTTACCCTTTTGCATAAAAAAATGTATTCCTATCACTATATGATTAAACTGAAGCTCATATAATAGAGATAATTAGGTGATTCAGTGAGAGCTAACGATAATTACCTCTTGCTGCTAATAGGATATAATGATCATTAAGCTCGTTAGCACTCATGCATCAACAGAAATAATTACAATGTTGCATCAAAAAGAAAAGGTCTAATGAGGCTACGGCGATCCTGCTTGTAAATTAGGTTTCATCAAAAGCAAAATGATTAATAATGAAACAACAGTGTAACAAATGCTATAAGTATCCTCCTCTTGAGCCAGAAACATTACTTGATACTGTGGTGGTAGAGGTGTGATTGTTGTTTTTCTTGGCTTGGATGTCACTAGACGCTATGGCCCTATGTTGGTGGAGTCCAGACTTTGGCTGATTTTACACTGAAAGCTTAAATTAACAGTCCAAAATGTTGCATTTAAATTATACATAGTGCCTTGCAGTTCTATTAGGAGCCAGTGGGTCTTAACCGATAAATAAGCACACAAAAAAAAACAATATTCTGAAGTAGAAAGAAAACGAATGGTTTGGTGTTCCAAGGCCTCCCTGCCAAGATCTGAATCTTTCACTCTGATTCTGTATCAGATTCAAATCTTAACACTGGCATGGCCACTCTAAAGCGTTAACAATACTTTCAGTTAGATGAAACATGTTGACAAAATGCAAAGATTACTTTACCCTAAATCTGTGCTACCAGAATCCTGCCGATTTACTTAACATTTTATTAAGGCTCGGATTTACTTTAATTGTAACCTTATCCCTTACTATTGAGGTAGTGGACTCTGTTTGTGAAAATAAACTGATCTGTCAGCTGATCTTAAATACTTTGCTGCTGCCCTTCCCAATTAGACATCAGTTGGTTGGCAATCATTCTGCTGTAAGGCTTAAAAACAGATTAGATTAGCCAGAATAAATTGAAAATAAACCACAGCAAAAGAGAAAAGAGCCATGAAAAATTAGCATTGAAAAACCTCTGGAGGCACTGTCAGGAGATATAAAGGAGAAACAAATTATTTTACGTATGCTGTAATGCTTTTAATAAGACCTTCAATAAAGTTAATTAAACACAGCAATACTAATCAAAGGCCAAAGATACGGAAAAAAACCCACTCATAGTTAAAAAAATAAAATCAAAAGAAAAGATAACTAGTATGTCTTAATCTGGCTGTCATTAAGGCTTAAAGACAATTTCACTTGATAAAACTGTTGTAAACACCAATAAGAGCTTTAGAGGACTTAATAATTAGTAAGACTAGATACTCCTTTAAACTCAGCTGTTCCTCAAAAGAAGCTGAGTTTTTAAATGTGCATGTGTGAATCTGTTAAGCCGCTTCCTTTGTTTAACATGTTCTGAAAACCTGACTCCATACATGTAATAAAACCCACACACAAAAAAAAAAACAACTCTCAAAGAGGTAAAAGAAGCCCCACAGAAATGTGGTTTCTATCACTAACAGAAAAATACCGCCCCTTCTTTTAGATCTTGGAAATACCAAACTAAAACAGGAAATAAAATGAAAAAAATACACACACACACACACACACACACACAAAAATAAAAAATTTGGAGCGCTCAAAACTTCCTCCCCATTTAGCAGCAATCAACAACATCTGGAAAGCCAACACTGGGCAGATGTTAAAGCAGAAACACCAGCTCCGGTTGTGTTGGTTAGGTCTAACTGGAGGGTGAGAAAGAGACTAAGGCTTGGCTTAAACTTGGCTGTGAAGATGCAAATTTACACAACCTAAAGCATCCAAGCTTGTTTGGTGTGGGCTTGGAAAATAAGAAGACCGTCTTAAATATTCTTCAATGGAGTCATAAAATTTTCTAGTTAATTTTGTCTTTTATTTTGCTGGGGGCTGGCCCTAAACAGAATGACTGCATGGAATCCAATAAGCTCTGTTAAAGAAGAAAAAAGAAAGGAAAATAAAAAAAACTGCGTACATCTAAATAGAAGCACTGGGTCTCTATAAATGAGAATGTCATGTAACAGTAAATCAATTTTAAAAATGAAACTTTTATGTTATGTAGATGATGTATACTATCCATACATTTAAAAAAAAAGTTGAGTGTAGGGAAAAACGTAATTTTGGGGTTTAAATTAGCTTAAAATGATCATCTCAACATTAACAGAAATATCAATAAATATACAGTGTGAAATGAATCTATATGGGTTTTACTTTTTGTATTAAATTACTGAAATAGAATACTAATGGCATTCTAATTTATAGAGATGTAACTGAATAAAACCAGTGAAGTTGTCTTTTTTTTTTTTTTGAAGAGGGGGAAAGGCATTAGAGGAAAATACTTTACGCTTATTTGCAGATATTGCTGCATGCACCAACACATAAAATTCCCATCGACATGTGATTCTTCAAAAATACATGCTGGTTTTAGGTGAACTCATGACCTAAAAACTTCCCATCTCTACCCCAAACATGAATGTTTCTGCAAAACAGCTCAACACCTGCAACCAATCAAGCCCTCCCTTGCATCCTTTGCTTTGCAACTCCCACCAACAAACTGGGAGTCGCAATAAGACTCAGCTATGGAACATTTTTGATGATAAAACCAGTTTGAACCAATTCCTGATCCAGAGCAGCCATACCAAAAGGGACTAATGGCAACAATAACCGGCCACAATGAAGGATTAGGCTGATAAAAAAGAAACAGAGTGCTATGAAAACTTTCTCTGTTCTCTAGCACAAATAAAAACATTTTGTGCCTGATTGGCGAAGGCATTTTTACAATGTCAGTAAATTTTGTGATTTAGGTTGTTGACTTTATCATGTTATCATGTTTCCAATTATCCTGTTTTATTCTGTGGAGCCAGAGCAGATGATATACACAGGTTGTAAAAGTTTACCAACAAAAAAATCAAAAACACCCCTCATAACAAGTCACTTTATCTCATGTCGATTCAGAAGTCGCAAACGAGGCTGGATGGAGCCAAGAAATTTCTTAAATCAAACATCCCTTTACTGACACCATTAAACATGAAAGTGTTTTCTCATGTGTTTTATTCTTTGTTACTTTAAACACCCACTTCCAGAAGTAAATTGATCTGAGGACAGAACATGTTCCAATGACCTCTGACTGACCTACACTTAAAACTAACAGGTTGCTGTGGAAGATTAACCCCCAATGTACTCGGCACCTTTGACTCACACTCCCAAGAAGCCAACTGTTCTAGTGCCGATTTCAGATCTTCTGTGGACAGCATCGTTATCATCATCAGTAGGTAGCTCACTAAAGCCTTTTAATTTATCAGTGCATCACATTTCTCGGGTATATTCTCTTTGACTGCTGCCAAAAGGATTTTTGCACTTTATCAAAGAAAGCCAAATGTTATGCATGTTATGTGTTGGTTGTTTGTTTTTTTTGTTTTTTGTTTTTTTCCAAGGATAAATGTTTCAAAGCAAAATGTTGTTTAAGTGATGTTTTTTCCTTCATTTCCGAGACCGATCCCATGTAAAGTTACCTAAAAAGATGTTTAACTGTCAGTGATTGGTGTGAATCAGGAGATTTAAACTCAGTGTCTGCTTTAAGATATGTGAAAGGGGAAATGTATTAAACAAACCTGCAGTAACTGTACGATGTCATAATTGGGCAAAATCTCGGATCAATTGTTACATCTGCACCGAACAGAATTAGGCCAGTTCTGTTTGCAAAAGTGGATCCAAACAAGTAACAGCAAGGTGTACCTAATAAAAATGATTGCAAAAGAACTTGTCAAGAGTATAAGACCACTCACAGCACTAAAACTAAGAAATGCAGCACCATTTGTTTCAAACCTGTAAGCTTTGGTGTGGATGCTGACTAACAATAAAATCCGTCTATAACATCTGCTCCATCTTACTCAGAGCAGAACCATCCTTCACTTTGCCCCTAAAGACAGAAGAAAACACAAGTGGGGGTACCCTCCTCTGCACTACTCTGAAATGCTGACTCAACCATAAGCACCAACACTGACGTTTGGTGCTTAAAGGGATTCCTCCAATCTTTTGCCCTCTATCTCTGAGGCATAATGCCACCAGGACAGAAAGCAGACCACAACTCCTTTGAAACCAAATCTCCCACTTGATCCTTAAATCCTAGACTGTTTATGTACATCCCACTAATACAACATATTGGTCATAAAACATCTTGTTTGAATTATCTTGTCCTGCTTTTATGCTCCCAGAGCACTATGAATCACAGCCATCATAACAACCACTTCCCCGATAGAAACAACACTCTGAAGGAAAAAAGGGGGACAAGTGAGCAACCTAGGCCACAAGCCAGCAGTATGACTCCAGCACATCTCACACCACACCGTGATTCTGCAAGGTTAAGCCTACACATTTCTCATCTGCTTTTTGTTTGGGAAGAACAAATCAGAACAAACTGTATTTTTCATGCCAGACCCATCTCAGTGGAGCTGTCCTTTCTGGCTGTGGTCACACAAATGCAAACAAGAGCATCCCACTTGTGTTACAAAATGATTTTGGGAAGAGTCAGGGTCAAACACAATAGATGTTATATCTCTTCACATCCATTTTGTCACTCTTTTCTCACCCATTTGGTCTGTCAGAATGATTATTCGTTCCTTTAATATCCTCTCATCAACTTGTAAAACAGCACGATTTTTTTGTCTTCAGGGGGCTGCTGTGCTTATAAGTTCTGGCAGCAAGGCTTGATGGACCAGTGCCGAGCTGGAATCTCTTTTGTGACCCGGTTCCCATACTGACCATGAAGAATATCAATTGGGATGGTCGAACAGATGCACAGCAACATGTGCTGACTGGAGAAAATGGCAGTAGTTCAACTATGGTGAGGAAATGAACTGGTGGGACAGCGTTCAGACTTTAGAGGAACCCGTAACGGACGGCTGTCAAGTCAGTCATTTGTAAATGATGCGGGTTGATGACAAGATCAGCGAAATTAGGAAAGCTTTTTAGGACTCTCTTGAGACTTGCTGAATTTTCCCAGATAACCACTGCGAAGGGTAATGATTTTTGGTGGAAGTTCTCCATCGCTACTGCTTAACCTAACTGGGGATTTGATTCCATTTCTGAAAGTTTTTTTTTTTTTTTTTTTTTTTTTACATTTCATGCTCCCACATAATTAGATTCAAAACCTCTTAAATGTACATATTTCCCCATCATTTTAAATTTAAAGTCAACATTCACCTAAGGTTCTTGAAATCCCAAACGATTTCACTAAGCTATTCTGTTTTAAGTCTTGCAGTAAACACCAATAACTGATCCATTAGGGAGTAGAAATATTCTTCATATATTCGGCAAAAAAAAAAAAAAAAACTGTCCAGCCCCTGTTCTGGACAGTTTTTATTAAATAACAGTTTTTGTTGTGTATTGTTAATTTTAATAAATCTTGATTTCATTGCTCTTTCATTTAATGTAGAGAGAAAAAATTAAGTTGGTTTCAAGGTTGGCAAATGAACTTAAATAAAATGAACTATTGTATTGGAATGAGTAATGCAAAACAGCATCATCCATTTGTCTGAAAGCCCATCTGAAATCTCAAACGACTAGGGTTCATTCTGAAGTTAGTCAACCTGCAAATCGTCTATCTTTGGAAGCCAGGCTTTAGTCAAGTAGGTATGAAGAGTCTGGCAGCTCCAGAACTACTTTAACGTAATGAAACCACCTCATATGGCTTCATGGCAGTGGGATTATAAACAAGCAATTCTTGGGTTTGAGGCATGAAAGTCAATTTGGAGTTCGGAAGATGGCAAAACATGAGAAACAATTCTCTGGTTTGACGTAGTAAAGAACAACTAAACCACATGTCTGAAAGCTCTTAACCTTGCTCACACCATCTCTATCACAAAGCACTGCTAGGGGAGCAACTTTGCTTTTCAATAGCAAGTCCTTGAAACCAATATGCCCCAAAGATAAAGACAGCACTACTATAAAAATTCCTCAGGATCATAGGCAACTTTGAACTGGTGAACCACTTCATTTGTCATTCAAACAGTTGGCTAAAGCTGTTAAGATAATGCTGAAATAGCTACAAAAAATAATATTTTTGGACACAGTGATTGAAGAGACTCCGGTTGCTGTCAAGCCAACGCAAACACATAAAACAAGCAGTATTTTTGCAAATGGTACTACACATTTCTCGTTTTCAAAACTTTTAAGTTGATGTAATGACCAACATAAAAAACAGAAATGTGAGTTTAGTCAGCACATACAGATTGTAATAACTATCGAATACAATAAGTAGTGAACAAGACAGAAACTGAAGTCATTATGGTTGAGTAGGTGAGCCAGCAGAGGGCACAATCCATATCTATGTATTAGCGTTACACCTTGTAACACGATTCAGTATTTCAATGAAGTTCCACTATAAGCTGTTGTCCATTTTTAACCATTTTTAAGACAAAATATGCAAACCAGACGTCTTGTCTTTATTTTTCATTTTCTTTCATTTCAGACCCTCCTCCTCATCAGTTACTCCTTTCATCTCTCAATCCCCCCATTTGGTCTGCATCAGCAGGGTAAGATCACAGCATGGAGAGAAGAAATCCAGATAAGAGGTTATGAAAAGGGGAGAACAGTAAAAGTCTAGTCGTTTTATAGTTTCATTGGTCTGCCTTCTCTTTTCCGAAGAGGGTTTTTAACTATGCAGGCTGGGAAATTTGGATCCCTTTTGTACAGTTTTGCTTCAACCTTCAGCTGGCAGAGTTGCACCACTACCAGATATTGACTGCCTTTTTTTTTATCTGTGCAAAACATCCTAAGCTAAACTACAAAAATGTAATTTGTACACAGGGAGGTGGCCAAGAAAACAAAGCACACATTTAATGTGCCCAGTCAAACAAATGGTACACACAAACGCCTGCCTACAGCCCTTTAAGAATTTAATCCAGCTCCAATTATTTAGAACAAATAAACTGTCCCGCTATTTACAAAGTTGGACCTGTTATTCTCTTATAAACCACCAAATTTATTCACTTACCTTCATAGGGAAAATATGCTTGAGGTTATGAATTTGTAAAACACTGTGGGAGGTAAACACAGTGTGCTTAATACTTTTTTTACCCAATGTGTTACGAGATTTACTTGAACATTTTCATATAAAAGAAAGGGCAGTGCAATGAAGG
Organism: Apricaphanius iberus; assembly: GCA_028564705.1. NCBI lineage: Eukaryota > Metazoa > Chordata > Actinopteri > Cyprinodontiformes > Aphaniidae > Apricaphanius > Apricaphanius iberus. The sequence goes on along the minus strand of JAPXFQ010000449.1, from coordinate 300,138 downwards.
CTATAATTCCATCTTTATTAACAAATGTAACAGCTATATGATTGTCTAACTATCCGAATAAAATAAAAGTGTCAAAGACATGCTGCCTTTATCATGCAGACAGGTCTTCAGAATAATGAATAAATGAAAGACAGCACATGAACCACCATTTCTCCAGGATGGAATACTAAAAAGAACACACAACTTTAATGAATTTTATAAACAAGAATTATGTGCACAAGTTTAAATTGATCGCCAAATGTTGCCAATCCATTGTTCCTCAGAACTGCACCTCAACTACTTGCATGCATTGTGGGCATTAAAAAGCTTCTAGCATAATTCTAGCTGAATGTTCTTATTATAGCAAATAGTAGACCTTATTTAAATTGAGTGGTTTTCTGGCATGGTCTAAGTTTGTATGTAATGTGCACACATTTTTCATACCATTGAGGTCAAGCCATTTCAGAATCTTAATTGTTGCCTGCTTTAGTCATAAAAAAAGAGTTTTCATGTCCTGTTGAAATTAATCTCTGGTTAAACCATTTGATCCAAGCTTGCACCTTTAATCAAGAGGTAGTTGGTCAGGCTTGTCAGGAACAACTCAATCAGATGACAGAAAGATTGACCGTTTTGACCATAATGATAAATAAATTGACACTTTCAAAATGTAAAACATGGTGAAATAGTATCATTGTGAGGATCTATTTAGCAGACAGTGACATTGGTCAAGGATTACCTGCATTTTTTTTTTTAAACTTCACCTCAAAGGAAAAGCTAGATTGCTTAAACTTGGATAGAATTGGGTGTTTCAGCAGGCCAATGACCCCAAGCACTCATCAAAATGGTATTTTGTAAGCAACAAAGCCAGCCAACATTACAGCTCTGAAACCATCCTTACTTGTGAAAATATGTGGTCTATGTTAAAAAGCCAAGTCAGTGCTGTGAAAAACAGTTAAAATACAAAAGTAAACTGTGCCATTTTTAATAATAAGAGTGGTCAAACAACTTGCCAGAGTTCAGTCAGAAGCTTCTTGATGGCTACGAAAACTTGCTACAAGATGTAAAGCCAAATATTTTGAACACGAGTTGATTAGAGAAATCTGAATTAAAATCAAACAGTCTGGAAATTACACATTCTAAAGAACAACAGCCTACAGTCTTAATAAAACAGAAGCAAGGACAGAACTAAGTATTAATCATTTCCAAAACATGAGTTATTTTGCAGCATAAACGTAAATGCCAATATAATTTAAGTATCTGCTACGAATTATACAAACATGGCAGCCACTTAGAGGCAAGCCTGGTAAAACTAACAAAATCAGGACAATGCAACTGATTTGGCAATGACACAAGTGCATGTAAAAACAAGCATTTACCTGTAGACATTCCCAGTGGGGAAAAAGCGATTAAACTGACAGAAATAATTATCAAATTGCCTTCACCACACTAACGCTTCTAAGCTCCTAAAGCCAGGGATGGAGCCATCTTTGTTGTTAAAACAATATCTTAAAGCTGCATTTCAGAGTATTTATTTATTTATTAAAGTTTTATATCTCCTTAAAATTATGTGGGGTTCAGTACTATGATAAAAGGCTAGTTCTCCACAACATTTGTTATTTTTCTTAAGTACCTCCTTCCTCCCATAGACCGGTGAATCTTTTTATCCAATAGAATTGAAGTTTCTGCAGTGTGGACTGTCAATCAACGTGCATGTGCATCGCACAAACCTGCGGAGATGAAACCACGCAGACAGGCATGCTCCATGTATTCCTGTTTACAGTCAACATAATGGAAGAGAGCCGTCATGGAGAACTCACGGCAAACTTCTGCTAAATAGTTAGCCATTCCCTGGCTACGCAGTGCTACATCAACTTCAGAAAGAAAAACAATGGGAAGTACGCCGACAAACTCGAAAAATGCCTTGTGCTGCATTCACATCGCACAGTTTGTCTGCGTCAGGCAACGGACTCAACGGATGAAGTTTGACGTATGTACTTTTTGGCTTCCAAAGCCTGCTTCTGTGCAAAAAGGAGCGTGTGGGGAGGGCTTCCTCTATTGCAGTACGTCCTGAACTATGCCAGATGGTAACGAGAGAATGGCTTGGCTTTATTTGCTAGATAAAGCTGGACGACGTCAAAATTGGGTGCATCAGCACCCATTCTTTAGATGCGTTCTGAGTTTGGGGAGTTTAACCGTTTGCTCCAGGAACTGCTTATGGATGAGGTTCGCTTTCAGCGCTACTTCCGTCTGTCCTGCGCCGAATTTTACGACATCCTAGGCCACATCGCAGTTCAAATCTCCTACCAGGACACCAACTACAGGGTCTCTGTGCCTCCTTTTAGAAGCACCTGTCCATCTATCTTCGGTAAGTGTTATTTCTGATTTTTGAAATCTGCATTTGTTGAAAATGTTTTCACTGGACCCGCGCTTCATTCAAGATACGTGTATAGTGACATCACTACAGTGAGATGCTCTGATTGGTTGCCGCACTGCGTTAACTGCGTTGGGTCCGTCAAAAGTTCAGGTTGCTGAACTTCTGCGTTGCTTGCTTTGCTACGTTGCCATATGAAACGCAAGTGAAGTTTACGGAGTCAACGTACACAACGCAGCGCACAGCGGACCTCTGACGTACTCGACCAATAGACTTTACATGTAATCTTGTCGTAACTGACGCTGCCGTTTGGAGCGGTGTGAACACAACATTAGAGACCCGAGTAGGGGTCTCTAATGTTACAGTAGGGTGTTACGTCAATATGTGCCCCTCCCCCCGATTTACGTCACAGATGCTTTTCAACGTGGAGATAGGCTACCATCAAATCTATAAATGGTTCAAACTGACGCAGCTTTGCACACATTTCTGCTGAACAGGTAAGACAAGCATATATTCAGTAAAACAATTCAATATAATACTTTATTGATGAAGTACACAATGACATGCTGTGAAATCGGAAAGCTCGCAGGAGGGGGAGAGAAGGGATGTTCCCGAAATAATCCGGACTGCGGCTTTAATCTGACATGATGCAAAAGATGCTTTAGTATGGAGGTGGCGGGCAAATAAAATGTATATAACATATGCATATATTATCTTGATCTGACAGATTAATGCTTTGCTGCCCTTGATAAAAAGGTTCTTAATCTCAATGGGACATACGTGGTTAAATAAAGTATATATATATATATATATATATATATATATATATATATATATATATATATATATATATTATATACACTACCGTTCAAAAGTTTGGGGTCACATTGAAATGTCCTTATTTTTGAAGGAAAAGCACTGTACTTTTCAATGAAGATAACTTTAAACTAGTCTTAACTTTAAAGAAACACACGCTATACATTGCTAATGTGGTAAATGACTATTCTAGCTGCAAATGTCTGGTTTTTGGTGCAATATCTACATAGGTGTATAGAGGCCCATTTCCAGCAACTATCACTCCAGTGTTCTAATGGTACAATGTGTTTGCTCATTGGCTCAGAAGGCTAATTGATGATTAGAAAACCCTTGTGCAATCATGTTCACACATCTGAAAACAGTTTAGCTCGGTACAGAAGCTACAAAACTGACCTTCCTTTGAGCAGATTGAGTTTCTGGAGCATCACATTTGTGGGGTCAATTAAACGCTCAAAATGGCCAGAAAAAGAGAACTTTCATCTGAAACTCGACAGTCTATTCTTGTTCTTAGAAATGAAGGCTATTCCATGCGAGAAATTGCTAAGAAATTGAAGATTTCCTACAACGGTGTGTACTACTCCCTTCAGAGGACAGCAGAAACAGGCTCTAACCAGAGTAGAAAAAGAAGTGGGAGGCCGCGTTGCACAACTGAGCAAGAAGATAGGTACATTAGAGTCTCTAGTTTGAGAAACAGATGCCTCACAGGTCCCCAACTGGCATCTTCATAAATAGTACCCCCAAAACACCAGTGTAAACATCTACAGTGAAGAGGCGGCTGCGGGATTCTGGGCTTCAGGGCAGAGTGGCAAAGAAAAAGCTATATCTGAGACTGGCCAATAAAAGAAAAAGATTAAGATGGGCAAAAGAACACAGACATTGGACAGAGGAAGACTGGAAAAAAGTGCTGTGGACGGATGAATCCAAGTTTGAGGTGTTTGGATCACAAAGAAGAACGTTTGTGAGACGCAGAACAACTGAAAAGATGCTGGAAGAATGCCTGACGCCATCTGTTAAGCATGGTGGAGGTAATGTGATGGTCTGGGGTTGCTTTGGTGCTGGTAAGGTGGGAGATTTGTACAGGGTAAAAGGGATTCTGAATAAGGAAGGCTATCACTCCATTTTGCAACGCCATGCCATACCCAGTGGACAGCGCTTGATTGGAGCCAATTTCATCCTACAACAGGACAATGACCCAAAACACACCTCGAAATTGTGCAAGAACTATTTAGAGAAGAAGCAGGCAGCTGGTATTCTATCGGTAATGGAGTGGCCAGCGCAGTCACCAGATTTGAACCCCGTTGAGCTGTTGTGGGAGCAGCTTGACCGTATGGTACGCAAGAAGTGCCCATCCAACCAATCCAAATTGTGGGAGCTGCTTCTAGAAGCGTGGGGTGCAATTTCTCCAGATTACCTCAACAAATTAACAGCTAGAATGCCAAAGGTCTGCAATGCTGTAATTGCTGCAAATGGAGGATTCTTTGATGAAAGCAAAGTTTGATGTAAAAACAATCTTATTTCAAATAAAAATCATTATTTCTAACCTTGTCAATGTCTTGACTCTATTTTTCATTCATTTCACAACGTATGGTGGTGAATAAGTGTGACTTTTCATGGAAAACACAAAATTGTTTGGGTGACCCCAAACTTTTGAACGGTAGTGTATATATATATATATATATATATATATATATATATATATATATATATATATATATATGTATATATATATATGGGTGTGTTTTTATTTCAATACTTAATGTCGAACCTGGCGGAGAGATACAAAAAAAACATGATATAGAGAACTAAGGATTAAGTGTTCAACTCGCAAGATCCCCGAAGGAGCCTATTGCTCAAAACCATCTGTGGGAAGATGGTAAAACTCCATCCTGCCAAATCCACTAAAAAACATTTGTTTCTTGGACAACAAATCTAAAAGCAGTTCGAGATCTGAACTAAGAGTGAAACCATTTGTCAGTTAATGTTACCTGGGGTGATTAGAAGTGGCGGGTGGGCTTTGAAAAACAGGTGGAACCGCAGCTAAACCACAGGAACAGTTTAATAACGAGGAGTAAAACAGCCCCAGAGGAGGAAACAGAATAATGTTTGGGGTGTGATGAACTGCGTAGGCGAAGCTACCCCCGACACAGCCTCAGCATAAATTCTGCCATATTACAACAACAGTGACATCATGCCTGAATGTAAACACACAAATTAAGACATCCAAGGAGGAACAGATCAGAGTGACATCTGAATATTTTGCTTTCTAGAAGGTTTTGGTGATTTCTGTTCCAAAACACACCACAGCTATCCTGATAAGAAGAAAATGTTTTATGATTCTGGAGCTTGCAAAGGATCTGGTCTTATCTACTTGAATAAACTCTAAAACTACTATCAATAAAGCTTGCTTAGGCCAGGTGTCCTGTGGATGTAAATCTTTCAAGGTTTCATCAGATTTAAGGGTTGCCCTTAGATTTGCCTGCCCTCTGGTCCATGAGATATGAGAGCAGAGAGGCCCCCATTTGCTGTGCTCAGTTGTTGAACGAATAGGGCGCTCTGAATGGGCTTGCAGTGCCATATGAGTGTATAGCCAAAACAAACACAAAGCACGAAAAACAAAAAAAAAGGGGAGCATTTTATTGGAGAAAGCTCCCAGACGCTGACTTGGGAGTTTGGTGTTTGTGCAATCTTTTTGGTTCTCAGGGAGCTGAAGCCAGATAATTTTCAGAAAACATGCGTTAAATTGTAAATCCATGAAGTTGTGACATCAATGCATGTGCCACACAGAGCAGCTAAACCTGACAGATATGATGAAACTCTTTAAATCTGTAGTTCATGAACTCAGAGTATTTGTAAATGTGCGTCAGGACGCTAAATCTAATCCAAATTTAACTTCAAAACTTGGGTGAGATCCTAGAGAGAGAAAGAGAGAGAGAGTAAGAGACACAAGTACAGGAATGCTACCCACAGGCTCAGCGAGCGGGTCATTAGAGGACATCAGCATGCATGTGTGATGGAGCGTTGGAGAGAGGGGGAGCGGCAGGATGTGATGTGACTACCTCAATCAATTGGAAACACACGAGGAGCCTAACAGCCAGTAAAAATACAAACACCAACAAAAATCTCTCACATAAAACACATGCATTCACTGGTAACAAATGTGTGCAGAGCTTATGGCATCTTGAACCTATAACGAAACATAATCATAGACAACTTAAAAGGCCAATAAAATCAGGAACCTTTTGGCTACGAGTGTTCGACTCCAGTCTGTGGTTGGTTTGTAGCTCATCTCATGCTGAAAACTTTTACATATTATAGAGAAGTCATCGCTAACCTAATCCAGCATTGGAGAGAATTTATGGATTAAAAAGGTAACCTCACTTTTACAAAAACACAGTGTCTACAGAGGCCTCATGCAGAGGCAGAAGTCATACTCTTCTATAAGTGTATTCCTTAATGATGAATCCCACAGGGAATATATGATGCATCATTTAAGACAAAAAAATGCTATTCAGCTGTTACATAAACCACCTGTTGTGGCAAAATAACCCAAAACAGCACAGCCAGTAGACGGCCAGCGTGAGAACAGACTTCCTCCCATAAAGCCCCCTCTCTAGACAAACAGGATCAAATCATGAATGAGAAATTATGGCTGTCTTCACGCATCCATATGTGACCGGCGATGCTTGAGCGCAGGCCAAGTCAGCTCAGAACGACACACATTTGGATCGTAGGAGGGAACAGAGAAACCGTGCTCCCCCGTACAAAAATGAATGAAGGAAACAAACCAGAAGACTGCCAGCTCAGTACATAATTTGAGTTTATATTACGTCCAACTGAATAGCGATGAGTCGTGGGAAACAATTTACAGTCTGGAGACATTTAATGGCATCCCTGGTTCAGTTGTGTAAAAAGCTTTTAGATAAATTAATCGTTTACTGCTGTAGCAAAGCGTACACTGAAAAATTGTAGGAAAATCCCTGATTTATTTTAAGTGTTTTTAGTCTGCTGGGGGAAAAAATTGCACATTCAGGAAGAATTGTTTTTAATGAAATCACTAGTGGCACAATAGCTGCTGCCAATATTTTGTATAACCCTCGTTTGCCAGTTTGGCAGTACTTCAACTTCGCCTATAAACATTTCACAAGGTTGGAGAGCAAATAGAGAGGGATTTATTTAATTTATTTTTGGGGGGGGGGCTAAGGTCTGGGAACTGAATTAACCATGGAGGAGGGTTGATTTTTTTTTTGTCGGTCACCCATTTTTGCATTACTTTGGTCACATTTCTTTTGAATTGATATCCGGATCATAGATCCACTAACAAAACATTTTTAGTTTAGATTTTAATGCAAAATAAAACTAAATAAAAAAATTCCTCAAATTACATGAGGGTAAGCACTCTAACAAGGTTTTATGGGGCTTAGTATGGCAAACAGGCCCACAGCATCACATAACTACCATCATACTTAAGAGTTGGCATGAATTGCTTTTCCACATAGTTAGGGGACTTTATTTTTTATTTTTTAACACATCTGTCATTGTGATCTACTTTAAATTCAACCCTTACTGGCCAAGTAAATGTGACTTGTGTTTACTCTTACCTGCCCGTCCTGACCGACGTGCACCTGATGAATCTGGAGGTTTCCCTAAAATGAAAACGATGAACTGTCAAAAGGTGATTCCAACCATTAAACATTGCCATGTGTCTCATTTCCTATGACCTGAAAGTAAAAAGCCAATGGTGATTGCTGAAAAGTTTTGAACCAGTTTATTTACGCCAACTCCTACAGGACAACAACGTTCTGGTGTGGCACACAACGAGAAGTTGGTTGCGTTTACACAGATCATAATGAGAGGTGAATGACATGCCCTTGTATTGATGTCAGAGACTATATTATTTCTAGCTACATCAAGGCTTCTGTAAACAAAAATAATCCTGCTTATGACACTGTAACCATTGTAAAACCTCTGAACGCCCACAATCACGTTAACAAAAACATATGAAAGAAAAACATCCAAGTCTCAGCTGTTTTTTGGGTTTTTTTTTGCCAATTGTATTCATGTACACATTCAACTCTGTCTGAGCTTCCATATGACCAGAGAACTACACACTCTCCGAGGCAGTTCATTTCCTTTTCAAGCACGATCAAACCAATGTCTTTGATGAAAGGGGCCCTTTCCTAATGAAAACATATTCTCTGAGTGGCAGCTGGCAGAAGTGGGATTTTGTTGCTAAGCTTTGAACTCCAAAAAACAAATAATATCTGTAGGAAGGAGGGGAAAAAAAAAACTGGGCTCAGCCACAAAGAGCAGGAAAAGCTTTAGAGGTTTTCTGCCTCCAATTTATTGTGTCTCCCTCGCTAGATTTTGCATTTCTCACTGAGGGTCCTTTAACACTATTACTCCACAGGAAATGAGAAAAACACTTGGTTGAAGTGTCAATTGCTTTCGCACAAACGTCAAGCTGTCACCCATGTACGACATGTATCATGTTGAGTATTTGATTACATGTATGTGTGTGTATACAGAGTGGCGCCATGAAATTAATCTTTCTCCCACAACCTTGTAAAAATCATTAAGGGCAATGCTTATGCAGGATTTTTTCTCCAGCAGCTCGTGTGGTTTGAGGGTAAAATATGATTTTAACTGGCAGGCTGTGTGTGCATGCTGTGATGTTTGATGGGGGGGGGCAATGAGTCACCTGGGCATTGGGCAGAAACAGAACTCTGCAGAAGCTGCTACATACTGTAAAAACAAAACCATTGTCTTTAATGTGACAATTTGCCTATGCAGTACCTTTCCAAACTATTCAAACCCCTACAACTTATTTACTTTTTAAAGGAGAATAAACAAAACTCATGAGCGACACGGCCGGCGTGCAGCAACCGTCACAGGAGCGAGCACCAACTCTTAGAAGAAAATAAGAAGAAACGCAGCGACATACTGCCAAACTACGTCGTATATACTGGTATTATGAAAACAAGCACAATGTCGCGCGACAAAGTAAGTAAAATTTTCCTTTCCTCCCAGTGGGCAGAAACGCCTCTACAGATATTTTGGGCAAACATAGATTTTGAAGGGTGAACAGACATGGGGAACCAATATATCCATATGTCTGTCTGACTTTTATCATATTTTGCTTTTGACTCATGAGAAGCTGCTAATAAAAGTTTCTTAGTGCCACTTTTAACGTGCTTTGAGTCGTGTTTGGTTGCTTGCTGGTTGTGGGAGAATTCATTCCTACAGCTGATTGAGCCGTGAGTCGCGATCTTCTTCCTGTTGAAGCTGCCGAGAATGTGCTAGCAGGGTCGATTTACGGAAATTCGGGGGCAAAAATCGCAGCATATTTTGCTGCAAACACCCTGCTTAAGAAAATAGAACGATACGTAAACAGCCTCATTCCTTTTGGTTTAAAGCCCTTCATTACTCATCAACTTAAAAACCTGGACATGCATGTTTAGTTTTTTGTCAGAAATCCTGCCCCACGCTCCTTTAACCAATTTAACGCCACAATCTTCAATCATTTAGTTGGATTTGAATGTGATAGGCTAACATTAAGTGGTGCATTATTCTAAAGTGCAAAGAGAAGGATAGATGGTTTTACTTCTTTTTCTGACAATAGGAAACCTCATGAAAAGTGATGTATCCAAATGTATTCAGTCACCCTTACTATAACCCCTCCCTACATCCCAAGTGAAAGGAGGTAAAATATTAAGAAGTCACTTTATTGGTAAACAGAGTTCACCTGAATGTATTTTATTCTAGGTATAAATCCTGTTATTCTATAAAGGTATCAAATGTTTGATGAAGAACATTGGAGCATCACTTAGTAAGGGAACACAACAGTAAGGTCTGGCATTAACTAAAACTTATGTAGTTTAGAATAATTAATCATTTAAAAATGGAAGGAGGGTAGGCCAACTTCAAGTCTAACAAAACATTTGGGTTTCAGTGATTGTGCAAGACAAAGCTATTAGAGACACACAACAAAAGACTTGCAGCTGTAATTCTGATTAAAAGTGGTTCTACAAAGCACTGAGTGGGACTGAAAGACATTTTTCTGATATTTCTAAATGTGAAAACTATCGGTAGGTAACCCTCCACAACTATGGTTTAATTAATTGTTCTTTTACATAAAATCTGAATAAATTACAATGAAATTAGTGAATATGTGAAGAGTTTTAATTGTGTACAACATCATAATTCAATAACATCTTAACTCACTTCCAAGGCTGCAATCTGTATTTAAATCTATTTACATGGAACCATGGATAATGTTCAAAAGGTTTAAAAGCTAGACGATTTAGTAAAGAAATAGGCTTATGGTTAATTTCCTGTCTTTTTGCACTGGACTGGTTTAAGATATTCTATATTATAATTCATAAAAAGGATATCATCTAGAAAAAATACATTGAGTGTGCATTTGTAAAAACAACAACAAAAAAGTCTCTTTGATTAAGCATTAAAATAGAAGAGTTAAATTCAAACTAAATATACAATTTTAAATGTCACCTAGAAGTCTATGTCTTGGTAAATAGTTTGGCAAACGTTTTTCAAGGGTTTAATATATCCCTTCCAATAAATGAAAATGAACTTTCTTAAATAAAAATAAGATAGCAAAAGTTGAACAGTCAGTTTGTGCTATAGGTTGGTTAAGTTACAAATATATCAACAAACTAGCATGCCAAGACAGAGTGTTGCAGATATCATTAACTATATTTCCCACCAGCCGCTCACTCATGAATGAGGTATGCCATGCTTGAAACAAAATTGAGTGATAAGGTGCTTATATTATTCAACAGAAGGAGCGTCTTTGGAAGAAAGGTCAGATGTTTTCTGCTTCTCTCAAACATGCACTGAATAAAACTTGCCTCACTGTCCTGTGTGATCTGCACCTCCTCGCCTTGTGGCACCTGGGCAATGTGCAGCTGTCCCTGTGGAATCTGAGATACAAGAAGAATGGATCAAGCATTTCTATAAGATACACAGAGATGTGACAAAGTGTTGTTACAAAAATGGCAAACACAGTTATTAACTGAACTTTCCCAGTTATATTTCTCCCTCCTCATTTGTGTTAAGTATCAATGCTCTAATAAATGACACGTAACACTCAAACAACACCTTAAATTTAAAGATAACATTTTTCTTTTTAAATCTAGGCATGTCTAAATCTGATCCTAAGTCAGATCTAGGTCCAGATAAGGGCGTTTTAGAGTTAAACGCAGGGGTCAAAACTTAACCTTGAAAAAAGAGACTCTGAAAAATGTTATGGGAGAGTTTCAAGGCCAAAATAAACTGATGGGAAAAAATATTTATATATATGTTTCCCATTGGAGACAGATAAGAGAATCCTAATGATTTCAGAGATGTTGTGTAAAATATCATGTAGACTGATGAAACAAAAGAGACAGTTTCTAGAAGTCCCACTATCAGTCACACTATCTATGTTGTAAAATAGGGGTCTAACGGTTCATGGGGATGAGTTGAACCATTCGGTTCGGCCGGTTTAGTTCAGTCCACTTGCATACCGTTTCAGTATATTTTTTTCATTAAATAATGTAAATGTATTATTAGACTGATATTAAGTGCAGTGGAACAAAGTTCCTAGGTAAGTTTCCGCACAGACACTGTACTGAGTGACACACAGGGGAGCTGCACGAGCACATTGAAGTAAATACACAAACAGCATCATGATAACAGCAAAAGAGGGCTTGGAGACCCTCCCACTTCACTAAAGTCTCCTGTTGGGAACACTTTGGCTTCTCTGTTAAAATTCATAACTGGGATAGACAAGTAGATAAAGCCAAAGTTTGATGCCGAGGCTGTTCCACGGAGATCGGGTATGCGGCAGGCAACACATTGAACATGTTAACACACTTAAAACGGCACCATTCGAATGCTAATATATTTCTACTAAGAAGAAAAGCAGCCTTGTGCAACTACCGCCAATGTCAGCATTTAAACTTCCCCTGTCAAGTAGCTCAGATCGGCCGAAAGGTTAAGCTTTTTAGGCAAAAAGTTTAAACTTAAATAGTTGGCTTGTTGATATTCAAGCTGGAGCTCTTGCTGCTGTGTTTAAAGTTTTCAGGTCGTAACAAGTAGTTACAGTATTTTATCATTATTTTAAATTGTTACAAAATGTGTATTTCATTGTAAAGAGTGCAATTAATTTAAGATATCACCCAAATGGGTCGCTTTTATTTATTTTATGCAAGAATTCTATTGAGTATTGGCAGCTTTTCAAAATAAAGATTTTGTAAGTATTTTCTTTTTTGTACCGAAAACTAACCGAACACTTCAAGACACTGAAACAAACCAAATAAGATTTTAATGTACCGTTATACCCCTATTGTTAAACTAACAGCATTTTTGAAACAGATCATCACAATACCAAACCAAATGGTGATGGTCATATGATGTTCTGGGGCTGATTTGATGCTTTACCATCGTGACTTGACATAAGGAACCAAGAACTCTGCTCTCTTACAGAAACTACTGAAGGGTGTTGGGCCATCAGTTTCTGACTGCGCTTAAGCATCCATAATATTCCATTATAAATTTATGGTCCAAATAAAGCATCGGGGCTAGGATAGCAACATCTGCTTCACTTCAACATGCAAATGTTTTATCCATTTCTAGCTTCTGAAGCAGGCTCTTGCTCACTGAATTGAAATTGTAGGTGCTTTCTTAATGTTTCTTTATGTCTTGAAGGAAAGAAACACATTCGAGAGTCTTGTTTTCTAAGAGCAGTGCTCACAAGATTTCTTAGGCCGACAAACAATTTTATCTCACAACTTTTGCTGTGGCTCAAGAGATGTTTTAAACTGAAGGTTTTAGCTGATTTCAGGACACTGCGAATTGAGTTTGCTTACTTTTTCTTGACCAGGCCACCGATATGATGAAGTGGGCCTGAATGTGATCTTTGGCCACAGCATCTGTTAATGGCCAATCCATCACTCAGTATCAGTTAGTCTTTTAATAATTTATAGGTTGGTCAACATCTCCCCAGTGTTACTGTAGTGGGTGGTATGAACTGTCCCAGTGCACTGAGTCACGCTATGTGGGACCCCTAAATGAAACTGAAACCTAGGATGTGGAGGATGAAAAAAAAAAAGAAAAACAGGATGGGAGCCAGAGTTTAGAAGCTAATATGTAAAGAAATAAATGAGGACTTTTGCCTTGAACTCAAGAAAATGTTTTCATATGGATTTAGAGAGAGTGGAAGATGAAATGTCTGGTACGCACCACCTGAACCTGTCCATCTTCACCAATGCGATGGAATTGGACCTGCTGATTGGCCAGCGTGTAATGCAAGGTCTGCTGGGTGGCGGCCTCTATATGAGCCGCTTCATCTGAGATACCTTCCTCTGCATAAAAAGGGCAGAAAAGATGAATCAGCGTTGAACTTTACAGGAACCTGGGCAGAATGTTTAGCAGGTTAAGGACAATTATATCATTTTTTTTTCTGTTGCTTTTTTGTATCTCTGAGATTTGGGTTTCAATTCAGCACATCCACTGGTTAGCAACAACATGCATGGCTCAGGCTAAGCCACCTCTGATTTTATAAAGAGATGCACTGATCAACTAATCAGTTTTCACTTGATCAGAAAGTCAAATAACGAATACCTGTATTTTTTCCCTAATCCTTCAGTGTATCAAAAACCGTTTTTTTTTTTTTTGGTCTATAAAAGTCAACCTTCTGCTTAACCCTAACCTATTTTGGGTTTAATCAAAATCAGAAAAAGGACAGGGACATATGGTTTGATGCATAAATGTGAATATTTGTGTAATTTCGTAATTTTCTGCTGAATTCAAAGTCACTACCAAAGAACCTCGCCACTGGCCAAAAATAAGCCTTTCAGCTATTCCTGAAAAACAATATTTTAACAATAAAATCCTACTTTGAGAAAAAAAATCACAATGATTGTTTCTGAGTGAAACCAGACTACCTTTCTGTGATAAAGTCCTTTGTTTTATTTTCTATAAAGCACGTAATACAAACATTTTGCAGTTTCTAGGTTACTCTTATCTTGAGGATGTGAATAAGCCCAGACAGCTTATAAAAAGTAAAGAGCTTGTTTCACACAAATGAAAATCTTCTTTTTCAGCTCATTAGGATGTAATCGGAGTAGAAACCGAATGACAGTTTGGTCCCTGTGAGTGTTTTCCATGTTGATGAATGCACCGTCTCAACGAGCATTTGTCTTGTACACTCTAGGGTGTGCATGGCTTGAAAAGGCAGGGCCTGAAAATCCATGCCTATTGTTGAATGTGCTCAAAGGATATTAGGCTTTCCTCTGCAGTCCTGCTTTTCCCTGGTCAGAGGTGAGAGGTGATAACTCACAGGAAGTTGAAGTAAAGAATGCCTTTTGTATGGATTCTAACAGCTGCAACGGTACACACAGCAACACTTGGGTTCCTATTGTATGAATGCTTTTATATAGGAGATAAAATAGGATGTATTGAATGCACCGCCTGTGATGAGGATGATTACATTCAGGTTCTGCTAATAGTCGGACATTAATGGTTTTCAATGTATAATTACTGTTTTTTGCACCACTGGAAAGTTTGTCTGTTTTTAACATACAGAGAATGTATTACCTTTTTTTTGCAATTGCGCACATCTACACTTTTTTCCTTTTCACATTTTTCCTTTCCCACACAGTCAGTACTTTTATCCCATTTTGTATGAAACCGAAAGCTATAAAATATACAGTTATTATCCGGTCTCTGCATTTTACCTGCCACCGTACTGCGTGGAGTGCGCTTAGAAAAGCTCTTGACTGCCAGGCTCTGGCCCCGCTGTTTGCGTCTCCAGGCGGTGCGACACTTTGAATCGATGCTTTGCTTAATCCGGTACCAGTCTGATTCAGAGATGCCAAATTTGTGGAACAAGTGGCCTGTGAAGACATGGAGACATGTTATAATAAGTGCATGTCGATCACATTACTACAGACGTGTTTTTTTGAATGGTAAATAGACTGGACTTATATAGTGCTTATCTACTTATATTGACCACTCATAGCGCTTTACACTGTTAATCGCCTGCTCCTGGCTGTAAACTACCTTGTTCCCACGATAACACATTATAACAATATATCAAAAAGTAAAATATCAATAGCAAAAACCCTCCCAACTTCACAGCATCAAAAATTTTAATGATTTCCTGGGCCAAAAAATGCTATCTTCCCTTGAGAAAATATGGGAAATGTAGCTAAGAGAGCCACTCAAACATGCAACCACCCAGAGCAGCACAATTCGATTCTAGAAACACATTTCTAGAATATTTGTAGAAGGATATTTCACAGCTCTTTGAAATAATTTGTAAAGTTCATGTAAATATATTGACTTCCTGATGCAGATTAAGCTTTTTGGCTTATTTTTTGGTGTACTTGAGGTCAGGACTTTTCAAAGCCTGTTAGTCTGCTTTGTCTATTGAGAAATTAATGTCAACACGTGTTGACATTATTGTCCCGTTACCAAAAAAAAAAATTGTGTCCAAATTTTTGACTTCTTTTCCCCCTCATATGATAGAAAATTGGTTAGAATTATAGGAATACATCAGAAACCCCTCAGGCTCAAACCTGGAAATACCTGGACACCAGCATCACCTTCCATAGTGAAGAAAGTTTTAGACACATGTGGACTGAAAGGGAGGTCCACAACAAAAGTAGCCTTGCAGCTGGCTGCATGCTCAACTCAATTAATTTCTGGGGAGATAGTCAGACAAGACGCAGAAATTATTATTTGTCTCAAGAAACAATAAATGTTTAAAGTTGTCAAGGTGAGAAATGTTTTAAAATTTTCACAGCAAGAGTCAATCATCCTAGTGGCAGCATGACGCTGTGGAACTGTTTTACCGCCAGTACTGTTACTGTGTTGCACAACAACTGACTTTTTCTTTATACTGAAAAATTGTTAACTTAAATCCTGGTTTGTGCAAGCAATGTCATCCCATTTAAATGAATTCAACCAATAATCTCAGGAAAACAGGTCAATTCCCCGGCTGGAATTATGGAAAAAGCTTGCTGATATCTACAAAAAGCATAATCCCTGGTAATTTACTAGAGGAAATATTAGGGAAAATACATATATATTTCACCTTTTTATGTATAATAATGACCCTCTGTTGACCCTATGAAGATAAAGATGTTGTGGTTGCACAAACGTTTCCTTGTAAGACAATATTTTTAAAGAACTAATTAAAAGCCCAAAATGAACATATTCAGCGTGGCGAGTGACTGTGTGAACCTCTGACAGCTTGTATATTTAAAAAAACACATGGAGGTCTTGCTGGTAAACTAAAAGTCTTGTTTTTTGGGGGGATTAGGGACCTTTATTAACTGCTACCAGACATGAAATAGGCAGAGAGAGAAGAAGGTAATAATTGGAGCAAAGACCTCAAAGTTCAGAATTGAAACATATGTTATATAAACAACTAGAGCCTTTGTATATGGGGTGCCCCCTAAATGTCTTGATAGCGCTAATGCCTAAATAGTCCTCACAAAAATCAGCATTTTTCTGATAATGCAGAATGCAATATTAAATGTGAGTCGAACACCACCACAAGACCTACAGGCTAAACATTATTTTGTTTCCAGCTTAAAATAGATTAAGCATCTTTAGCTGCTTGATCTTTATCCAACATGTGTTTGTAAAAATGTGAATGTAACCACTATCCGGATCCTGTTTGCTTCCCCACACCTCTTGGCAAGTTAACACAGGCTCAGCTGTGTCTTTTCCATCTCGCTGCATAGAGATATTTACAGATGTATTCGCTGGCTTTCTGGAGCTGCATTATAAATTGTTTAGAGGCTGAGAGCCAACTGACAGCTTATTTATATTCGGGTTAGCAACACAGTTATAACCTTAACTACCCGGGGATAGAAAATGAGACGGCGGGGTTATCTGATGGTACTGGTATGACACTATACAGCAGCCCATCTGCACCTGATGGGTCCTGCACAGGCAAGCCAGGCAGGTGCTCTTTTATTCTTATTTTCTCCCTTTTTTTCTTTAAGGCATAATGAGTCAACCAAGAGTGAACTAGCCCTGCTCTTGCCTCTACATACTTCTGTGTCAGACCAAATATGCATGTACCTACACATATGAGCTGCAAAGGGACGAAATAGGAAAATGTCTTTGTGTATAACTCAAATGGAAAACTAAGGAACTCGTAGGGGTAAAAACCAATGATTGTGTAAAGCGATTTTTTTTTTTACGCTATTTTTAAAATTACACGTTTAAATGTTCCACAAGGGTATTCGCATAACCACAAAAAGAAACGTTTGGAGCTTTAAAGAGAAGTGCAATGCCTGACCCCAAGTTAACCTCTGCACAGCTGGTCAAGCGGCCTGAAGTGAGTGCTAAATTCAGATCTTTATCTACAGCGAGTGGTGAGCGCAGAGGTGTGTGGAGCTCTAGGAAGAGGGGATATGGAGCAATGTCGAACTGAGGTGATAAATAGTTTAGATAAACAACAGGGAAAATATGTACTGAACGCACTGATGCTTTTCCTAAGCAAATATATTTTTAATGAGGCTATTAACATGAAACTTACATCAGCTTTTAGTAACAACCCATAGTTGTTTTAAGGTGAATTTATGTTCTTTTGTACTTTAGGATTACTGCTCCAGCAGTTTTCACTGGAAGATATAGAAATACATTTGAAACCATTACCGTCAGCATGCTTTTCAACAATAAGGCTACAGAGATTTTGCAACCGCGTTGCTTTTAATGAGATGCTTCTTGTGCAATACTTTGGTAATAAAAAACCTTTTAACAAGCCATTAAAAAGGACTAGACCAGCTAATATTAAATTGCATTCATAGAGAGCAGGATTGCTTTTTAAAACATCCCCATGATTTTAAAATCTCCTTTTTCTTAATTTGTTCAAGACTTTCCATTTTAATTCACACAACTTAATTTATTGACTTATTTGTTTTAGATTTCTTTGAATATGTGGATTACTTGGTTTGGTACCAACATGTGGTTCAAATTTGATATCAATAGCCTCATTAAAAACATATTTCTATATTATATGTTCAATACTTACCTTCAGGCTTTTTTTCTAATTATGCCATGTAGGAACATTTTTTCACACCTTTTTGTTAAAAATAGGCATAAACACGTAATAGCTGATGGTACTGCTATTAAGACAGCAATATAAATCCAAAGTATGTCTCTAAAAGAGTTGCTTATAGATAAATCTGTCAACCATTGAAGGCCCAACTCTGCTCAAAGACCTACTGAATTGAGAGTGACTCCATTAACATCTTTCAACCAGACATGTGCATGTCATTTAGAGTTTGGTATGTACTAAAATGTGGTGTACATTAATGCTATGATGAATGCATGTTGTTGTAAGCCACCATGGGAATACAGACTGTGGTCTGTTTCAAAGTTTGGTTCCACTGTGCTCTGAAACGGATCAGGGATGAAATGTGGGAAGGTCTCAGAAAGTTCATTTATTGCTACGAAAAAAGGTTTCAAACCACATACAGGGCAGGTTTTACAACCTTTAATTGTACGCTACAGAATCATGTGATAATCACAAAACAGAAGGTGGTCTTAGACATTTTTAGATTATCATATTTTCTGTTTAACCATCACAGAAACTGGAAGAGATGCAGCTCGGAATCACCTGCAAATTCAGTGGCCTTCTATATGAGAGAATGTTTTGGCTACTCAGATAGGTATATGTTTTTTGGACTGTATTTCAGAAAATACTCTGCCTTCTGCCTGGGGAAAGGTAAAATTAAAGGATGCAAGACATGTTGATAGTAAAACAAAATGGTTTACCAAGTTATATTGTATGCAACAGATAAGGTGTGGCTAAGACTCCAAGACAAGAACTGTATCAGCTGTCAAAAAAGGTGGTATCCGCATCATGCCATGGTGCTATTTGGCATCCAACGGTATTGTTGGATTACACTAAGTAGAGGAGATATCAAAGAAGGAGGACTGCTTACTTCTTCGTCAACTTAATCTCATCTAAATATTTGAAACCTGGAAACACTTGGTTGAGACTAAACAATAATTGTATCCAACGTACATAAAAACTTATCTGGAACAGATAAAGCTGAATAAAAATAAGCTTCTGGAAAGCCCCAACCTCAGTTTTAGATATTTATGTTATCTGTTTAAACACCACGAATTGCTACGATTCTGCAGCTCAGATGCACCTGCAAATGTGGCACCATTCAATATAAAAAGTTCTGATACAGCATTTTAGGATTTTTTTTAAGTACAGGCTACTCATGTGTGCATATGAAGGTGTTATATAGTACTTATCAGAATCTGCTGTACGTTTTGCTCCAGGTAAGGGATGCAGTCACCTGTCAATCATAAACCAGCAGCATTTCATGACTTACATCGGATGCCGTAGATCATGAGAGGATCTAGCTGCTTTTTTCCATGTTTCCCTTGCCCGGAGAGATTCGACATAGCCTGGACCTCTCGGTGGAATAGGTAGTCCAGCAGCGTCAGAGCCATTTTCTCAGCCGTGCGGCAGTTTGTGCTGATATAAAGCATGTCAGGAGAAGAAATTGGACAGCGGACCCGCATCTCTGGGTTGTTTTCATCTCCCAACCAGGTGCCTTCTGGGTAATCTTCTAAAAAAGTGAGAGAAGAGGCACTCCATGTAACACAAGCCTCAATGTTCTTTTTCCAGTAAATCTACATGTAGATGTGAATCTATATAAAGACTTACAATAAATCAATATAAAAAGCCAAATATATGTTCCACTGAAAGCTTGCATTCACATGTTTACAAATGTAATAAAAAGGACCACTGAGGACCACCTAAGATTATGTTATACAACAGCACCCCCATGTGGTTGCGTGAAAAAAGGGATGCGACGCCACATAACTCCCAGATCCGGATGAAATCCTGGATCTGGGAGTTGCGTTGCATGTCAAAGTTCTGTGCTGTTTACAACTTTTACACCAAATAAAACAGATGGTACCATCTGATGCTGAATAGGGCAATTCCATCTATGTACGAAAGATATAAACTAAGAAAAAAATATTTCACTTGGAAATTTCCCTTATCCCACAAACAATCAGAGATTAAATTAAAACAAGCAGAGATTTATTTGGTTCTACACATATGAAACGAACCGAAGGATATGCTTAAAACGAAAAAAAAACAACATGTAAATGAAGATACGTTTTTTTTTTAAGTCACGTCTTCCCTGGAACAAATGAGTTACTAACATCAACCCCGTTGTAGTTATTGGATAATTACTGTACTGCTAAAAGGAAATAACTAATGTAATGAGGACTGATATGGGTTATGTAGCTCCACAGATTAAATTAACTAATAAGGGCGTCTTTATGTAAAGTAATATTTTGCTGCTAAATCTTTTAATTTTTAGTTTAAAGAGGAAAATATAATGAAGAAAATCATCCAAAGGTTTGTAATCCTCCAAGTTAAAAAATTACTTTAGACTTATTAAACTTTCTGTGCACAAGCACAACTCATTCATGTATTCAACATAATTAATCCAATCATTCAAATTTATTTAGAGCCTTAAAATGATCAAACTAGGAACAATTCAGTACTATGGCTGAAGGTAGATTGGTGTTTCTCTGTTAGCAGTCTTACCTTCTGCATTTAGTGTGATGAGTGTGACATTTTGACCATTTTGTGCACCGCTTGACTGACCACTGTTAGAAACAGAGTCACTGGCCTCTGAGCCACTCTCTTGTTCATCCTGACTCTCTTCAGCGCCCGGAACTTTAACCAGGATGGTGTTTTGTCGCCTCCTGGCCACTGTGCTGCAAAATCGAAATAAGGTATTTAGCACACTGATAAACCCTAGTTATGACAGTCCAAATCCAATCAGCATTGGGATTACTGTCGGTAATTTTAAATCATCAGGCTTCTGAATTGGTATAGCTTATTTCAGGGTGTATTCACACCAGGAAGCTTTGTTGGCTAACTTGTTTTGGTCTGGACCAAATGGCTGATTTTTTGGTTTGTTTGGGGGTTTTTTTAAAGCGGATCCTATTGACAACGTGAATAAATGGAACAGGACCAGATTTTCTCAATAAAAAGAGGCATGTGTGCTAAGGTCTTTCAGCCGTTGGTCAGTGAAACCTATAGATAGGATGGGGCTAGACCACATGACCCCTTAAAAGAGAGCAATGAAATTTTAAAATCAATGCCCTGAGTCAAGGAAGCCAATGAAAGGATGCTGAGACCAGAGTTAAGCTGTTGTGCTTCTTTGCACCAGCAAACAACAAGCTGCAGAGCTATAAACTATTTCTAAGCACAGCAGGGACCATCGGCTGTCGCCTCAGTTGTACCCAGATTGAGAAAAGAGGAGGAAGGAACAGAAACAGAGATTAACAGTTTGGAGCAGGTTTCCATGTAGGGCTAAACAATTAATTGCATATGCAAGAATATCGCAATATGAAAAAGTCAGATCAAAGTAAATCGCAAAGGCTGCAATTTGACTGGTCATGAGCATAAGATCTGGGACAGTCATGTAACTTGGAAGCAGCTCAAACAATGCCGGGAGAAAGGTTAACACTGTGCTTTAACCCGTTATAAAATTGCCTAAGGATTGACAGAAGCCAATGCTGTACAGAATTTGGTACCAAAGAGGAATAGTACATGGGAAATTATATTGGCTATAAAAACAATGATGCTGCACAACACCAGGTATTATACAGAACCTGCCTTGCTACTGTTGCCACTTTAAGATGTACACTATGAACCTTTATCAACGCCTAAAAAACATCACAACATCATATAAGGGAGGGCTAAAATACCAGCCACCAGATGAAACCATTGCAGCCGGCCTGGAGAGCGGCTTGCCAGCTGGGATGTACAGGGAAAAAAAACCTTGTTTGCATAACGACGGACATCACATCGAATGTGGTGATTTAAGTAGATAAACTTGCTTATAATCCACCATGCTTTATTTACCTTCTTCTTAAATTAAGTTTAGCCTATGGAATAGAATAAATTACATATAAAAAACTGATATTGTTTATAATAATACACATTTATTGTTTTTGCTTGCATTAGTTAAAAAACACATGAAAAACCTCATCAAGAATAATTGAAAATTAGATTGCAATTGCAATACAGCCCTATTTCCATGCTGCTACCAGTACTAAAACCTTTTTTTTCATTTCCTGAAACAACCATCAAAACTTGTTCAAGCAGGCAAACATCAAGCTTTTGGAAGAGCTCCAACCGCAACCTTATCAAAAATTTATGGTTCCATATCAAGAAACAAAGTAATTCAAATGAACTCTACTAATTCGTCTAATAGTAACGTAATACCAAGGGTTTTTGATGTTCTGATCCAACCAGTTATTATATTAATATTTTTTAATTTAGAACTTGAGTTAAACTTTTTGTTTTCTTTTAGTAGTGATGTTATAAAGCCTTACATGAATCTTATCATCACTTAATTATCACCGTGATCCTTTCATCCTTTCTAGTAACATTTATGCCAGCTGCAGAACCGCTAAATATGAGCTACAAAGGCAGATTAGAGGTTAGGGGCCCAAAAGCATAAATGTAGCCAATTCTCCTGTGTCTGCTAAACTTTTCCATTTGCTTTTCTATATAGCAACATAACGCTTGAAAAACTTTAAAAAAACATATAATTGTTGTGTATTTTATGCCATCAACATTAAAATTTCCCCAAAAAAAACAAATAAAAACAATGCTGAGCAGACAGACTGCTGATGGAAAAGTTCTGTATAGTTAAAACTTGATTTTTTTTCTAATCTGAGCCATCTGAGCTTACTGATAACTATCAGCTGACTTCTAACACACAGATCAATACCAACACAAGTTACTTACTTGCTGAGCAGATTTTCGAGAGGAGTATCTTCCTGGTTTAAACCCTTTGTGTGTTCCCTGCTAACTATCACATTTGTTTGGGGGACGACACTGAAAAAGAGGATTGAAACATATCTGTATCAAGCAAATTAAAACATTCTAGTACAAAAAAACAAAACAAAACAAACAAACAAAAAAACACTCGGAACATACCATCGAACTTTGTTCCAAGTTTGAGTGGCACCCTGTGGTGAACCTGCAACCATAGGAACTTGGACGGGGCTCTTTGCACCGGGGGCCATGCTGTCAAGTTTGCGTACAAGGACTTTGCACGTAGTGTCCAAGGACTGTAACTTAGACTCGATTCCTTCCAGACGCTGGCTAATCGATTCGGTGAATGAAACCAAAAGATTCTGGGAATGGAAACAATGAAGTTATTTAAAGATATAACTAATCCAACTGGAAAATTAAAACTAATGTCTAAATGTTATAAGAGCCATGAGAGTATTGGTGTACAAAAGTGCTACCTTAATAAAAGATAGTTCTTGATTGTTGTTGTTGTTGTCCTGGCTGTTGCTTAGTTTTCTCTTTTTCTTCTGTGGCCTTTCTTCACTGTCTTCATTATTTTCCAGCAAATCTGCAACGAATCAAATACAGAAGAGTTAGTGCAGAGGACCTGCTTTTATTCTGTTAAAAAGAGAGGAACGTCTTCAGTAAGTCACTGTTCAGTAGAGATGTTTCTCTACAGATCAACCCTACCAGTGCGGCCATCCTGGTGAAACTCCTCCACTGTTATTTGAACTATTTCATCCAGCGCTTGTCCAGACATCCTTGACAACTGAAATCAGTCCACGCAAAAATCTTAATCAGCTGCATACTTTTACACAGTTCGTATCTTTAACACAAACCTGCTGTTACCTCTAATGCCAAAGCATTAATCGGACATCCCACTGAAAAACATTTAGCCATTTCCAACCTTGTCTAACTGGGCAACCTGATCATACTTTAAAAACATATTTAAAAACAGCACCATACCAAATTATCCAAATCTGAACATTTTCACATTTTATCAATCTATAACCAGAAACCCCACAATTTGTTTTAGCCCCCACCCCAGAGATTTGTGTATGTGCGTTTGACTGATCACAGTCTACTAACTTTCCACCTTGTGAAAATATGTTCCCACAGCCTTGAAAGTGTGCCAGTGCTGGCATTCAGTTCTTTATTCTAACGCTTATAAATAAATTGGAAAAGCCTACAGAACTGACCTGGTTAGGACTAAATGGGAAGCCAAAGTCACACCCTTCTACTTCGTGTCCATGGGTCCCCTGCCACCAAAACAAAAAAAACAAAAAATGAATGAGAGTCAATGGAATGATAAAAGTTATTTTCTGACCACGTTTAAAATGTGCCACGGATTGAACATATGATGTCTGCGAATTTTAAAGATACATTTGATGCAAAGAAAACTGTACGTTTTGAGCTGTCAGCTAAAGTTACTTAAGGTTTTGTGTAAAAACATAACTGAAGATGAAGAAAAATGGCAGAGTTTAGCCGTCTTCGCCTCCTTCCACAAGTACGAAGGAAGGACGATCAAATGTGGATAGAACCACCATAAATCTGACAATGTGGAAAGTGGCTATGCTGGGGGATAAATAGTCGCTTGAGTGAGAGCCAGGAGAAGCTCTACAAGGTCTCTGTGAGTATTTCAAGTGCTAACTAGTATTAGCTCCTTGACATCAAATATGCGACTTCTGATTTGTAGGGATTTTAATTGTGAATTTTTACAGTCCAATAAATCCCAAATATCCACACGCCCACCATTAGTTTGTCATTGAAATTGACATACATCATACTTGTGATTCAGGACGTGAAAGACAAATCGGACCAGAAAATAACTTATCGCTCCATTGACTTCGATTCATGTATATATATATATATATATATATATATATATATATATATATATATATATATAATTATTATTATTATTTTTCTGAGGGAACCCATGGGCCAACTGGAAAGGGAGGAGAATTAGGCTCCTATAGAGTTCCCCTGAGTTTATTTTAAGTATGTTTCTCTTTGGTTCTTGTCCCAATTTTTATTTGTAAGCTTTTAGAAACCATGTCTCTCTTTCCTTCCATTTCACCAGCGTAATTTGTGTTAATCGATCAGTTAAATAAAAAAAAAAACACACTGAAGTTTATAGTTTTAACATGGCAAAACTTGAATGGTATGAAGCATGTGCAGTGGTGGTGGAGCGGACACCACATTAACTTGGGCTGTTAGTCCTAGACGCAGCCTAGACGTAGGCTCGACTCCCAACCTTAGGTCCTTCACTACAAGTCCTAAACCTTGTGTCTCTATCTGTTTATGGTCTAAAAATCTGTAAATGACAGCAGCAGGTGCCAAAAAAAAAAACTGAAATAAAAACGGAATCGAGAGCGGTCTGGCACCTCTAAAGGAGGATAATTGTATCTGCATTGTTAATCAGTAAAGTGCAATTCATCCTAAGATACACTGAACAACCACCCACTGACCACACACACAAAGCCCTGTCTGGCCATCTTGAAATAAAAAAATACATACAAATAATGTAAAGATAATTGCTTAAATTCCAGCACCACTGTAACCAATAACTGAAACAAGCTGATGGAATATTTTTGAGGTAATTTTTTTTTTCACCTAATTTTATATTTCCTTGAATCCTCGTCCAAGAAAATAAATAGATTCTTGTCACAGATTAATGTGATCAGTGGATTACTAGGCCTGTTGCAGAGGATGGCATTTTTTAAGTTGAATATTACTACCAGATGTTAACAGGTACAGGATACCCACTTATATCTGAATCAGACAGGATGTGTGTTAATGCCAGTATGAACAGGACCCTTGTTACAACAAGGTCCTTTTAAAAAAAAAGTGATATAAAGCAGAGTAAAGACAGAGTCATTTTGCTAATAACTTGGGCTTGTAAAAAAAAAAATGAATAAACATATGCTGACAAATTTTTAAAACATTTTATATGCTTTGTAAAAATTAAACATTAACTTTAATGGAATTTTAATTCAATCCACAAATATGAATTACTTAGGCAACAAAATGACAGACTGTAATACATGTTTGCATTCTGAATTTCAATCAACAAAGGTGTCTGAATTATTCTACACACATCTTCACATAAAACCCAAATCCAAGACACATTCTAAACTATGACATTTGTTTAGATTAAATAACATGGCTATAGACGGCTTCTAGTTTGATGATATTTTAATATTTTACACAAGTTTTACACAGGAATAAGTGATGTGAAACAATTTCTGAGCAACATTCTACAGCAAGTTACAATAACTCACTAACTTTTTGGCTAAAAAAGAAGTCTTTAGTTGTGAGGCCTGAGCTAAACTCTTTCGTTGTTCGCCTGACGAAATATAAACCTGTAGGTTACTGCTAAAACCTTTTGTTGTTGTGGGGTTTCTAGGACTTCTTTGGCCTGAAAAAACGGCTGGTTAAGTTGAGCCCGTTTGTTGTTGAGATGACCGTTTTGAGCTGTACTGGTTGTGGATAGTGGTGCATGCTTGGGGTAGCATGTCTCCACCGGATAGACGTATTTGCACAGAAAAAGACAAACATACATTTTCTTGTTATGCTATTCCTAAATTGCGGTTTTTAATCAAATGCAGAATTTTTTATTTTATTGATTCTCCTGATTTCTGTTTTTAATTTTCATACTATTGCTGTTTTTGATTCCCATGCTTCTATTATATGTTTGGTTGCTTTACCACCAAATCATGTAAAGCACCTTTTTATTACCTTGTGTTGAAAGTGTATCATACAAATAAGATAGCCTTGCCTAACCAACTTTAAATATTGTAAACAGATGACTTAGGCAACAAAATGACAGATTGTAATACTTGAAATTCAATCAACAAAAGTGTCTGAATTATTCTGCACACACATCTTTCACATAAAACCATACATATTCAAAAACAAATGACTTCCAGAGTTGGCAAAATGTTACCCTGTATGTAACTGGCCTGTTGATACCTATGTAAAAATGCTTTGAGCGTAAAAGTTTGCCAGAATATTTGGTGGTAAATGAGGTCGATATTTGAGATTTTTTTTAATATCAGCAATTGGCCTTTACTGAGAATATCTGTCCAACCCCCATGGAAATGTTTCAACATGACTGTGCACAATGTCAATATATGTCTACTCCAGTAGTTATTACATTTATGTACGAACTAAAAACAAAAAAAACCATCAGATCAACTACATCAATTCAAATTAGTGACAACTAAGCTGGACTTAGCATACTATTACTCTCCAGTTCTATCAACTGTCTGGACCGAACCTACCTCGCATTTTGTAACCAACAGATTTAGCTCTTACGATCACTGAGTAAAAACTGATATTTTTAGAAAACCTGATATAAAGTCTGTTTTGAAACGTTACAATAGATCTCGAGTTAATGTCGAGTCAAACGGAGTGTGCTTGTGTTTCTGCAACCAGCTGGAGTATGGGCGGAAAAATAAACTGCTTGTGTACAGCTAATTAAATAACTACGGTAATTCTGACCATGTTTCAATATCTGCATTCCATATAACAGATTTTAAAAAATTGAAATGTAGCTAGCGGCTAACGTTAGCAAGACCTCTACAATCCTGTGAGCCTCCTTGCTAACAGCAACGCTAAAGGAGTGAAACGACACGCAATTTAGGCTAGCTTAGTAGTTAGCATGCTATTAGGCCTAAAGGCCTTCTTGACTGCAACGCAAGAATCACAGAAAGTTAAAAACGGCTAATTAAATGACATTTTGACTCTGTATCCTAGTCCTTAGCTCTCACACGGTAACATGCACCGTTCTAAGATTGGGTTATATTACCGTGTGAATGACGAATTCTCGTGTTGTTTGTAGAGATTCCGATAACGGCGTCGTTCCTCGCGAGAGATGGAGCCTGTGCCTCTACTTGCTCCTCTATGGTTCAGCAGTCTGCAGGGGACGCACTCTAAACACCCAGAGCCACTTGATCGCGGGGAATTTAAGAGATCATCTAACTTTAGCTGTAAAGACTATTTAATGTTGTTTAAAGTAGGCCTACTGTTTTGATTAAAAAAATATGGACTGCGTAATTATATTTTATTTATGTGACCAAGAGTTTTAATACATAACGTCTGCATCAACACATAACTGAGAACATGAAAGGCGGTTATATCATCTAAATGTAAATTTATTGTAAGCAACACAATATAACAGTCATTATTTGACGAACTTTAGCAATTGAACAGTCAAAACAAGACAAACAGAAAGCAAGATCAATTTATTGTCCCACAGAGGGGGCATTGTGGTGTAGCTGCAGCAAAGTGACACTTATCTGAAACGTGTCCATTCACATGAGGACCTCAAAAACGGAATTAAAAAAACATTATAGGTATAGCAGGGATACAACCGCCTCACTAAATACCATGCAGTTCTTAATAAAAATAGCATATATGCCTGATCAGATCCAACAAATGTACAACTGAGTGGGATAATTTATATCTACAGAATATGCATGAGTATTTGTGATTTAGAGAAACAACAAACTACTTAAAAGAGGTGAAAGTAAAACTGTGTTAACAAATGTGATGTGCAAATAGAAAATTGGACAAATTAGAAAAACAGTGCAATATAACAGCAGCCGTTTAATTTGCCATAGTTATATAGTCTTACAACTCCTCAGCACTAACTAGCTGTCCTAAAAATCGCTAAATGATGTCATCGCCTCATTTCCATATTTTGCATGTAATTATAATGGAGGCTGTAAGAGGGGGGAATCATTTTTATCAAAAAACATTTTTTCAGCCGTTGATGGAAGTATGGCTGAGTTGGAATGGTGATAAAATTCTGTGCTTTTATGTTTTGAGTTGTCATGTGTGTTTCATATCACTCATTTTGGCATGAAAAGCATCTTAGAAATACAGGCAGCAGGCCCTTAGTAACATTTTAGTTAACCAGCCTTTTAATTCAGGATTTGATTCCCACTTCTTTCAATATGGCAGAGAGTCCAGCCGGGTTCCAGGTTCCAGGTTCTGACTGATAAAGCTTCTGCTGTGGCATGCAAAAGAGTAATTGATTCACCCTCAGGACAATGCCATCTCCAGTGTGAAAATTAGCTCCAGTAAGATTAGATTGAAGGATCGACGGAGCACAGGAGAAGTCACAGGGCTGAAAGATGGAAGCTAGTTGCTCAAATATCTCTGCCAAAGCCACACAATGGTCTCTTTCCACCTTCTCTAACAGCTCCATCATTTACACCCTAGGCTGTATTCACACTTGTGGTGTCCAAAGTCAGACCTCAAGGGCTGGTGTCCTGCATGTTTAAGATGTCACCCTTGGTCCACACACCTGAATCAAATGACTGGTTCATTACCAGGCCTCTGGAGAACTTAAAGACATGTTTAAGAGGTAATTTTAAAGAGGTAATATAAATCATATGTTGAATCAAAGACACATCTTAAACCTGCCCTTAAGGACTGGACTTGGACACCCCAGATTTACACTGTGCCGCCTACCTATGTTGCTCTGGGGAACACAGCTTAGCAACAGTATTGATGTAAATTTAGACTGTTTCTCTTAATATATTTAATTCCCATTCAGAGAACAAGCCTGTTGGATCTTAGTGGCTGTGAAAATGAAGACCACAATATCTTTTTGATGTAATATGCAAGTTTGTATAATTTGCCCACATCTAGCGACTTGCTTAGCTAACTTCTGCCACTCCTCTAGACAGTTGGCAACACTGTTCTGGTGGTCTGATGACAGGTACATTTTCTACCTTGTTTTTGAGAGTTACATCATGGCAATGTAAGATAGGGATAACCAAAATAAATCTGTGTTTAACACAAAGCTCTGAAATATTGGTATATCACTATAATTAAGAATGGCGAGTGTTTATCACCATTTATTTTTAGAGTTAATTAAAGTTACCTGTGACAACAAGGGACCTAATTCCGTCAGGACAAGCTCTGTATGTATGTGTGTGTATAGCAGCACTGAGCACACTGGGTGTGGGCGAAACAAGCCGATCGCGAACGACTGTGAGAGTTTGACTCAGTACTTGCAAAACAGGTTACTAAACAAGTGATAGTCATCGGATTTTTGATTGCTGCTTTTTAGTAGATAATGTAAAGAAAAAAAATAAGCTTCATAGGCCATTTTTCAATAACTTAAAAAAACAAATTTATCGCACACAAATGGACTGGTAATGTTTGATATTGAGCAGCGTTTTGTCACAACTTGTACCGGGCTAGTGGCGCAATGGATAACGCGTCTGACTACGGATCAGAAGATTCTAGGTTCGACTCCTGGCTAGCTCGAATTTTTTTTTACCAGTGGTAAATTGTGTATGTTTCACAGCCTCTACAGGAAAATCACACTCGTGTTCGAGAATGACAAAATAACGTTTAAGGAGGTGATGAAAAGATAAGAAATTCAAAAAGTATGCTAAGTAGGAAGATACCCTTTAAAGTAGTTCAAACCATAAAGGTTTGAAGAATGTGCACAGAAGGGGGGGTTCGGACAACGTGATTGGCAACATTAGTATAACCTTGGTAGCAGGAAGAAATTAATAATTATTACTTAAAATGGTTTTAATGGTATTAAAGTGGTTATGCCAAATTTTGAGTCCCGTTCAGGTCAGATTACGGGCATGGCTGTGGGAACACATTTTCCCAAGGGTGCTATCTTTTATATATATAATTTGAGAAATAAGCATTTACATCTTTTAAAAATAATAGTATGGATTTGTCTTTTTGTTTAATCCAAAGTTAAATCAAATAAAATAAAAAAAATCCGTTTACTTTTGTTTGCAAAAATTCAAAATGCATTTCATTTGACATCCACAAGGAGGTACTGCAGCATCATCCGCACCCCTTACTTCCCAAGGTCTTGATTGGGAGTTTGAGTGTTGTTTAGTCCGTATGAGTTTATTTTGTTTTAAGACTTTTTTTAAATTGATAAACAGGAAACTGCAACCTGTAATTATAGATCCCCCCCAAAACCAACAAAATAAAGCAATGTACTATAACATTTTATTTGTTTCATAACTAGATGCAGCAATGACAGCTCTGCAGTCTTCAAATGACTGCATTGCAGTTTCTTGACAATACTAGTTGCCACAATACCGTTTATTGTAGGATGGCTTCCTTTGTTGGTTGCACTTTTTGCAAACAATTAGTTCTGCCTTCTTTACATATTTTTGTGTATAAAGCCCAGCCTGCTAATTGTTCCTGCTTCCTCTTCCTATACTGCTGTGTGTACATCTGGTGTCTGGCTTGCAGATGCTGATCCCCCAGCCACAAGAATGTACACAAAGAATGAAGGTAAAATAGATCTTTCCTGGGGATACACCTCTAGACCATGGCCTCTTATTCTTCTCAATGATTTGCAAGGCAGCTTTGTAGTCAGCCAAGTAAATGCTGGAATCTACTTTCTGCCCAAATTTAGAATCAGTGTTTCTGATGTTCCTCAAGAACATTATTTTCAATGCTGAATAAATTAGTCCAGTCCCCAAAATGGTTAACATTTCACATGCACTCTGATAAATGAAAAAACGCATCCTGGAAAAAACCCCAAAAACATCAACACAGGGTTTCACTAGTGTATTGATTCTTTCTGATTTTATTGTTTTCTTTCCTCTTGGTTTGTTGAGTTTTTGCTGATTGTTTTTGTTAAAAAGTGCTATGTAGACACCTTTTACAACTACATTACACATCAACGAGTGACCTATTTTTGTCAGTATTCTGCACAGTAACAATTACATTTGCCTAAAATAAATAACATTTACCTAAAATACCTTTTTTTAATCAAAGTAGATTTCCATGTTCATTTTGTACAACTAATTTCCCTCCAGGATCAACAAAGTATTTTTTAATTTAAATTATATCAGAATTTCTCTGACCTGTGTAATGGGAGTCTTGAAAAAAGTTTCCCATTACACCTGCAACTAAGACATTTCAACTTCTGAAAACAACTTAAAGAGATCACAAAGTTTTTTGTTTTCTTTTTATATGGTCCCTTTATGATAACTTTATTTTATTTTACTGGTGCCCTATGTAATAGACCTAGACAATACAGCACAGAACTGAATGAATGTAAAGAGTTAGTTTCAATATTGCAAATGTTTATAACATAAAATTCTGATAAAAATATATTTAAGTTTATGGTTGCATAGTTCAGGTTATTAAGCATTTTCCCATTCTTTTTTACATTCATTTTGTCTTTCAAAATTTATAAAGTTATGGATGCTCAAAAAAAGGAGTAGGCTGAAGCAATTAGCTTATAAATGCCTACTCTATCTTCAATTCAATATACATTTACATAACATAATAAATTAGAAGGTCTAGATTACATTGACTTTAGATATAAACAATTCCTTCCAGGGCTGGTAACAAAAAGGACAAAATTACGAAGAGATAAGATTTAAGGAGGTTATTGTGAATATAACTTATGTTGCAAGGCACCCTGAAATCTACCAAAGCGTAGAGCTGCCACCGGGGCAAAAGAAATATAGAGCTAAATCACGTTTTTATGTGAACATCACATTTGTACAATATAATATCACGTTTGTTCAAAATAATATCACCTTTGTACAATAAAATATAATGATACTATGTGAAACCATTATTGTTTAAAAAATATACTTTTCACTTTTGTACGTGAAAATATATTGGTTTAACAGTAAAATTTTCACGTTATGTCAGCATATGTTTTTTGTTGAATCGTCTCCAGGAACTAAACGCGATGATCTGCACCATTTTCAATTTCACTATGTTCTCAGGAAAACATAAATTTTGTCCTAAAAAAACAATTATGGTGTAATGTGAAAATGTTATTGTTAATGCAATATATTATCACGTTCGTACAATGTATTTATATTGTACTAACGTGAAAAATGTATTGTTCAGACAAGAATGTTTTCACGTAATAACGTGATATAGCTCTTTTTTTCTTTTGCCTGGGTGGCCGCTCTATGCTTCCGTAAAATTCACCTCAGCTGTGAAGAAACTATGTAACTATTTATATGATAAAACACCTTACTATAATGCTCCTCAGGCGAGCCGTGTGACGTCATGTGATGACTCCCTCTATGCTCGCGAGGACAGAAGGATATGACTGCGGTTGATAGATTGATGTGTTGCAGTGATGTAATTTAGCTGTTTGTTGACTACGGATGGCTGTTTGTGCCAGGCTTTGCGGAGTCGGACAGTCCCGAAGGTGCCGGAGACGACAGAGGAACGACCAGCAGGACCAAGGGAGCGATTCTGACATGGACGAGGAAGAAGAGGAGCGGATCGTAGGCCAACGGAGAAGCGACGCAGGTAGCCTCGGAGGCCCCGGGCGCGTCGTCGCCGCCGCTGCAGCCACTGCAGGACCAAGTGACGCTTGTGAATATGGTGGCGGTCGTATCAACAGAGGAGCCCCTACCACGGGACCTCCACACCCAGAGTCATTACTGGAATTGCCCCCTGAGCTAGTAGTGGAAATATTCTCCTTGCTTCCCGGCACAGTGTTACCAATTGTCGCACTCGTATGCAAAAAATTCAGACAAATCCTCAACACGGAAACCATATGGAGAAGACGATGCGTGGAAGGTAAATAAAACGCAGCTTTTAAAACTGTCAAAACAGAAGCAACGAGTGAAAAAAACAAAACAAAGCTTTATATAACCGTATTGGCTTGCTCCAAAAAGATGTTGCCCCGAAAAAACAACAACTTCCAAGGAGCTCTTTGTGACGACGGTATTGTATTTAAAGCCGTGATAATAGACGGCTGCTTTACTGGCACCTGTCAGCCATTCTGTGCCGCAGGTAAACCCCTGCTGTAGGCCTGATCCTTTTTAGCATTCCCGTAATTACTTAAGACTTAGTTTAGAAACCACATGCCAAAGACATTAAAAATATTACTGGCATTAAAAAGATTAGACTGTTTAATAATACTTATTGTTGGTGGGTGAACAGTGTTAGGAAAAATACAATATTATCTTAGAATCCATATGCAAAGATACAAGAATTGTATGAAAAGTACAATTTGGCAACGTTGTTTTTCCTTTCAAGCTAAAATATTATTCATAAATTAATACAATTTTTTTTGTAATACTTATGCTAATTTCCAGGTAATGCAATTTATGGATTGCTGAATCTAATGAAAGACGGTGCTCTGATGCTTAAATCTTTTGAAACTACTAATGAGAAACAACTTGAGTGCTTTTAAATTTTTCTTTTTTAAAATATCAGTACAAGGCTTTCTTGGACCAAAAAGGAAAATCTTTGATTTGCAGTTTTCTTATATAAAAAGCTACATTCATCCTCATATGCTATTGTCCATAAATGCAGAGGTAAATTACATTGGGTTTAGAATAAGATTTTTAAATGGCCAAAAATTTTACAAAAGATACACGTCCTCATCCAGACTCATCAAGATTTAAGATATGTGTTTATTTTATACATATGATTTTTGCAGAAATAAGTAGTTATGTTTTATCAACACTTTTTATGTATACCATTTAAAAAAAGAGTGCCGTCAAAAGTTACTTAGGTAAGGTAATTGCAGAATAAGGTTGCAATCTGTTAGTTTAATGTAATTTAATTTCCACTCTGAAAGGACCTTTTTCTGTCAGCATTTTCTGCTGTGACTGTGGGAGGTGTTATTTCTTGTGTAAACCCTGAAGGTGTTGTATCACATATTCTTTTACTCCACAAAACTAACAAATAACGTCTAAAATAAACTTGCATCTAAAAAATTTATGAGTTTGGACGCGGATAATTATTGAAATATGAGCCTGTTTTCAAAAAACATGAGGGGGGGGGGGGGGGATTTTAGATTTGCTGTTTATCTGTTTTTGATCCCAAATAAAAACTAGAAACGCACTCGGAGAGCGCAGACCTACGCCAAGGCAGCTCCGGATCAGCCCAAATTCTAACCACTTGTTCCTGGTCCCATTGCAGACATTTCCTGAAAATGTAATCAAAATCCACCTACAACTGTTTTGAGTTATGTTGCTAACTAAAATTTAGACAGGCAAACAAACCCTGGCGAAAACATAACCTTAAATGGGTTAAAACAGCTGTCCGTTTAAGATTTGTTGTGCTAAAAAACAAATCGGGTTTTTCATTGGTGGTTTCTGATGTGAACATCTAATTACCAAAACATGCACGGACCTATCGCTCATATTATTATAAAACCATTTATCAAAAGACTCACTATTCGCACTTCAGCCTTGTGTAACACTCATTATTTATTCAGTTTCTCTTTTACTTTAGATAGCCATCATTAGTTTTTTTTTTTTGCTGCTGGACTATTCCAGGGAATACCGGAAAATAGAAGAAAGCTTTCCTTGCTATGCAGGGAGGAATATTAAATCACCAGCAGTTAGAGGGGAAACATGTAGCAGAGATATTAGACAACACCTGAGGAATGTAGTAAATAAGCTTACACAACTAGCAAGATTCCAGGCCTCTACGTGTGAGGTAGATTCCTCAATAAAGTTACACCCGTTTTTACATTAGCAAAAATTAGCCAGACTTTGCAATGTTTAAAATGTTTAGGTATTTATTTATAGTCTTTTTGATATCTTAGTAAAGCCAAATCTTGAATCGTACGGGCTGAGTTTCAAACGTTACATTTTCATGCTTAAAAAAATCGTTCAAAACTGAAATCAGCAGATCATTCTTTAGAAACTAGTAATGGGCAAAGTCTGATCAGTGTACATCCAATGAAATATAAAGTGACAAGAGGTGGATTAAAATTTGTTGCATTGCTATGCCTCTAGTTTTGTACTTTCATAGGAAAGCAAAAAAAAACTACCTTTTTATCAAGAGCAGAAACACCTGCTGTTTTATAGCTTTCAAAATAATTTTACCACTCATAGCCAGTATTTCATGCAAATAATTGCTATAAAATGTACTAATCTGTTTGCTGTAGAGCTTACATTGAGAGTTGGACGTTATAGATAGTTTGTTTCTCCTGACCAAAACCGAACCCTGCTTACCTCACGCGGTCTGTCTCCTTTGGCTGCCCTACAAACACTTTATTCAGCTGACCACGCTTTATAGTTTAAACATTACTCGGCCGTTATTCGGATTCGTTAGCGTCACTCTTCTAGCTGCAAATTGGATTACGTGCAGATCCGTAAGCTCAAAGTTTGAAGATAAAATTGTATATTAATTGTCCATGTTTTGCATTATTTTGACTAAAAGTGATTTTGTTTTTTAGGGTTAATTGAATGTATTGTTTTTGTCTCGCAGAGTTTGGCATGAAGGAGGACCTGAGGAAGATGGAAGCGGGTGGAGTGTCCAGTCAAGACCTCTACGTTAAACGTCAGTTTCACAGGTTTCTCATTATTAAACTCGATGAAGCCCTAAATTTATCAGCATTTTGTGTCTCTTGGAATGTCTTTTATTCCCCCTATTTTTATGTACAGTTATTTTTTGATAGAATAGGGGGGGGGGGGGGGGGCACTTACTTTATTCCAAAGTCAGGTTTTCTCGCTTAATCTGTTCATTTTTGCAATGGCAGGAATTTTAAGTATATTTGCCTCCTTTAAAAAAAAAGAAAAGAAAAGCTAATCCAATCGTGTGAGCGCTGCTCTGGACTGAACCCGCCTCGGTTCTGTTGCTCTTCTACACATGCCTGTGTTGTGCCTGTTCAGGTGTCATCCCGCGGGTGAGGTCTGGGCGCTTTATGAAGCTCCTACCCGACTACGAGCACATGGACTATAGAGACGTGTACACACACTGTATGTGGGTTGCTGAAGCATGACGGCTTGTGTGTTTGGGTCTCTGGAAGTAGGCAGTTGAAGCACCGCTGTACTCCCTGCTATAACAGTTCATTCATCTGTTTGTTTACAGCAGTGCCTGCTCGCTACAAAAAGGGAAGCCAGATAGGTTGTGCTATTTTGAGACTCAGCTGTCTGGAACATGGAGCGCTGGTCAGAAGTTTACTTACTCCCATCATGAGTTTTATATCGATCTCGGTCAGTTGATTATTTATTTTAACCATTTTTTTCCATGTTGCAATGATCATGCGTGCAACTGTGTGCAATAATTTGAATTTATTTTCACTTTTCTCTAATCCACACATGGTCACAATCATCATAGGGCCTCTAAGGTATGCAAACACACCCTCAGTTACCTGGTTAAATATCCCTTAATAAGTTGCAGCTGGTCCACGCACCTTTTCAGAGCCATCGATTAGCTTCTACCAAAATTCCCTCGCAGTGTCCAACCTCTCCTTTTGCTCAGTTTTGGTGGAAGCTGGCTTTTAAGCTTAGTCCACAAGTTTCCAGTAGAGGTAAGGGCTTTCCAAGTGCTTTATGTTTCTGTACTTTATCTATTCCAAATCCAGTTTTGATGTGTCTTTGATATGTCCTGTTGGTACACCTTATTTGTTTTTCAACCATCTGACTAAAACAGTCACAGAGAAAATTGGGTAGAATGACCAACAACCATCGAGTAACCACCAAACCTGTCAAGATCTTGAAATGACTGAAACCTCATTTTCACTGTCCAAGGTGAAACATCTTTCACATTGCCATGGACTGAAAGCAAGATTACAAAAATGCTCTATAATCAGCACCTTGGAGCTTCACTGATATCACCTCTGCCCACATGAACGAGCCTAACACCTTCTCCAGCTCTTTGGGATCATTCATGACAAAGACTGACCTATTTGGCTTTAGTGACTATAGAAATATTTTAAGCCTAAGAACACTGTACCAATAGTCAAGCTTGGTGGTGACAGAATCATGCTGTGGGAATGAAAGGGCACTGTTGTATTTAGTACTAAAGCAATTCCTCGAGTAACTCGAGCCCTAAAAATACTTGTAAGTGTCGAATTGAATATTACTATACCAAAAAGAATGCAAAATTAATTAGTAATGTGCAGAAGAATGTCTATTTAATGGTGTATTATATTCACCATTAAACAGCTTAAAAACTAAGCTTCAAAGTTAAAAAACAAACTGATTGTAAAATAGTTATAAACTTTAAGCTATTGACTTTGCTAAAGCTAAGATAATAATTATAGAGCCTTTTATATTTCAACACTCTGCCTTTGAATGCTACATTTCTTTATCCGATTACTCGATTAATTATCTGAATAATCGCCATATTACTTGATTAATAAAATAATAGTTGCAGCCTTCATTGGATAGAAAATGAAGACTATTTCATTCAAATTCTTTTTAGCTTTTTTAATAATCATAATGATGATGGTTTACCTCAAGTCATCCCAAAGTTTGGCCTTTGTTTTAAAGCCAGGTCGGTTTGAAGAAGCAGATCAGTATAAATGAACTTTACCAATTTAGTAAATAGGAGTGTAAATCCAGCAGGAAGTTGGTAAGGGGCAATCTGCAAAGTGATGTTTTTCAGAAAGGTAAATATGTATGCATGTATAATTTTGATACTGCATGCACTCGAGAAAATCAAACTTTCATTTACACTTTTTTCCACCTCGATTTAAAAAAAAAAAAAAAAATCATCCATTCCAGCCTGGAAAGTCGGTGCAAATGCGTCTTTAAAATCCCAAAATGAATGAGATCATAGTGACCATGAAGAGTGATTGTAAACTTCTGACTAGCAATAAATGTCTTGGTTTATTTCTTTTAAAACAACATGCAGTGAGTGGTTTTTACTATATTTAACCAACGCAGCAATAACTCTCTGGTTAGCACGAGTTTGGCACTGTGGACACTGATTACAACTTTGTGCTGTTGTGCTCTTCTGTTGCAGTGCTTTACCCATATAGGCACATTCTAGGGCTTTGGCAGCCCGACATCGGACCTTATGGTGGATTACTAAATGTGGTGGTCAGTATTTCTCAGTATGAGCTTTCAGTAAGATGAGGAACTCTGATTACAGTTAAGTGTTTGTTAAACATGTTTGCATAGAGATAAAAAAAAACAAGTCAAATTACCTTTACCATAATTACCATTACCATGTATGATTAAAGCGATAGTTCACCTAGGTGGACGGCTTATTCATTATTGGCTGGATGTATCTGCCACCTCACGATCCCCGCGTGGAAGATCCGATGAGAAGGCGACCGCTCTTCCGCATTCACTTGCTGGAAAGCAAAAAGGCCACTGTGGAATGTATGTACGGACACAAAGGTCCCCACAAAGGAGACATACAGGTGAGGGCCGTAAGAGAAAAAAATTAAATTACATAAACAGTATATAAAATGAGCTCTACAGTACAGGATGTTATATGTATTCTTAATTATACTATTATTTTATGGTGGTTGCTACTACAATTTGGTCATTTATTAATAGATTTCATGTTCTGTTATTTTAGACGGTAAAGAAAGATGAATTTTCTACAAAATGCAACCAGACTGATCATCATCGGATGCCAGGAGGCAGACAGGAGGTGCGTCTAACTGGTACTACCAGATCCTGTTAATGAGCTGTTTCAGATTTGGATGTACAGTGCCTTTGGAAAAAAATGTTTCCACACTTCACACTTCAACTTTTGCACTTGTCACATCACAAACCACAATCTTCAGTGTATTGAGATTTTATGTGATGGATCAATATAAAGTAGAAAAAACATTTGATACTTGAAAAATGTGAATATCGTGAAAAATATTTTTGTTTTTTTTCAGTTATTCAAATGAAAAGACAAAACTAATATGATATAGACTCATTACATGCAAAGTGAGACAGTTCAAGCCTTTGTTATAGTTTTGATGATTATTGTTTACAGCTTATTTAAACTGAAAGTTCAAAATCTAAGAAAATTTGAATATTGTAAAAAGGTTCAATGTTTTTAGCTCAATGTGTCACACTCTAATCAGCAAAACAATCCAAAACACCTGAAAAAGTTTCTTCAGCATTTAAATGGTCTCTGTTTGGTTCAGAAGGAATCACAATCATGGGGAAGACTGCTGACCTGACAGTTGTACAGAAAACTATTATTGACAGCTAATTGCAAAAGCAGTTGGATGTTCCCAAAACGCTGTATGTATCAAAGCATATTCATAGAAAGTTATTTGGAAGGGAAAAGTGTTGAAGAAAAAATGGTCCACAAGCAGTAAGGATGGGATGACCGCCGACTGGAGAGCATTGTCAGGAAAAGGCCATTCGAAAGTGTTTCTCAAGGAATGGACTGAGGCTGGAGCTAGTGCGTCAAGAGCCACCACACAGAGACGGATCCTGGAGAGGGGCTTCAAATGTCGTATTCCTCTTGTCAAGCCGCTGCAGGTCTGTTTCTCAGTAGTCCAAAGTCCTCTTTTTTTTTTTTTACATGATGAGAGCAAATTTTGCATATCATGTGGAAACCGAGGCCCCAGAGTCTGGAGGAAGAATGGAGAGGAACACAATCCACAATGCTTGAAGTCCAGTTCAAGCATCATATGCTGACATAACGTCCGGTTTCCCCAGTATGTGTTGATTTGGGGAGCCATCTGCTGGTGTTGATCCACTTCGTTTCATTAATTCCAGAGTCAACGCAGCCATCTACCTGGACATGTTGTAGCAATTCATGCTTCTTTCCACAGGCGAGCATTATAGAGAAGCTGAGTTCCTTTTCCAGCAGGACTTGGCCGCTGCCCACACTGCCAAAAGTATCAAAACCCGGTTCAATGACCATGGAATTACTGTGCTTGATTGGCCGCAAACTTGCTTAACCAGAACTCCATAGGTAATCTATGGGGTATTGGCAAGTGAAATAAAGAAAGACATGAAACTGAACAATGCAGAAGAGCTGGAGGCCACTAAAGCATCCTGGTCTTTCATAACACCTCACTAGAGCCAGCGGCTGATAGGATCCATGCCACGCCGCATCGAGATAGTAATTGATTTAAAAGGGGCTCAAACCAAGTAACGAGTACATATGCATGATTATACCTTTCAGAGGTCTAACATTTCTCTATTAAAATCGTCGTTTTATTGATTTTGTGTAATGTTCTAATTATCTGAGATTTTGGATTTGGGGTTTTCATAAGCTGTAGGCCACATGTGTCAAACTGAAGGCCCAGGGGCCAAATCCGGCCTGCCTGAGCCATTTATGTGGCCCTCTAAACTCTAGAGGACCATATAAATAGAACCTTTAAGCTCTGTTTATGTGCTTAAATGCTATGTACTTTTTCAAATCAAAAAATATATTTGTTTGAATAGTCCTAAATTCCATCATTGTGAAAATATGTTAAGTATTTTATCTTAAGAAGTACTTTAAGAATGCAGAGAGATATATTTATTTATATTTTAACACTTTTTTAAATATTGTTTATCAATACTTTCAAATTTCCCTTTAAGATTATTCATGATCTTAATGTGGCCCAAAATGGAAATGTGTTTAACACCCCTGCTGTAAGACATATTCCTCAAAATTATAACAAAGGCTTGAATTATCCCACCTTGCATGCAATGAGTCTATATCATATATTAGTTTAACCTTTTAAGTTGAATTACTGAAATAAATTAGATTTTATACAATGTTCTAATTTTTTGAGTTTCGCCTGTAATTGTAACATAGGGGGAAAAAATGTTATACCTTGAAAAATTGTTTCTCAGAAATGGGATTTGAACAGTTTGCCTTGCTTTCATATTCTTCCCACTGAGTCAATCCTTCGTAGTTTGACATTTTTGCGGTATGTCTCTACTGACATCTCTGCTGCTTTTTTTTCTCAAAAAAGCTCAAGCTCAGTCAGATTGGATAGAGAGCATCTGGGAACTTTATTTTATAAGTCCTGTCACAAATTCTCAACTGTATTCAGGTCTGGACTTGCACTGCACCATTCTACCACATGAATGTGGTTTGAGCTAAATCTGTTCTCTAACTGGATCACTAGTATCACTGATGGTGTGTAGGCTTCCTTTTGTGGACTTAGAAGAAGTGTTGGCATAAAATATTTGCATATTAAATGCAAACCTAACTATGTACCAGGCGCAAGATTAAACATCAGCTAAATTTGCTGGTTGATATGTTCTGGGCTGATCTAAACCATTCATTTATAGCTCTGGCTATGTGTTTAGGCTCTGTATCCTGTTCAAATTTGAACCACTGTCCAGACATGATCTTTTTACTTTTCTGTCAGGATTGCTCTGTATTTATTGTGTTGGGGTTTTAGATAAAGGAATTATTTTTTGTCCTGAAAGATATTTTAAAAACTTTTTTTCCTTCCACTTCACTATTACGTGCTACATTGACTATGTTTACATGCAACCAATATTCAGGTTATGGTCGGGTTAAGGTCACTATTCAGGTTTCTGAAACATTCGAGATAACCCGTTTACATGCGTTAGCAGAGAGAGTTACTCCCGTATACATAAAATCTGTATGACAATGGGCGCATACAAGAAGTTCCTCTACTCAAATGACCAAGATTCCTTGCGAATAGAACATGCGCAGAACACAAATCCATGTTGCCCTTGATGGGGACATACCGATAGGCGCTTACATGACCAAATATTCGGGTCAGAAAAGGGTTACCCCAGGGGCAATATTCAGGTTTTTAAAAACCCGAATATGAGCATATTAGGTTTTTTGCCGGTGTTTACATGTCCATGGGTGACCGGAT
This sequence comes from Apricaphanius iberus, assembly GCA_028564705.1. Classification (NCBI taxonomy): domain Eukaryota; kingdom Metazoa; phylum Chordata; class Actinopteri; order Cyprinodontiformes; family Aphaniidae; genus Apricaphanius; species Apricaphanius iberus. The sequence continues at coordinate 257,610 of JAPXFQ010000449.1, read as the reverse complement.
TATTGCTAATATAACGGTTTTGGACGGGTTATTGGCTGCATGTAAGCACACCGACTGTCTCAATCTAGCCGATAAAATCCCATTGGAAGATATTGAGGTTTGCGGTTGCACACTGATAACATTTGGAAGAGTTCAAGGGCTGTTAATACTTTTTCCAATACTCTACTATTGCTTGCAAATAACAGAGCTCTTTATATAATGGCTGTGTGTTCTTGCAGGAATTTAGGACTTGGTTGGAGGAAGAATGGGGTCGTACACTGGAGGAAATCTTCCATGAACACATGCAGGAGCTCATCCTGATGAAGTTCATTTACACCAGTCAATATGAGTATGACTATTTATCTTGCATACATTTATTCTGCCGCTGTCGGGCTTTAGCAGTAGCCGAGTGAACCAGTGGCTTTTTTGCTTTCTTTTGGCAGTAACTGCTTGACATACAGGCGGATCTACCTGCCTCCTTTGAAGCCTTCAGATCTGCTGCAGCCAGGCTTATTCAAAGGCACTTATGGAAGTCACGGCTTGGAGATTGTCATGCTTAGTTTCCATGGGATGTCTGCAAGAGCCACTAAACTTACTGTAAGTTTGGCTCTGTCACTGTAGCTGGCATGGAAAAACTAGGTTCTTGGAAATAAATGCAAAATTCTTTCTGAATACTCCTCAGCTATGAATATTTATAAAAGTTCTTAATCCGTTCTCTTTTGAGTTAAATTCGTCTCTTCTGAAACTGTCGTCTGCTTTGAGCTGATGCCCATAATTGTGAACAAAACGGTTGTCTGCCTTGTTGCAGGGAGACCCAAACGTTCCAGCGGGGCAGCTGACGCTGGATGTTGACCTGAGTCAACCCGTTGACCTCCCAGAGCTGGACCAACAGCGCAAAATTGACGTGCTGTCACGGATTATATTAGGAATACATGAAAAAGTACAAAGGGAGGCGGAACCGCCAGCCAGTAGTACCGCTGCTAGTGTCCGACATGCAGCAGAGGAAGCAGGTGGTGCTCGTGCTGAAGCAACAGAGGTCGACCATGGTGCCTGCGCTGAAGAAACAGAGGTTAACCATGGTGCCTGCGCAGTCTCATGCCAATCTGGCCCCAGCAGTAGTAGCTCCCCTCCTGAGGCTCAGCCCTTTGTTTTGCCTTTAGGGGTCATGGCTCGCAATGAAGTGTACCCTCGCACCTGCAGGAAATGGTGAGGACTCGAATAGCTTTACTACTTTGTCCATTTAGAATGCTCTTTAAAAAGTCTTTTAAGTCATTTTTATTAGTTCCTTTGTTATTTAAAATATGAAGGTTTTTCGGCTCCCAGCCCATTGCCCTCCTAGCTGAGCAACAACTGGAAACTTGACGAGTTGTTTGTGTTTCAGCTTCTATGGAACGGGTCTGATCGCTGGGCACGGCTTCACGAGTCCAGAGCGCACGCCGGGGCTCTTTGTGTTGTTCGACGAGGACCGTTTCGGTTTCATCTGGCTGGAGCTGAAGTCTTTCAGTCTCTACAGTCGGCTGACGGACCACCTGCCCCACGCTCACGCGCCCAACATGGAGCGGTTTGAGGCGATGCTGCGCAACATGCAGTCTTGGACGTCCTGATGCATCCAGCTTTAAGCGAAATAACCCATACACACGAATCACCTCCACCGAGGACGTTATCATCCTGGTATCTCGTGACCCGAATTCTCAATGTTCAACCTTACCGCTGTTTGAGGTTGGGTTTTTACTGTCCAATTCAACCTGCTTGTGTCACCCTGACCTAACACACTTATATTTGTCCCACACATGCACTCATAAGGGCCTCCCATGTCACTGTTTATCACCTCAACCTGGTATGACCTTAATCTAACTCTAGTGCAGCATGATAACGGGTCACATAAAAGTTTATTTTTCCGCCACAGACAAAGGAAAGCGACGGTACTGCTTATATCACCCATTAAGGATCGGACTGTATGTGCCTGTGATTCCACAACCATGGCTGTACCCGATTGTGCTTGAAGCAGATAAAGGTGTTCAATGTATTCTGTTATATCATAGTGTTATATCAGCTTCAGTGCCGAACATGTTCAAACGCATGCTGCGTTTATTTAGGTCTAACCAACAATGCACTCATAACCACTATCTGAACATGTTTGGTTTGTATAAAGCAGCATGCCTTGTTTGTTTGTTTTTTCCAATAGGTAAATTAAGAAACATCTCAGGCTCTTCTCTTGGTTTCCAGTCCAAAAAAAAAATATCGAGTTACATTCAGTGTATTCAACAGAAAAAAACGGGGAATTTTAAAATCGGCAAATGTTCAGATTAGCTCAGTTTTGTTTGATTAAGTGATCTTTGCTCTTTGAACTAAAATTGCTATCATTTGCAGTGCTAATGCATAACACATACAATCCCCCCCCCCTAACATATTAGCGTATTACAAAAGCTGGAAAGATGTATTATAATGCAATAGGTAATCAATAGAGCAGTATCAAAATATACCGTTTTTGCTTCAGTTATAAAAAAATATCTCCCATCTTTAAAATGGGTGTTTTCATGGCTGACAGTGTTTTGCCTGGCTTTATTATTAGCTGCAAACCTTTTACCTCCAGTTCCCTCCATAACGATTTGTAACTCGCTGATCATTGCTCAGACCAGTGGCTCAAAGTGCAACTCGAAGCTCAAAGTAACTCTGTGTGTCTCACTGCTGCCATCTGATGGTGATGCCCAGTAGCTTTCCAACTCCAAGTGCACTTTTCTGGGCAGGTCAATAAATCATGAAAACCAGTGGCCAGCGCTTATTCTATTTTTTTTTTTTTTTTAAAGACTGCAGTTTTTCTGTGAAACTTTTTCCTGCTGAAACGTCCTTGATATGTCACATTTTATTAACCTCATGTCAAGTTTTTATTGAAATTCTATCTGTAAACCTAGCTATATGAATTTGCCTTTGAGAAAGTGTTGCTTTGTATTATTGTCATACGCTTTGTTTCATCAGAAGTTTTAGGTTTGACCTTTTGAACTGCTCACATAAGACTTCAGGGAGCTTTTCAGCTTAAGCACTCAGTAATAAAAAATAAAATCAAAATCCCTTTCTCTTATTTTTTTTATGTGGTTTTTAACTGTGAATCATATTTCCATGCTAGTATTTACTAAAAAACTATAGTGCTTTTTTTTCGTCACACAAAAAATTTGTTTGTAAATTATTTCACTTAGGAGAACTGCAAAGAGCCAACCTGGCCCTGTGAGAAAATAGAATTGTAATCGTTAACTTATGAATTAACTGATTATTTGGAAAGCTCACTTTCACCCAAGCCTCATTACTGTCAAACCTGTACAAATAAGAAATCTTGTGATGCATGGTATATCGGCATCAAATTAGCATTGGCCGATGTAAGTCATTTATCATATCTGTTTCGGTCAGATAAGTGAAGCTGGGTCGATATTAACAACGCATAGCATTATGGGGTGTTTAACCAAACCAAAGAAGCAATGTATTTAATCACTTGAACAGAACGTGGAAACATAAATTTGGCTAAAGCAAACAAAAAGCAGTGTATGTCTTATTGTGAAGAAATTCAAGAACCGTTTAGAAACATGAAACGTTAAATTTCCCAGGAGTGGATGATCTACCAGAATTACTCTTAAAAGCGATTCAGTGACTCATCTACAAAGCTTGTTATATCAAAATATTGTGAATCGGATTGTGTGGCAAGGCGCATGATGAGGGCCCAGGCAGGATTCCACCACCAGACTCCCAGTTGGGAATCATGCACACTAACCAGTCAGCAAAAAGGGATATCCTTGCAGCCAAGTGGCCAGGGCACATGATCAATTGGAGGTATAGTGAAAAGAGCTCACACTGGCACAGACACATGAATAATAACCCCCTAAACCAGGGATGTTTGAACATTTTGCTACAAGGGCCAAAAACATCAAGTCAAAAGTGCCCATGGGCCACAAAGACTTTTTTTTTCATAGTGAAAATATTTGTTTTTTTACCTGCTTAACAATAAATTAAACATGTAATATTTTAATGAAACAAAGTAGGAATTCTTGATGAAAAATGATTTTTAAAGGATTGTAGAACACAGTGCTTTTAAGGTTTGCCTTTTTTTAAAGAAATTATTACATTTCAGAGGGGCTTATTTTTACATCAAAAATCTGTCTTTTTTTTCTCAGCAGAAAAATGCTGGGTTTGGGTCAGTGTTCCTTTGAAATTATGCATTTTTTTAGCAGTGTTTGGTTGCCTCTACAACTGGGGTCCGTTCCAGAAAGCAGGTTATGTGACATAACCAGATAAGTTTGAAGGTAAGTTTGTGGATAACCTCAACTTTCGGTTACAAAAACGGAGGTATCTTTCAAAGTATGTTAGTAACCACAGCTACATAATCTCTTAACATAACCTGCTCCGGACCAGGTTATGTTCTGGGTTAGTTTGTTCCAGAGAGGGTTCTGAGCATGGTGTGAACTTTTAAATTATGATCCTTTGGACATGTTAGTTGTTTATGCCACTAAATGAAAAATAAAGCAAAATAAATATGATTGTTAAAAGATGAATAATTTGTTTTGTGCCATGGAACACGCAGATATTCACTTTGGCCTGAGTTTTTTTTAGAAAGGATTGTTTTTGGTGGGTTTTCTTGTGGATGACAGGCTAAACAGTAGAAAAATATCTCACTTTTGTGAGATACCCAGCTACGTGTGGACAGGGTCTTAGGTTGTAGATGGGTCTTCCTATAAAGCAATTACTCAAAACATGCATAGGAAATTAGTCCAAAAGATCCTCAACGATACCAAATCTGGTCTGCACAGAGCCCAGAACTCATTGAGAATCTGTGGAGGGTGTTCAAAGTGAATATTCATACCCAGAAAACATACAATTTGGACCAGCTAGAACAATTTTCAATGGAAGAATGGGCCCAAATTCCTAAAGAGACCTGTGCCAACTTAAAACTTCGGTAAGAGATTGTCATCAACTGTGGCTCAGAAAGGGAACACTATTGACTATTAATGGCCAGGGGGCTATATAATTTTGTGTGTCTCATTTTGCAATTTCAACTCTTTGTAAAATATCCTAATTTAACTTAGTGCACTTTTTTTTGTGTATTCATTTTGAAAATAAACACTAGTAATTTTCATGGACAAACATGGCAAAGACAAAAAAAAACTAAACGAAGTATGGCACATTCAAATGTGCTAAAGGTTTAAATCTCAGTAAACTGACTGAGGAAGACTATTAAATCAATGTTTATAGTCTAGGTGCGTAGCCAAAGTTACACCATCCTACTCTGAATTTCTGCTCCACTGCAGTTCATGAAACATTCATCACCTCTAAAAGTGTAGCTGTTTAGGTGCCATAACTAGGCTTACAGTACTCAATATTCAGAACATTTCATGACAGTGCTTTTAACAATTCTCTGAATTTACACACCATTTACAAAAAAGAATGGAAAAATGTGTGTACATAAGAAGTTTAAAAATTGGGACGTGGGCACGTCACTGGGGTGCGGGATGGAGCTTCCGTCTTCGCTACCCGGTGGCGGCCTGGGTCCCGATTTTATTGAGCAACTTAGACACTACACTTGCAATATTTACAGGGAACGCACATGTAGGGACCTGGCGGTGTGGCGCCACAGGCGTAGTGCCGGCACCCACTGGTTAAACGCATGTAGACACTGAGGGCCCGGGGGGGGAGATGGGGGTACCCGGCAGTATTCCCATGTCCCCCCCCTCTGTTTTAAGTGCACATTAGAACAACACGCAACAACACCACATTGAGCTGGGGGAGAGAGGCTGGGGGGTCTTTCCACACCCCTGTTCGTTGGACCATCAGGGGTCGGAGCCCGGATAGAACATCACGCCGTCTGGTCGGGGTCCTGGGCTGGTGGGCTGCTCTTGCCGGTGTGGGGGCCTTGGCGGTCTACTTGTCCCCGTCCTGGTGGGCAAAGGGGTCTGTCTCCTGGGTGCAGGGGCAGGGTTCTCTATTGGGGCGTCTGTCCCTGGGCCTGGGAGTATGGAGTATAGTGTACGTATGGGGGGTATGAATGAGTGTATAGCGTCCTTTTTTCGTATGTCCTGTATTTGTAAGAATGTGTACGCATGAGAGGGAGGGTACGTATGAGTGTCTCTGTCTGTCTATGTCTACCTGTCAGGTTGGGTGTTTGGCTGCTCTCTGGCCTGATGCATCTTCTTCCCTCCCCGTCACTCCCCGTCGGTGATGGTTGCTCCTGCCCGCTGGTTGATGATGACTCTCGATGCATGGGGCTGGGGGTCCCGGTTGCGGCCCGGCTCGGTCCTGGTGCATGTCGGGCGGGTCCTGGGTGGTCCGGTGTGTCGGGCGGCCGCTGTTTCGGGCCGATGTCCTCCTTGGATTGACTGGGGCACCTCTTATGGGGGTGCCGGGGTTGTAGAATAGGTTGGTGCCGTCCGGTGGATCGGTGGGGACCGTGCCTGGCGTCCAGTCCTCCTGCCGGTTCCAGGACTTCTGCTGGCTGGTCTGTTCGCCTGGTGGGGCTGTCCGGCATTGGCTGGGCCCCTGATCTTGGCGCCCCGCGTGGGACGGGATCTGGACCCTGGAGCTGGAAGATCTGGATGTCCAGGTGCCGGCTGGGCGCGGCCTGGGGAGGGCGTACATCCGCTGTGGCTCTTGCTGTGGCTCCCTGGCGTGTGGATGTGTGGAGGCGGGCCGGGTTGTTGGCGGTGGGTATTGGTCCGGGGTGGCGGCGGCGTGTGTTGTCCGTCGGTTGGCTGCGGGTCCTCCTTGCCTGCGGCGGCGGCGGGGGCCCTTGTCGGCTGGTCCCTGGTTGGGGCCCCGCTGGGGGGCGGGGTGCCCCTGGTCCCCGTGGCCTCCGGTTCCTGATCCGGGCCCGCCCTGGCGTAGCCGGTTACCGGCGGAGCCCGTGGGCTCGTCACTGCGATCTCTCGGGCCCCAGCATTGCGGCTGGTGGGTGCTCCCCTGGGACTTCCATCTGTTCCTCTCTTGGTGGGTGATCGACCCTGCGCTGATCCGCCTGTGGACTCTGTACTCTGTGGGACCCTGGATGCATACATCTCTTGCCTCCTCCATGTCTGTGCCGATTCCTGTAGGACGGATTGACGGTTCCTTACACCAGCTATCAATCACTTGCATGGGGAAACCTTATTCAGACCTGCATGCTCGCACACACATAGGTGTGGGGACATAGGTGAGGACGGACATATCTTAAGCTGAGGTTATCATCATTAGTTAGTTGTTCACAGGAGCTTACCAGAAATATTTGTATTATGTTCATTAATCAATGCTTGTGTGTAGTGAATGTATAATTCTTTGTTTATTCTACTAGATCCGAACTATTGGTTTGGTTCTGTACAGTTTGTTGTTTTTGTTTTGTATTACTGTTTCTCTGCCGTCCGGCAGAGGTGGAGGACTGGGATGTTTTCTTGTGTTCTTTGTTTGCCTCCCTGTCTTGTGTCGTCGGTTCGCCCCTCTGTTGGTCCGGTTTCTTTTCTTCACCTTCTTCCTTTCTCCCTTCTTGTCTCAGTTTAATGTCCATGACGTCAGGAAATTGAACCCACAGTAATCACTAATAAAGATTTTTCATACATATACATCAAGTGGCGTACTACAGCGAAGCTGTAATACTCTGCTTGGGAAAGTAAAACTGTTGGGCTTGTACTTGGTACTCAGACACCAATTCTGAGTAGCATACTGCTAGACAGGACACGTAAAAAAAAAAAAAAAAATGAAGTTTAAAAATTGTCTGGGTGACTGGCTCACTGACAAAACGGATCCATCACCCATTACCACACAGAGGTCGCAGATAAAGAGCGAGATTGGACAATGTCCAAAAAAAAGAGATCAAGCAAAGTTAACAGAGCATTCTTTCTTATGTTTAACAAGAGTGAATAATTGTATTAAAAGTAATGAAACAAGCAGGTTCACATCTTGTGTATGTCTATATATACTTACCTAAGAGTTCTGCAGTAACACATAGCAATACAATAAACAGAAGACAGCAAACTTGCTTTTGGTGGAACTCCATGTCGGTGGTCCGGAAGTGAAAAGAGACAGGACTAAGGGAACCAACAGCAATACCCAAATCCGGTCCTTTTAAACCATTTATGGAGCCAGGAAATGGACATAATTATTGTAAATAAATAAAAAAATTATAAACGGTTAAAGAAATACATTTTGAAACCAAAATTCAATATTGACGTAAAATAATGGCTTAAAATAAAAAGAAATTAAAGTTTCTTTCAGTTTAAATATTTCAGCTTGTTTGTTTTTTTTTACACAATTTTATGTTTCTGAAACATGGTCACTGTAAACAGTTTCAGGGTGAAGTTCCAGATTTCATATAAACTGCATTTACATAACAGTAATAACATAAATTATTGATAAATCTAAGCTTTTAATTTGGAATTGACATGCTTAGCACTTGATGGAAACCCACAGCTGTCGAAAAAGGGGAGACATTTGGGAGATGTTTTAAATGCTTGCAAACCAGATGATGTCTGAAGAGAAAATATCTCTAGAATCTTGGCCCTGTTTTTTGATGCCTTATTTTGTTTTTAGAATATGCACCAGCGTGTTTTGAAGGTAAAATAACTCACTCACTTCATTGGAAGTCACTCTTTATTACGTCACACTATTTTGCTCTCTTGTAAAATTGGCTTTGTTACAGATTTTGTTTATCATTTTCAAACAATTTTACAAATTCTCTGATAGAAAATGTAAAGAAAAAGGTCCTTTTTTCATTGCAGGTCACCATAACGGGTGTTTCTGTTGTTATCAAAGACACATGCTGTTCTTCAGCATAACACTTTTTTGGATTACTCCAAAATTTGACATTAAATGCATCTAACCAATTTTTAAGGTATTTCATTGAACATGAATGCATATTAATATTTCAAATAATTATCCAAATAGTGAGAGGAAAAACAATTCAGTATTTGAGGCAAATGGGTTTTCATAAGTCTCTGCCATGAAGCCGTACTACAGCTCGCGGTGCTCCACGTTCTCCTGAAGCTTGCTGATTTTTTCTGGCAGAGTTTTGGTTGCGAAAATAAACCGATCCTTCTTGAGGGACTGACCCAATACCTGCTCCTTCAAATCGAGGGACATATATTTTTCCTCTGCTCCATACTTAGGCCAGTTTACGAGACCATTTCCATTAGGAGACCTACAAATAAATAATAATGTCTTAAACTTTGAATTATCTGTGTGTGTTCTGTACTTTGTAGAAGTACTCTCATACCCTGTGCGAGCAAAGTTTCCCCAGTAGCTCATTATGATTCTGCTAAACTCTTCCTCAGCTTCATGGCATGCAACTAAATGAACAGTGAAGTAATTTGGTAAAAATACACAAAATATTAGGTGTTAGGTTAGGTGTTCTTACCATTAAGTTTTACATGGGTAGTTGTAAAGCAAAATCCCATCACCGTGAAGATCTCATCTGAATGGTCGCTTTTAACAAAGCTCGGCCTTATTTTCTGCAGGATCTTGGGAGCGTGATGATACTCATACAAGTACACAGAGGCGCCTGCATCTGGTAGTTCACAAAGAGGTGTCATAATTTTTTGGGAGAGACAACAGTTGAAAGTATGGACTGAACAGATTTCCACAGCCTCGCATTGAATAATACCTCGGTGAGCATTTGCTGCTTTAAGAGCCGGAAAAGTAAAAAGAAAATCTCCAAGCAGCTCAGTAAATGCATCTCTGTTTCTGATGCGGTCTTCACCAGATCCAATGTATTCCTCTACAATCAGGTCTCTGATGGCTGCCTGTTCAGGCTGAATAGAAAAATATGTGAAAAAAAACTTACTGTGCAAGGAAAGAAGTGTAGAAGTATTCATACCCCTTACATTTATCTGCATTTCTTTATGTTACAAAACCACCAATTTTAAACGTATGTCAGTGATTTATTTGGTCAGACCTGACAAAGTAGTACATACTTGTAAAAGGAAAATGATACATGGTTTTTGTACCACTACTTATCATTGTAAATACAGCTGCCAGTCTTTTTTTTGGGGGGGTGGGGGGTGGGTGGGTGGGGGGGGGGCTATCTATCAGCATTGCACATTTAGAAACCTACATTTTTACCCTTATGATCTGTAACATTAATTCAAAAAAGGTGCATTTGAAAAGAAGCATATTGATTTGACAGCCATTCTAAGACAGAAATGTGTTTTAATCTAAACCCTTACACTGGTCATGGGTTTACTTGAACCTCTACACCAATCTCAAATCATTTGTGGCTTCTAATAAGGTGTGTTCTGTAATTGTCAAGAATTTAGCTTGATCAGTCTTTCCATCAACCATGACCAGCCTCCCTGAACAGCATGATTTTGCCACCACAAGTTACCACGTGGAGGTAGGGCTTCTTAATTGGCTTTTTATGTTTCTAAAAAATCACTTCTTTTGTCTAACTTTTAGCATTTATAGAAGAACAAAGAAATTGTTCAAGTTGTGGAATACAGGACTAAAGGTTAAAGTGTCATTCTCCCAATGGAGCTCTAAACCTTTAGGCGACCATGGGCCTTTTGGCTGTGTTTCTGAAGTAATGTTATCTTTACCAGGCCTGTCACTTTAGGTGGCTGGCAATGCCTTGTTGGGTTTACAGCTGTAGTGTACTGTATTTCTTCATATTACCATGTGATGAACTGAACAGTTTTCCTTGAGATTTTGAACACTTAAAATGTTTTAAAACCGCATCTGATAACTTTATCTCTGACTGAATTTTCTGTACCGCACCCATTTTACACATGGGTGTACTCCATTTACTAATGAAGTGACTGAAAGGAAGTTGGTTACAATGGATTTTATTTTAGGATATCAGTAAAGTGGTTTCTAAACAAATGCGAGCATTTGTAAAATACATTTGAAAACGGTGTAACTTTCCTTACAAATGTACACTACTTTGCATAAGTCTATCTGACAAAATCCTATCAATTTGTTTTCTCTAATCAAGGGGTAAAAATATAAGTTACTGTTTTAGACAACATGAGTCTTACAAGAGGGTAGAAAATGGACACCATGTTTGCAGCCAGCTCTCGATCCATTCCTTCAGTCCAGTCTGGAGGAGCAAAGTGCTACAGAAAAAAAGAAAAAGTGTACAATTGGCATCATTAAAAAAGCAATCCAGCTTCAGTGGCCTAAAATACCATTAGGAAACTGAAAACTTACAGAAGCAAGCAAAAAACCTCCTTCATGATTATTAATGCCAGTGATGAATGGTACAGTAAGGAGTTCGTGCTTCTGGAACAGCTCAGGCACAGGTTTGGTCAGGAAGTGTCTATCGACAGCTACACCATATCTTAAATTTGGATCCTTAAGAGGGTAAAGTGTATCAAAGTAGAGAGAAATATGAAGAAACCTGCAGAAAATGTAGACCCGCCCCCCCAAATCCAGTATCTCACCTTCCCTAAGGCCAGTATGGTGTCAGTGTCAAGGGTCCTCATGCATTTAGCAATCTTCTCTGTGCTTTCTAGGCTACAGCCAGATATGTTTGCAACTCTCTGGGGAAAGATACATTTTTGTTTATTTTGGAATCAAGAAACTAAACTATTATAAAGGGGGAAAAAAGGCCACTAACCTGCATTACTGGGACGGGATCACTCCTTACAATCATATCCATTGCAGCTGTACCACTCTCAGCAATGGCTCGGTGGAACAGGCCATCAGACAGTGGAGACAGAAGCTGAGTGTTTAAATAGAAGGCAAATTAATAGTTGTTTGTTGGCAATAACAATTTGCTTCCGTTTGACTTCATACCAGGAGTGAAACGCTAACACCACCAGCAGACTCCCCAAATATAGTGACCAAATCTGGGTTTCCTCCAAAGTTGTGAATGTGTTCCTTGACCCATCTCAGGGCTTGGATCTGGTCCAAAAGGCCAAAGTTTCCTGGCACATGCTCATCTCCGGTGCTTTATAAAATACAGAATTATTCACATTTAATTCATATATATGGGTGTGTTTTAATAATGTTAATAACGCTGTTTACCTGAAAAAGCCCAGAGCTCCCAGTCGATATTGGATTAAAACAACAACCACATCTTGGTAGGCAGCCAGAGCAGAACCATCATATCCTGAAGCAGATCCAAGAGCAAAGCCTCCACCATGGATCCACACCATGACCTGGGAATGAAATCAATTCCATTTTTCCTACAAAGCTCAAGCAAATGCCTCAGTCACTACCATCTGGAATGTGAGATGGGCATGAAAAAAACTTTTTGCCCAGGTTCTGTCATTATTGAATCATGATCACTGACCTTACCTGAGCAAAGCAAGGTCTGGAGTCATTTAAATGTTGTTCTGGGTTCTTTTTTGGCCCTTTAGAGGAGTCAATAATTTTGGCAGGCTTGGCACTACTAGGAAGATTCCCCACATTTAAAAAAAAAAATGTTTTTGCCGTTTGTGGAACAAGAACTTCACTGTGGTTTGATGGAGTCCTGCAGTCTTGGAAATGACTTTGTAACCTTTTGCAGATGTCAGTGACTTTTTTCTTATCTATTGTTTTCGTTTTAGATTGGGGCATGATAGGTTGCTTTTTGAGATCTTTCAGTCTTTTTGATGTTATCAGGCAGGTTCTACTTAAGTGATTTCCTATTTCTACAAATCTAGCAGTAGTCGTTCTGAGTGTGGCTACGAAACCGAATCCAGAGTTTGTCGATAATCACAGTTAATTGATGACTTAACAGTTTAGGGCCAGGTTTGCTTGGATGCCTCCTTTCTGATATGAAGATTTGATTGATAATATAAAACATTACATTTTACATAAAGGTAAAAACCAAAGAAATCTATGGGAGGGGGGGTTGCGTTCTTTTTGATCGCACAATGTGATCCATTTGAAGTTACTTAAATGACTTAAAAACCCCGAAATTCTGTTTCCCAGGAGGTAAGCACATTTTTTCTTTTTTTTATACAGGAAGGTTTTGTTATTCGACAAGAATTTTTGTTGTTGTTGCCCATTGATGAAAAGGTCTATTTTCAGTAAAACATAACGTTCCGGATGGAAGAGGTTCAGATACAAGTTTTTTGTTTTTTTTTACGTCTAGAGCGACTCTTCCTTGGTTCGTTATCATTATGTAAGTCATGGCATACGTTTGTGTTGGTCTGTTCTGTTTTTTCAAGGATCCAATTCATGGAAACATTTACCTTGAAACTTTACAGTGTGTCATGACTTCCTCTGCCAAATTTTGATGATGATGCCAGTTTCATTTTCAAGTTGGATTTCATACCTGTCTTGATTACCATGCTATTACTCTGCCTGGATGGCCATCCAGTTGGCCTGACTTGTACCAGACAGATAATCTGACGAGTATTGGTGAGAAAAAGATGAGTCACTAGAGCCAACAATTCAGATTAGCTGAAGAAACCATAAAAGCAACCTGGGCTCCCCAATAACACCTCAGCAGAGCTACAAGCCGATCGCCCCCATGCCACCAGGGATCTCCTGGTGGTTCCCAGAGTCAACAATAAACACGGTAAGGCTACATTTCAGTTTCAGGCAGCTAAAATCTGGAACAGTCTTCATGAGGATGTGAGACAAGCCTCAACTCTAACAAAGTTTAAATCCAGGCTGAAAACAGTTCTTTTTACCCGTGCATATGACAACTGAAAGTATTTTATCTGCACTCTTGCTTTTTATTGTAATTAATTATTTTTTAAGTTGATGTTTTTTTCCTGTTTATCTGTTTTCTTAATTTATGCAACTGTGAAGCACTTTGAATTGCCTTGTGTATGAATTGTGCTCTACAAATTAATTTGCCTTGCCATGTTGCATCAATTCAAATAATTCAAACAGGAAAAGCCAAAAACAAATAGCAACTACATATTCTGTACAGAACATGGGCATGCTCTACAGTACGCAGACATTTCTCCTATAGACATTAATTGTTGTTATATTTAATATGCAAAGAAACAAGAGTTTGGTGTTTTCATTAGCTGTGAGCCGCCATAATCAAACTTAACCAAAAATAAATGGAAGGAATATCTATGTGCATAATTTAACTGTTTAAAACTGAAAAAAGTTTTTGATTGAATAACTGAATTCAATGTTTTTTAAAGGATATTGTGATTGATTACGATCTTTTCCAAGTATAGAATTGAAAAAGGATAGGATAGCCAAAGTGCCATTAAGTGTGTTTTTTAGAGCAGAAGAAATTCATCTCCTTTATCCAAAGGCAACTTTTAAACATGCTGCATTTATGTTAATCAAAATGTAAAAAATTGCACTCTTTTTTTTCACGTTTTGTTTTGAATCTCGATGAGTGAAAGTTTCTTACAGGAAGCTTGGCATCAGGAGCTCTCTTTGCAGGGGTGTAAATGTTAAGGTACAGACAGTCTTCAGAAATATCTGGGAGTTCCAATATCAAACCACTGAGTTTTTCAAGAAGTTCATCTAGGAATTCCATATTTTGAAGGCACCTGAAAAAGAAATAACTAAGGTGAAAAAGAACCAAACAAATCCAAGTTCGATAGATAGTTCAACAGGAGCACAAGTGTCTTACATGTTGGGTTGCCTGGTGGCGTCTCTCACTCCTTGCCATTCCTCTGGAGGCTGAGGTGCAGCCAGTCTCAAGGTGGGGCCAAGGGGGGCCTTAGCAAAGGGGACGCCCAGGAAAGCGTGGACACCACTCTCCTTCCCCTTTACGCGCACATACTGACCTCTCAGCCTGCCGAGCCTTGTTTGGACCTCTGGTGCTGTCAGGATTTTAGAAATTAATCAAGGTTGTAATTCAACTTTTTGTCATATTTATTTTATGAGAAAATGTCTAATTATATACAAACAAGAAGAATACTTTTATTGTTCTCAATGTCCTTCTTAAATTCCTGTATCTTCTTTGGCAGGGTGGCGGTCACAAAGATGAACCGGTCCTTCTTAAGGGACCGACCAGGTACCCGTTTCTCTAAGTCAATAGACAGGTACTGTTCTTCGGCTTCATATTTAGGCCAGTTGTCAAGGCCCTCTCCGTTGGGAGACCTATAAACAAATACAATCTTAAACTTTTTATTATCAATGTATTCTGCACTGTTCAATGAGCAGTCATCCTACCCTGTGCGAGCAAAGTTGCCCCAGTAGCTCATCATGATTCTGCTCAAATCTTCCTCCGCTTCAGGGCATGGATCTAAATTGATGATGAACGAGTGAGATGGTTTTTTTCACTTCAAAATTTTTTTGTTTTTAAAAAAAGACAAAATAGAGTATATATTGTATATCACGTCACATACTGACCCATACTTTGGAAAAGATCTTCAGCTTGATTTTAAACTGTCCTGAAATAATTGTACAATCTACAGATTGTGCCCTAAAGAGTTTCCCCTCCTTTTGACCGGATGTGTAGGCGGTGCATTTCAGTGAAGAGTAATACGTGGCTGATAGCCATTAAAGTAAATGGGACAGTTTCAACTGAGCGCGAAGCAGCACGAATCGGACGCGTTGCATCGCTGCCCTGTCCTAAATTTTCAGCAGCTCTATTTTTTATGTGCTACGCTTCTAAAACGCATCAAGCTCAGCAGTATAGTTCGGACCATGCAGAAATCCAGCAGTGGAGCAAAGTAAATAACCCGGAAGTTTCAAAAGAAAGGACACATGCAGATTTCCGACTGCATGACTACCAAAAAAAAAAATAAAAATAAAAATAAGCATCACTACCTTTGATACCAGGGTTGAAGTCAACTGGTCTGTGGGTATAATTTATTGTTTTTTATCATGTGTGAGGAGTAGTTAGGTCTTGAAGTGGAGAAACAACCAATTGATATGATACCAGTTAGTACTGGGAAATATAAAAGGTATAAGGTAGAAACAATATCAATTTTGCCAAAGGTATAAATTGTACCGCGGTTATGCATTTTAATGATGTCATTAAGCTGTGCCTACATACGTTTTACCAGGTATGCAAGGATACTGATGTTTGGTTTTTGTGTTCACACTAGATATTTGAAGTATATATATATATATATATATATATATATATATATATATATATATATATATATAGCAATTTTCGGTATATCCCTTTTTTATCAGGTGTTTTTCTTTTTTTTCTCTAGCAGTTCATATATATATATATATATATATATATATATATATATATATATATTTGATTGAAGAGAAACCTGTTGAACTTGCAGCATTGTTAATTCAAATAAATGCAGGTTTCTATTTGGGCAATATTAAATGTATAAATAAGTAACCTGGTTCTCAATAGAACCAGGAAAGTAGAACACATCACCCCAGTTCTTAAAGTCCTTATACAGGCTCCCTGTAGCTCAGAGATGCATGATGCTAATAATATGCATGCTAGCCAGCAGAGGCACACTGGGCAGCAGTCTCTGGGTCTTGTGTGGAACATCTGTTGTGAATCAGCTTCATATAGATAACCTGCAACCTAGAGGGGGGTGGAGTATGCAGAGCCCCAAACTGGATTTAAAGAGACCGCACCAAAATGACTTATCATTTAGACTCCTCAGGACAGGGGTGGATAAAAAGACTGTAGACCTACAATAATGAACAATTCAAACCTAGGAATTGTAGTTGCAATTTATATTGACCATAACTGAATAACTTAGATGTAAAAAGAAATAATTAAATAGCATGGTAGGTATGTCCACTTTAAGGTATGATACGTGGAAAAAGGGACGGCTAAACCTTATTCCTTCAATGCATGTGAACATATTTTAACATTTTGCCACAACTTCATTTTCATTCATTTTGAACAATCTTAAGAACAAAGCCTGATGAACAGAATGTTATTTAGTTCAGTCTAATTGAACTACTCTGACCAACAGTCGTGATCAGATCAGTAAACCGTTTACGTCTTTCTGTGCATAGCAACAGCATGTTCAAGCTCAGTCTGTGTGCATTATATAACACTACGCCACTCTTTATGTGGCTGATCTATCCTCTGCAGTGTTTCCGGTAGTTGGACTTACCGATTAACTTCACATGGGTAGTAGTGAAGCAAAATCCCAGCACCGAGAATATCTCATATGAATGGTCACTTTTAACAAAGCTGGGCCTTTGTTTCTGCAGGAACTTGGGAGCGTGTTGATACTCGTACAAGTACACTGCAGCGCCTGCGTCTGGTGGTGCACAAAAAGATGTAATCTTTGTTAAAAAAAAAAAAAAAGACCATAACAAAATAAATACCATATTGAGCTTTAAAAAATACCTCTATGCGCATTTGCTACTTTAATCGCTGGAATGTTAAAAAATAAATCTCCAAGCATCTCAGTCATTCCATCTCTGTTTCTGACGCGGTCTTCACCAGTTCCAACATATTCATTTACGACAAAATCTCTGATGGGTCCGTCCTCAGGCTAAAGAGAGTTAGGAGTCGCAACAAAAAAACTTTGAATGTGGAAATGAAATGTAACACCAAAATATCAGGCAGTGAGTGCCTTACAAGTGGGTATAAGAAAAACAGCATGTTCGCAATCTGCTCTCGATCCATTCCCTCTGTCCAGTTTGGAGGAGCAATTTGCTAAAAAAAGATCAAAGAAATCTTAAGCATGTGAGGCATTTATAACAACAAAACTAAACCGATCCAAAATAGTGATCTAGAATGTGACTAAGAACTCAGAACTTACATCTGGAAAGACAAAGCCCGCTTCA
This sequence comes from Apricaphanius iberus, assembly GCA_028564705.1. Lineage (NCBI taxonomy): Eukaryota > Metazoa > Chordata > Actinopteri > Cyprinodontiformes > Aphaniidae > Apricaphanius > Apricaphanius iberus. The sequence goes on along the minus strand of JAPXFQ010000449.1, from coordinate 240,051 downwards.
TGATTATTAACACCAGTCATGAATGGTACAGTGAGGAGTTCATGCTTCCGGAGCAGCTCAGGCGCCGGTTTTGTGAGGAAGTGCCCATCGATATTTACAGAAAATCTCAAAGTTGGATCCTTCAGAGAGTAAAATTCATAGTTGTTGAGAAAAAACAAATTTAACATAAGGGGTTCATTTCTTTTCGTCCACCATCTCACCTTCCCCAGTGCCAATATGTTATCAATATCAAGGTTCCTGATGCATTTAGCAATCTTCTCTGTGCTTTCTAGGCTACAGCCAGATGTGTTTGCTGCAGCCTGGAGAAAGATAATCTCTCATTTATTCGCCAATAATGAAATGTGTAACTGCATGATATTAAAAGGTAAAAAATCCAATATTTACAAACAAGCGACACTAAGGACTGGATTGGGAGTATCGGATATATAAGTCTAAATATATATAAGTCTTTGGTTCAATAAGGCTCCCTGATGAAGCCATTCTTATTCCTAAAAAGGCTATCAACGTTGTAAGCTCTAAGCAGTCTTTTTAGGGCAGGTGTCGTTAACACCCTGTCCTTTCAGAACTGAAGAAGCCTTTTGGATGAGAGACGAAACGTTTTCAAGACGACTAGGAAAGTCCAGTTGCCTTCATTTATACTCTCAAGGCTTTCATGTTACTGATGACAGAGAACCTACATCAACGTCATGAGATTTTTTTTAAACTGGCTGATAGTTATTGAGATTTAATGTATCAAGGCTGGGCTTTGTGATGCACTAGTCCATCAACATCAGTGGAAGAATGCCTAAGAGCACTATGATTGAACAAGGCACAGAATCCCTTAGTAGTAGTAGGTGTATCTAATTATTCAGATATTTTAGTGGCAAATAAAATGTTAAATTGATCATTCAGACTGAGCTACAAAAAGAGAAAAAAATGTTTGTTTTTTTGTTAGTGAAGACAAAAAAAGAAGAAATTATGTATTTTTATACAATGCATATACATATTTGGTTTAACAACTGACCTGCATTACTGGAACAGGATCATTCATAAAAACTGCATCCATTGCAGCTGTACCACTCTCAGCAATTGCATGGTGGAAAAGGCCATCAGACAATGGAGACAGAAGCTGATGATTTAAATTGCTGTACAGTGAAAATAAGGACTTGTTTACAAATATAAGATTTCATCTACAGATGATTTCATACCAGGAGGGAAACACTGACTCCACCCGCAGACTCCCCGAATATGGTGACTAAATCCAGATTTCCCCCAAAGTTGTGGATGTGCTCCTTGACCCACTTCAAGGCTTGGACCTGGTCCAAAAGACCAAAGTTTCCTGGCACATGCTCATCTGTGGTGCTGCATAAAACACAATGTGGCAAAAAAAAGTTCTTTGAAAGAAGTAATTATTCAGAGTTTTAGATATCTGATTACCTGAGAAAGCCTAGAAGTCCAAGTCGGTACTGGATCACAACCACAACTACATCTTGGTAGGCAGCCAGAGCAGAACCATCAAACATTGAAGCAGAACCAATGGCAAAGCCTCCACCGTGGATCCATACCATGACCTGGGAACAAAATTTTTTTTTTTCCTCCCCAAACAAGTCTCAGTCAATCTGCAAACCAGTTTTATGATGTCGCCTGGGCAAGAGAAGTAACTAAATTTGATCCCCTCACATTTTCGCCCACCTCTCCGAGTTTTTTCCTCATGTTGTTCAGATATGCATAGTGAAAGTGCATCCCACTCCCACTTCAGAGCAGAACAATTCCAACCTGCCCTCTTTTCTCTCAAACCAAGCTAAAGCTTAATTTCAATGACTGTACAGATACACATGCAAACTTGGTGCAAAGGTTTCTTACAGGAAGCTTGGCGTCAGGAGCTCTGTTTGCAGGGGTGTAAATGTTGAGGTAGAGACAGTCTTCAGAAATATCTGGAATTTCGGTCTTCAGGCCCTTGAGTTTTTCAAACACACTATTAACGATGTCCATATCTTGAATGCACCTGCAAAATACACCTTTTGTGAATAAGCGCGTCGACCTACCTTTCAAGTCAAAAGGGGCCTAAACAGTAACATGTTTCTTACATGTTGGGCTGCCTGGTGGCGTCTCTCACTCCTTGCCATTCCTCTGGAGGCTGAGGTGCGGCCAGTCTCAGGGAGGGGCCGACAGGGGGCTTAGCAAAGGGGACGCCCAGAAAGGCATGGACGCCACTCTCCTTCCCCTTTACGCTCACATACTGACCTCTCAGTCGGCCTAGCCTTGTTTGGACCTCTGGTGCTGTCAGGATAAAAAAAACATATATATATATATAACTGAGGCTTTAATGACCAACTTCATACTTTATTGCAATTTTGTTTTTCAAATTCATTTTTAGACCATCACAGTTCCAGGAACATTTTTAATGCATATTAGAAAGATCTGATCAAATACAACTGCAAAAGATATATGCTGTGACTAATTCAGCTATTAGGTCTCTATTTGCTTCGTTTACACTTAGATGCAATGAATCATCACATTTCACTGGGTTCCTGTTTGACTTGGCAGTTGCAGGGAAGGTAAATGAAAAGTAGAAAGCATAAACTCTCTGTAATAAACTCCAACGGGGATTGAGCACTTGCACCAAATACTGTTAACTTAAAATCTAAACACATGCACGGACACACACACTAAGAGCGATTATAAGGCAAGTATTTCATTTGTAAGCTAAGTATTTGGTTTAGAACTGAAATACTTAGCTTCAAAATGACAATTTAGCCTGTTATTTTTTTCTCCAAAGTACATTGCTGACTTCACACTAAATAGCTAGCAAGCAACATATTTCGTCTTGGAATAAAAATAATTTCTTGTGAGCTAAATTTTTAGCTGATATGCAAAATTACTGGTCAATAAGTGGAAGTGGACTACCAAAATAAAAGCTAAATGTTTAGGTTGTTGCCTAAATATTTAATTTGTAAATTATATATTAAGCTTGCAAAAAAAATACTAGTTTTAAACTTTATTTATAAATGAATAAATAACATGGACGCAAATATGACTTTGAAAGAAGGAACCATGATTTTTTTCTCTTGTGACAGTGTTGCTGTGTAACATCATCCTAGAAACTAATTTAAACTGAATCAACTGCCTGTTTTATTTTGCAGTGCAGACTTTACGATTTTGAATTAAAATTCATAACCTAGTCAGTTTTTTAGACCAGGCAGTTTTGAAATCAGGGCTGGACCTCAGCGGGGAGAGGCCCAAGAAGCCATTTATGCAATAACGTCACTGTACTGTACCTGTTATAATGAAATCTGTCACCTTTACCCACACTGATGTGTAGGGAAAAGGTAAAAATGGGCAACTCCCAGATCAGAGATCAAGCCAAATAGAGCATTCATTACTTACAGTGACATTAGAAGATTTGTGCAAAATCAGACCTCACACAATCTTTAACTTGTTTCCTTCAACAACTACAGTACTTTTAACAACAAAAGCTACATCCTAGTGTTATGGACACAACCTTTTTCGTCGATGTGAGAAGACAGCAGTCTGATTCTTACCTTGTAGATCCGCGGTGGCGCTTAGACACAAAACGGACAAGAGAAAGCAAACACGGAACTTCATGGTGATCATGGAAGTTCACTGCGAAACGCAACAGCAGAACAGAGCAAAAGAAAGGCTACCGCCTCCCGCGGACCTCTTATGTCTGACAGTAGGAGCTGCACGCCACACTTGCAATTTACCTGCACGAGTTATCACGTGACCGTCACCACAGCAACAGATCAAAGTCAACCAGATTAATGTTACAATCCGACAATTTCATATCATTAATTGGCTATGAAGGCTGACAATAAAAGACTGACATTAATACGAAGAATTAACTACGGAGCAACGGAAGGGACAGGTGCAGAAATAAGTTTTGAGACGCAAGGCGCAAGACCCTCGGTTTACAAAAAAGTGCGCACAAATCCATGAATCATGTTGTTCCTTTTGGTAGAGTGGTCATCACCCACGGTGAACATCTGGGAATCGTTTAATCGAATCCCGTCCTCGAAGCCTGCTATAATCAGAAATACTTTATTGATCCTACAGGGAACGTATGTATATTGTTTTGGGTCCCTGCAAGAAAGAAGCTATAAATGTAGATGTCATATTTATAAGTAACAGCTTTGTATCCCCCTATGCAGCCTGGCAGGGTCCATGCACATGTGTTGCATCGCTGAAAAAGTTCCTGGAAAGGGGCAACTAAGAAACTTACTGCAATTTAACTAACTTTTTTAAGGCAAAATGGAGAAATCAAATTTTGGAAATCTTGCACTAAAACGACCAGGCAACACAGCAATAGACAATTTGTCCACACTGTTTACCCAGAGTCCTTTATGCAGACCTGTAATTTGTGCATTGCTGTTGGAGGCGGGCATTTTGTAATTTGATTGAATCTTGGTAGTACGAAGGTCTGTGAGTGGTCGTCGATCCCAAGTTTTTATTTGGTAGCAGAGAGCCCAGTCATTGAATTTCACTAATAATATTGAAGACGTCAAAACGATACGAGCCAGCCAGGAGTCGAACCTAGAATCTTCTGATCCGTAGTCAGACGCGTTATCCATTGCGCCACTGGCCCGCCACGAAATCGCATCCGGAGTCGTCAAATTTAACTCTCACCCGAGCATGGGGCATTGATTCCCTAGGGAAAACCTGGTGTGGGGATTTTGACCCGATCCTATCTAGTTTGGTCGACTTTATACATTTTGTTATGATCGGAGTTTTAGATCAAGGGAAAGGAAAGTTTTACATGTTTGCAAAAAGTAATTAGGTAACCAGGATGGAAGTAATATATTTATTGCAATTTTGTAGTACATAGAACAAATTGTTTTTAGTAGAAAACAACGTTTAGGATTATCCTTTGTAGGCATATATTTGACCGATCTGGCACCACGTTGATACATCAAATAGTGTAATCAAATTTTGTCTACAGAGGGCGCTGTTAAAAAGCAAACTAAAGAAAGTATCGTGTTATAGACCATAAACCTAAAAAAATAGGTTTGGATTTCAAAAGAAACTGCTTTACTGCAGACGAGCTTCATGTTTCAGAATTGTGAACGAAATATTTTTTCTCCCCTGGCATCTTTTGCTTCAGAACATGTCATCTGTAATAGGGTTGCCAACCATCCCTTAAATACGGAATTGTCCCTTATTCGAATAAGACACAATTCCGTTCGCTCACTGAGAATACTCACTGCACAGCACGGCAGGCACACAAGAACGCAGGCTTTGCAGAATGTAGGCTATGATATTCAAAAAGGAGTACATTTATTGAACATTTTCCAAGTTTTCTCGTGCATGTGCAATTTTATTTTTGTTGGTTTAATTGTGGAGAATTTTTTTAAGCCAGTAGGTTTAGGCGTAGTCTATTATCCAATCAATATAAATGACAACTTAAAGAATAATCATACTAACTGATTAACTGTAATGCTAATAAATAGATTAAAATTTTAAATGATTATGTAAATCATAACATGGCCATAATTCAACATTTACCTATTTTAAAACTTTGTCAGTATTGTGTATTATACTTTAAGACACTTTTTGGGTGTTTCTATCAATATGAAGAATAACACAGTATATGTGTAATATATAGGCTAGTTTCAATCTCATAAATCTATGTAATTCATTATTTTTTCAACGTTTGAATCGAATTACTGAAATAAATTACCTTTTTATGATAATCCAAGCGGTTTATGTGTTGTTTCAAGCGCATAGACTGTACGTTTTAAGGGAGCACAGATGTAACAGCGCCATCTAGTGTAATGGTTACTGAATTTGGACCAAAGAAAAAAGTACCTATAACAAACTAAGACAATCATATAAACAGGTATTTTTTCATTATTTAGGTTTTTTTTGGCCAATAGATGTGCGAATAGGAGCTGGTGATATTTCGTCAAAACATTTTTTGAGAAATGCCTTACTCACAGGAAGTCAAACATGGCAACCTCGAACCAAAACCGGAAGTGTCGGGTGGCGGGAAACTTTCTATTTTTTATTATGATTACGAAAAGCGTTACCCACCGAAGTTAGTTCGTATTCAGACAAACTGAGATTTTTATCTCTCGAATTTCAGTTGGATTTTAACTTTTAGTAATAGTTAAATTATTCAGTAGCCACTGTTTTGTTGAGTTCCCTGGTGAGGCGTGGGGTCATGAAGGCTGAAATGGATAAAATCGTATCCTTGTCAGAAGGAGAGAGCGCCGATGAGCTTCAGAAGTACCTCTCCTCCCTGACAAATGACCAGGTAGCTCAGTTTACGAAGTTACATTTCTGTTACGTCTTTATTATAACGTTTACTTATTGATTTCCCCTTGTATGCTTTTTCCAGCTCATTACTGCATTAACCAACAGTGCACTAAAGGGTAAGAAGGTCTGTTCCATGCTCAAAGGTGTACTTAAAGGTAAGAACACAGTGTTGTGCTCTCTTATTTTATGTCCACGCTTGTTTTCAATGCTCATTATAATTAGCCTAATCTGTCGTAGACATGCATTTAAGGCTATTTGAAGTGGTTTAATGTCAGGCATTATGTGCAGTAGGAATAAAGTCTGTCCTTCCTTTTCTGTAGGATCTCCACCTGTTTCCAGTGAAGGGGCGAATCGCAGACTTCTGGTGTATGAGCACCTCATTCCTCTGTGTGAGTCTGGGGATCTTCAGGCGGAGGTTGCAGCTGATATCATCGGTCTGCTGATGCTGGAGGTGAAAAGAAAGCTTAAGTTTCCTTTCTATTTGGCATTTCCTCTTACATGCGAGTAAAAAGGGATTTGTAAGAGGTTACTGTAATGTATTTTAATGAGACAGACAACAAAATTTAAAAAATAAGAATCTGAAAAGTGTGGAGTACATTGGTATAATCCCCCCTCAACTCTGCAGCACCTTAATAAAAGTGTTTCTACCTTCAAATGCCTTCATGCCCTTATTAGTAAACATCGACTATCTGTGTGTAGCTGAAAAGTAATAGAAATCCAGCTGCTCTGTGAAGGCCTCTGAGTTTTGTTAGAGAACATTAGTGAAGAAGCAGTATGATGAAGACAGAGGAACACAGCAGACAGGTCAGGGAGAAGGTTGTGGATACATTTAAGGCGTCGTTAAGCTATTTGCCAGACTTCTAACTGTGATTAAATGCTTAATACTTTTAAAAATAATTGAAAAACCATATATCCTTTCTGTTCAACATTACCTTTTGTTGGTTCATTGCATAATAGCCCAGTAAAATGCACTGAACTTTTTGGGTTGTAACGCCTTTGTTTTTTTGCACACCGCACACAGACTCATACACTGTCCGGGTCATCCCTGGCCAAACTGGCGTCTCTGTTCGTCGACGCCATTAAAGTGGGGAAGATGGGCAGCGGGAAGTCGCTGGAGCTGTTTCCTACTGTCCTTACTGCCCTTGCCCAATGTGAAGCCTTGTCTTATGGCAAAGGTAAATGCTAGTTAACTTCCTGAATGGCATATGTGAGCTACACCGTTCAAAACATGGCTTTATTTTAATCACAGGGGAGCTCAGTGGTGAAGAATACAAAAAGCAGCTCATTAACAGCCTCTGCTCAAGCAGGTAAAGGAGATGTTGGCTCTTAACTTACCTCACTAGTTATCGAACTTACCATTCATAGTGCTGATAGGTTGTCTGTTTTTCTTTTCATGGAGATGGGATCCGCAGTGTGTTATCCACTTGACAACCATGTTCAGGTAATCAAACTTTCTCCACTGTTACGTTTCTTTTAGACTGATGGAAATCGGATTGAATCAGCGTTAAAGATCTGTTGTTTCACACAGAACATCTTTTTTTTTCTGATATTGCACCTTATCTTTATATTGGTGGGAATTAGATTTTATGTGTTTCCTGTTCTGGAAAAGTATGAAAATAAAAAGGGAATCTGAAAATATTTATAACTTCAAGCTTTATTCTCTTTTTAACAAATGTTACAATTTTTCTGCTAGTCCGATCACATCTGTTCACATTGATTTGCTTATTGCCTGCTGTTTTATCCATTTGGGGCACTAAAAATACCACTCTTCAGCAGACAACAGAAAAAAAAATAAAAATACAGCCGTTACTTGGGTGCAGGCATGCATCACTGTGAGGTATTGGCAGAAATATGATGTAAAAATAAGTAAGATAAGGTAAAAATGCAGCAGTTTCACAATTTTTACAGAAAAAAATTAAAATCAAAATATAAAATGTGATCTAATTGGTAGGCTTTACTAAAAAACAGGAGGCAACTAATCCTACTGCTGCTGGAATAATGGGACATACTGAATAATAGAATAATTTTCAAAATATTTGCCATTGACTGTTATTTTGATATCAATTAAGAGATTTGAGCCAAAAAATACATTGCAAAAACCATATAAATTACTAAGGGCTTCAAATTATCCAGATTATTATACCGTTTTGCCATTCAGTTTTATGTTGAGTAACATCAGTATACCAGTTGGATATTTTCTGGTTAACCAAATGGATGTGCTGCAGTAGAGAACCCACAGTCGGCTGATTTACCTGAATGCCAAGTGTAGTTTTTAAACCAAATTTACTTTAAGAAGAATGCTCCTTTAGTTTCTGCAACAAGTCTGGGGACCAAAAGTTTCTCCTAGCGGTCAAATTTCTCTTTCTTGTAAGTGAGGGAATGATGGAGGATCTTTCTTTCAACCAGCTGACCGTCAGCACACAGCAAAATTAATTTTCCATACCACTACAGACACCTCTGATCACTCAAACAACTTTGAATCGACTGGATATTTAATTATCTTTTTTCTTCTTTTTTTTTAAACTTGTTTCTAAACCAAACTACTTTGAAATGTTAGAATACCTGTGGTTGTTCCATGTCAGGTAGGTAAACAGGTATGGAGATTTATTTAACACCACAGACATGTGGCAATACCAGCTGTAAATTATTCCTAAACTTATTTTAGTTATTTGTGATTTTTTTTTTCTAAAACTTTAGCAAAATTTGGAAATATAACTATGTTTGTGCTTACCTATTTTAGGGATGTGCCCCTGTCATCAGAGGAGCTTCAGTTTCTGGTCGAGAAAGTCCTGAGAATGTTTTCCAAAATGGATCTGCAGGAGGTGCCGCCACTGGTTTATCAGCTGCTGCTTCTATCTGCCAAAGTATGTCTGTTACAAGTTATGCGTAACAAAAGAAAAGGATTTCCATGACCCTCCTACTGCCAAAGCTAATGTACTTTTTTACACCCCCCACCCCCTTTTTACTAGGGTTGCAAGAAACAGATCCTGGATGGAATCGTCGCTTACTTTAGGGACCAAGACGTTCGGCAGGAAGAAGAACAGAAAGACGGAGAGTGAGAAACTCGAGTTTTGCTTCCTGGATTTAGCCTCTGCTGTACTGCAAGCGTTTTACATACGCATTATGAACGCTTCAACCCTTATTTTTTAGGAGCTTGCATCTAGAGGTTCAGACTATTCCACAGGACCAGTTGAGGCATGTGGAGGGAACCGTTATTCTCCATGTAGTTTTTTCTATAAGACTGGACCATGAGCTCGGGAGGGAGTTCCTCAAAAGCTTTAAGGTTAAGTCCAGCACTGCTCTGCTATCTGCTTTTCATAGTTATTTTAAACACCGTGATGGAAGACGATGTGTCAGCTGTGCAATAAAGTTTGTGTTTCTGCAGACGTCCTATGGGGACTTGTGTCCTTTCAGTGTCGCTCTGTTGCTCTCAGTAGCACGCATCCAGCGATACGAGGAGCAGGTAAGAATAGCTTTCTCTTTCCTTAAGTTTTCCTCTTTCATAACAATTTGTGCTGAATGATTTTTTTTTTTTGTTTTGCTGATAGGTGTTTGACCTTTTGAAAGGGGCGGTAATTAAAAGCTTTAAGGATGAGCAGCTTAAACAAGGGTCGAAGTTTCTACAGGACCTCCTGCCGCTTCACTGCAGTGTGGCTAAGATGATACTGGACACCGTTAAGAACAGGTAAGGAAGCCTCTTCTTTTCTTCCGAGAAGATTCAGGTTTAACAATCCAACTCTGCTTTCTAATTAAAAATGACCAGCAAGATTTACCAGTGAAATGAATAAAATGCCCCAGTTGTGTATTCATTTTCCTGAGTTCTCCCTCTGCGCAGTGTATTCGGATGGGATCATGTCACTCAGGGATTGGTGCAGCTCGGGTTCTTTCTTATGGACACATTTGGACCCAAACCTGGACCGTTTGGCAAGTCCGCAGAGGGGCCTGTCGGCGCAGCCCGGACCCCCTCTCAGCAGGCGTGCAAGTTAGGGGGACAGATGCTTCTACAGGGCTTCAAGGTACATGATTCCCTTTTCGTAATTGGCTGTGTCTTGAGAACGATTCATTCATACCTTCTGAACTTGCTCCCATGTAGTTACGGTAAAACCACACACTCAAGTGTATTTTATTCAGATTTTATGCGATTAACCAACAGAAAGGAGATAATCATGATGTACAAGGAATTTAATTTAGTTTTCTTTGCAATACTGCTGGAGCTCAGTCAAATTGGATTAAAGTCTCAACATTCAGGCCATTCTAATGCACTGATCTGCTTGGATCCAAACTATTTCGACGTAGCTCCTGCTGTTTGTGTTTATCGTTGCTCTTGCTCTGGTGAAGGGTGAACCTTCACACCAGCCACACCTCCTCCAACTCACCTGAATCAGATGGCAGAAGTCCCTCATCAGTAGCCATTCAGCTCTGCAGAGGGCTGGTAAAGAGCCGTTCACTTGATTCAGGTGTGTTGGAGAAGGGATGCTTCTAAAAGCCACAAGACAGTAGTCGTCGAGGGCTGGAGTCGGGCGTCGTCGCTCCAACAGGTTTCCCTCCAGAACTGGACCAGCTTTCCTGTCTTTGAACAAGGAAGGCATCCACAAAGCCTGATACGGCCTTCTGCCGTGTTTTAGGGAGGTTGATGGCGACAATGGCTTGTTTTTTCCACACACTGCAATTTGAATCCAGGCTGAGAAGTTTGCTGTTATCTCATCTGACCCCTCTGTTTTCTGTGTCCCCTAATCGGCTTGTGGCAAACTGCTCACCGCTTCCTTTCAATGTTAGTTTTCCTCTCACAGTTCTCTATAAAGGCTTATAAAGGTTTTGTTTAATGCGGCGTTAGCAGTTGGATTCCCCCACCTGAGTTTTAGACTGCTGAGGGAAACGGTTACCGCTTGATTTCGTCTGTGGTAACCCGAGTAAACGGGATTGCGTGTGCCGTCACAGAGAAACTTTTTGAGAATAATGCGTCATTTCCCTTCTGTTTCTAAACTAGGGTCTTCCTTGTTTTGGCCTTTAATAGGGATGCACCGATGCCAACAATGGTATCAGGACGATACCGTCCTAATTTACTTGTACTCATAAAAGGTAATCGATACCATAAGGCGATACCAATTTATTGGTAACTCTGCAGTAATTTCACAGGAAACGTTTATTTTTGCTTTCTTTTGTGGTCTTTTTTATTAATATTGTCTAATTCAACCATCGTTTGTTGTAACAAACAGGTAGTAAAACCTTTCAATTCATTGAATTTTTGTGTGGTAGACGTATCTACATTGGTACTCGGTATCGGCAGGTACTCAGACCCAAGTATCTGTTTCGTATCGGTTTGAAAAAAAAAGTGGTATTGTTGCATCTCTAGCCTGTAACATCAAATCCAAATGAAAGACATTGAATTTTGCATTCATTGTGACGAAACTTTTGAAAGACGCTAGCATTCTCCTGCCTGATCCGACTAAAATGTTTCATAAATTTCTGTGCAACTCTTGTCCTCAATCTGCAACAGATGCACGAGCCAATCAGAGGCGAGATACTGGAGCAGGTCCTGAACCGTCTGGTCACGAAGACTGCCTCGCCCGTCAGTCATTACTTGGGTAATAAAAGTTTTCAATAGCATTTTAACCTAACCTCTTAGATTTTTGTCTCTCTTGGTGGTCCTTTTGATGTAGATGAAGTTGTGGCAAAAACTTTCCAGCATTCATGTTTAAATTAGAGATATGTGAGTGATCCATGCTGTTAATGTTTTGGCTCTTCAGACCTTTTCTCTGACATCGTGATCTCTGCTCCGATGATTCTCCTGGAGTCCTCCTCCAAAGTTACGGAAACCTTTGATCACCTGACTTATCTGCCGTTGGCGACCGTTCAGGGTTTTCTGAAGGCTGTCCAGGTACCTACACACAAGTATATTTAAAAAAAAAGAAGATGTAAATGTTTGTGCAGTTAAATATTTTATCTTATTTAATTTTTTTCATCTCCAGCCACTGCTCAAAGTCAGCATGTCTTTGAAAGATTCTTTAATTCTGGTGCTCCGCAAGGCCATGTTTTCCAGGTATGAGCAGCTTCGGTCTTACTCAGACGAATCCCATAAATGAATCAATCCCCTTCTTACAGTGTTTATCCCTTTATATACCTCCTCCACCAGCCAGCTGGATGGCAGGAAGTCTGCGGTGACTGGCTTTCTACTGTTGTTGAAAAACTTTAAGGTGTTGGGTAGCTTGGCGTCGAGTCAGAGTAGCCAGGCTGTCTCCTCCAGCCAGGTATTGTTCCAACATCTCTACATACAGACACAGACTGCTTGTTGTTGGGATATTAATTGTATGTACGTTTTAACTGTTGTGTAGGTCCAAGTGGACGTTCACTCTCGCTACAACTCTGCTGCCAACGAAGCCTTCTGTCTGGAGATTCTCAGCAGCCTGCGCCGCTGCCTCGGCCAGCAGGCCGATGTACGTCTTATGCTGTATGAGGTAGGAGAGCTACTTGTTTTTGTTTTTTTGGATAATTCTTTCCTGAAAACGTTGGATTTGTTTTAATTGATACTCCAGTATTCCTGCATTCACCACATATGATACTGGGAAAGCTGAGTTTTTTTTAAAGGCTTGTTAAAGGATTGAGGATGCTGACTTTTACTGTTTTTCAGGGTTTCTATGATGTTCTCCGTCGCAACTCTCAACTGGCGAGCTCCGTCATGCAGACCCTTCTTTCACAGGTATGTTCTGAATCCTCTTTAAAAATAAATAAAGGCGAGCTTCGTCTAAGCAACCACTGGGGCAGTCACAAATTAAGATACTGGAAAGCCGAGAGCATTTAGAAATTTGCAGATGAACAGGAACTGTAGTGCTGGGTCTCTCCCTGAGGTCTCCCAATGTCATTGGTTTTTAAAACAACTAGACAAACTCAGTGTTACTCACTTTAATGCGCTTCTAGTCCGGTTCCTTGTTAATGCTGCGGCTGGCTGGTGGGGACAGCAAAAAAGGCGGCTTAATCCTGTTTTGAAGTCTTTATAAATAGGTCTACCTCTAATGTGTTACATCCAGTATTGGGTATAGTAACTTTGGAAAGTAGTTTATTAAGTTACAATGTTACCATCAATTAATAGTAATCAGTTATGTTACAGCGCTACCTATTCATAAAAGTAACACGTTAGAGTATTTATGCATTACCAAGAGGTAAAAGCCAGTTTGCAGTGCCTCGCACACGCGCTGCAATTTAAACGACAGACAGACACAGCCTCCTTTGAATGCACCGAGAAGTCGTGACGATGAACGTCAGTCAACCACCTAAAATAACTCTGCAGGATAACAGAAACTGGAAGTGACACTCAGCAGTCGGCAAAACCTTTTCTCCAATGCAGAGTGTGCATCTTAGCGTTATTTTCTTTTCCTTTTTGTTGATGAATTGAAAATAATGTGCGTAGTTCCACGATGTAAAAGCTGTACTCTGCCATCTTAATAGGAGTTTGAAAACATTCTCTCTCTCACAAACACACACAGACACAGCGTCTCAGCTCCGCTCATACATCGAGAGGTGGTGAATCCTCCCGTCTGACAAAATGCAGGCTGCATTCGGGATGTTCCTATCCTTACTGAGAGAAATTCTGAAAATAAGGGACAAAAAAACCCAAACTATGCTACTTATTGCTTAATGCACCAAACTAACGCATTGTTACACATTGCATGTAAAAAGTAATTAAGAGAACTCTAACGCCTTAATTAGTAATGTGTTACCCACAACACCGGTTACATCCCTCTCCACGTTCTAAAACGGCCCAATAAAGACATTTAAAAGGGCAAAAACAGCAATATAGTAGAGATATAAAAATAAATTTTTATTTTAATTATAGCTTTTAGCTAAAAATGTCTGACTATTTAAAATGAACAACCATTTAGCTTTCGTAGAATTACATGCTCTCGTCTTTCCCATTTCAAAGAGGGGCTAAGGGAAAAGTGCCTTTGTGTTGCATCGCATTTGTACACCAGGGACGTGGAAAGCAATGGATCACAACTTAATACTTTAAAAAGATAAAAAGTCAACAACATTTAGCTAAAAAAAAAGTCTTCAATTACATTTGTTGTTATAGAGGGTGAAAAATTAGGACGAACAAATATTTAACCCGCTTCCTCCCTCTACCAAGTAAATGTACTCAAAGTAAAAATGTAGATTTTCTTTTTAGTGTAAAATTAAGCCACTGTGATTGCAAAATTACTTCATTTTATGGTTTAAGTACCAACAAATTTGGATGGTGCGGTTTGTATGTCCTTTTTATAAAGTTTAAATCACATTTTTTGCATCCTCAGGTGAAGCGGTACTATGAGCCCGAACAGGACCTGCTTCCTCCGGTCAAACTGCAGCCGTGCATCACAGCTCACGGGGACCAAGTGTACCTGCAGGAGCCGCTGGTACCCTGGCTGCTTGGTTATGGTTCTGCAGTCATCTCTTGCTTGTGATGACGGCTCGTCTAAGAACGCTTTTGTTGTTTTTTCAGGCGCATCTGGTGAGCTGTACTGTTCACTGCCTGATGTGGCTGCAGAACACGCACCAAGCTGCAAACCTCAACGCTGATGACACCAGTGATGATGATGAGGAGGAGGAGGGGTACCAGTCGGAATTGCAGACGATTTTGGAGAGTGTGACAAGGCGCATGATCAAATGTGAACTGGAAGACTTTGAACTGGTAGGATAGAATAGTTCCTTATAATTGAAAATTGTTCATTTAATCATAATTCAGTCAACTGAAGTGTGTAGTTTTAGGATTCATCCATTGATACAACAGTAAGCCTTCACTGTTAAAGTTGTGTTTCTCCATCGCCGTTGGTATTTTGTGTTTAACCTGTGAAGCTGAAGTGCTTTTTGAATCTGCCCACATCGATCAGGACAAATCGGCGGAGTTTTCTCTGGGATCCAGCGTTGGCGTGAAGAATAACATCTACGCTGTGCTGGTGATGGGACTCTACGAGGTCCTGATGGAGTACAACTTCATCAAAGCAAACTACGAGTAACAATCAACACTCTGTTAGGGTTTCTGCAAGCTCCCACTTCCAACCTCTCTACTTGGTCCTAAATGTAATTTATTGTTGTCGTAACTTTTTGTTTACACGCTAATTACCGCCAAAACTAGTTTGCTGTGTGCTTAAGCAGTTGTTGAAAAATTTTTTAGCTATCTACCATTAGCTCATGAAAAGTGTGTATTTAGTTAGGATTTATTTGAAAAAAACAGGAAAAAGTTAAGGATGCGCCGATACGACACTGGTATCGGGTATCTGCCCCGATACCGTCTAATGCACTCGTATCAGTTAAACTTAACCGACACCATGAACCGTTCTTAAAATGTAGAAAACTCTGCAATAATTTCAAAGAAAATGTTAATTATTTAACTTGAAATTGTAGATTTGTGATCCTTTTTATTAGTTAAAATTTTTTTTTAATTCACCCTCATTAGTTTTAACAAGCAGAGAAGAAAATAAAACCTGCCTTCCAATGCATTGCATTTTTTGTGTAAATTTTCTGAAACTTGCAGAAACCCTGATGTCTACCCACTTCTTTATTATGTTGGAGTTAGAGTAAAAAGATGTCCTGATGAAGTGTTGTCTCTGTCCTGCAGTAAGGCTCGTTTCGAGGAGCTTCTTGAGCTCTTCCACCGCCACCACAAACTGTCTGAGATCTTGAAGGAGAAATCTGGAAAGGGTCGAGTGCCCTCACACAAGACTTCTCGCAGCTTGCTCTCCATGGGCTTCATATCGACTCTCATCACCGTCCTCTTCAGGTAAAATCTCAGAGGTTCCTACAGGGCCAGTATCACCCACAGATTTTATGGGATCACTAGAAATCAGGATTTGCTTTACAGCCCCCTTTAATTTTAATGGCCCCTTTAATAAAGATGTTAAAATGTTCGAATGAATTTAGCTTTTATTTGAGCAGAAACAAGATATGATCCAATATTGCACTACACTAACCACTGAAATAACACCATCATCACTAACTAAATATGTCGAAACACCTTTTTTTATGTATATATTGGTCATAAAATATGTAAACATACTTAAATATTAACAGATTCTTAGCACCTCTAACAATTCAATAGAAATAAATGTGAGTAAAGCTTTTTTTATATTTTATGCTTTTGTTTAGGTTGATCAGAATATTTGGAAACTTTTAATTTGCAACCAGTGGCTCCCCGTTTCCCTGGAGAAAATTATTAGTCATTTAAAAACAGTGAAAACCCACTTCAATTTCGCCAAAGAAATAAAACAAAGAATAAAATAAGTAAATATAGAAAGTAGACTATATTCATAAAGATTACTCTTGTTTTTAACTGAAATTTCATTGAATCTCTGGTCTGCTAATAAGCTGTTCCACAATTTTACGATTACCATTGCTAAAACTTGATTAGCTTTATAGTGAAGGTCTTGGTCATCCAAAATGAATATTATGTGACACTCTTCGAAATGGGAAAGATGATAGAACATACCATTCAAGTTCGGTAGCAATCGGTGCTGCAGGAAAGAGCTTCTTTCCTAAACTTTGAGCAAACTAGGCTGGATGTGGATCAGAAGTTTTATTTGCCACTATATAGAGGATGGTAAATTTTGGAAGGTAATAAAAAAAAAAATCTCAAAGTGTAACAGGTCAAGTTCTTTGTATGAGAGATTATGTTACCACATAATTGATCACTTTTTGCACATTTTACCTATTAGAGCCAGTCATTGTTGAGGAGTCTGTATTGACCGCTACAGTGTAAGAATCATATGACAAACTAATAAATTATCATTGCTATGAACAAAATCTTTTGTCAAAATGTTTTTGTTCAAAGTTGCCCTGAAA
This sequence comes from Apricaphanius iberus, assembly GCA_028564705.1. Taxonomy (NCBI): domain Eukaryota; kingdom Metazoa; phylum Chordata; class Actinopteri; order Cyprinodontiformes; family Aphaniidae; genus Apricaphanius; species Apricaphanius iberus. Next base: position 222,990 of record JAPXFQ010000449.1, on the reverse strand, counting down.
CGTTTGACACAGAAAATCTTCTTTTCCAGAGACAACAGTCAAAGCAGAGAAGAGGCTCTGTCAGTGCTGCGCTCAAGTGGCGAGTTTGTGCGTTACGCTTTGAGTGTCGTGGTTCAGAAGATCCAACAGCTGGAGGACACCGGACAAACGGACGGTCCAGATGGGCAGCAGTTAGACAAGACTTTCCGTTTCCTCTGCGACATTACAAGGTTCAGCATCCCTGCGTCTTTCGCAGCTTTTGGTCTCCCGCTCCTTACGGAATTATTTCAGTATCTCAAGGTTATGCAAAATAATTTAATAAGTAATTATTAGTAAAGGCATCTGGGGAATATGGGATGATAATTGGTAGGTGCAAAGAGCGGGCGGACATGATTTGAGATGCAGAAAGTTCGAGCTTTGCCCAGAGGGGCTCATCTATAGGGATAGCCATATTAAAATATATAAAACGCAGACCCAGACTGGAGCCTCAACCTTGTTTTTTAGAAGGAAGACATCATTTTTCCAACAACAATCTGGTGCCAGTATCTCTAAAATCACTCCTCTGTGTGAATATTTCCCAGCGTCCTGATGTGGCGTTACACCAACATCCCCAGCGCGGTTGAGGAGGCGGGGAGGAAAGAGAAGCGCTGCAGCTTGTCGCAGCTTTGTTTGGAGGGTCTGCTCAGGATCTTCACAACCTGCCAGCAGCGTTACCCAGAGAAGATGGCCCAGTTGCTTTCTACCATGGGTTAGATATGCACTGCAATTATACTAAAGATTACAACTGAGGGAAAAAAAACAGCAGTCGCTCATATTTGAATCTTTTACAGAAGTTGAGGATGAAGCTGAGCAGGACGATATCGCAGAGATGAACTACTTTTACATCCGACAGTTTCAGGTAGAGGCATTAATGTTCCTCTCGTTACTAAGTGGTGCGTCACTCATATGTTTCGTACATGTTTTATTCATTGGCAAATATTTGCTTTAAGTTATTTTCTTTTCTCGTTAACAGAGGGCGCTGATCACTCAGTTAAGTGGAGGTGAGGAGGACTTCAACAGCCGAGAAGCTCAGCTGCTGGTCAGCATTTTGACCGTTCTCTCACGTCAGTTAAAGCCCTCATCTAAACAGGCAAGATCCACTGTTACATGGACATCATCGTACCGATGGGGAGTGGCTTTTATCTGAACGATATTACTTTAAATTTACAGTTTGTTCAGATGATCACCTGGACTGTGAAGATCTGCAAGGAAACTAGTTTTGGTTGGTTAACGTTTATCTGTTAGCGTTTAAGAGCCCAGAAACGTATCTGAAAGTTAACTTTCTCTCTTTGTCTTTGCTGTTTTAGAGGACTCTGCATTCTGTAAGGGCCTTCTGTCGCTTCTCTTCAGCCTGCAGGTTCTCTACAAGACTCCAGCGGGCCTGTTGCTCGAGCTTTGTCAGGACATTCACAGCCAGTTGGGAGATATCGATCAGGTGACTAACTTTCTAACACTTGCTCTAGGTTTACCGCACAAGTGACTTGGTTTTTTTAGCCTTAAAAATATATTTTTTAAAGCAAATTTTAAGTGCAAAACCGTAAGAAATGTCTTAACTTTGTATTGGGAAGTATAGGACTAAAACATTACACATTCCTTTCTGTGCTGTATTATAGGCCACAGCCACCTTGTCACCCGGTGGTTGTATACTTAGCATAATCAGTTGTAGTTTGTAGATGTTATACAAAATCTCCTAAAACTTGAGTTTACTTCATAAATGGATATTAGCTATACCCAGGACTATTTGTGTGTTTGTCCTTAACATTAATGAGATGAAGTGATTTTAATTGCAGTATTAACTTTGGTCATTTTCGTTAGGAATAAACTGATTTCATGTTAAATATTTTTAAGCATTTATTTATATTTTATTTCATTTTTAGATTAGATCAGTAACACATGACTTTTTGCTGAATAAATACTATGTGACAAAAATGACAATTTCTCTTAGCTGCTGAGAGAGGACCAAAGTAAAATTTGCCACCAACGTAAGAGTAGGGTAGTGAATGTAGCAAACAGATGATCCTGGAACGCCAAGCTCTCATTAAAACAATTAGTTTCAGATTAATGGCTAGGGAAACAAATGCTGCAGAAGTTTTTAAAACTGTATCGGGACTTTAACTGAAACCCTTCTTTATTAGTTAGATATGACTAAAAGCCACAAGTACAGAGAAATGTGTTTTCTTTCTCATATCTGCAAGAACAGAAGCTGTTGCAGCTTGTTCTCGCTTCTCTGGCCAGAACGTTTTTCTTGGGTGTTTCTTCGGTGAGCTGCAGTGGAAGGCACTTATAGAGACCTTTTTCTGTCTGGTTCTTTTCCCATCTGCCATGGGAACCTTGTGAGAATAAATGGCATCATGAACTCATTCAAACATTTGGATATTTACTTAAAAGAAAATGACACAATTGGTCATCGCCAGTTATCCAACATACATGTCCAAATGAACACAGAAGTACAGAGGAGGTGATTTCTCCAACCTTATGTATTGTAATAGAAGAACACTAAGTGCAGTCGTGCAGGCAAAAATGGAAAAATTAGTAGCAAAGATATTTTTAAAGCAAATGATTAGGCTAAATATTTTCCAGAAGACGGGTGACAATAAATGAATGCTGCACAAATCAAACAAAACAGCCCACAGTTGTCTTCATACATTTGAGTTGTTTTTTTTAATCAGCCCCCAGCATTTGCTGCTCTTTTCTCCTCTACAATCAGGATGTGGAGGTGGAGAAACAGTCTCATTTTGCCATAGTTAACATGAAAACGGCAACAACAGCAGCAGTAAGTATCTGTTGTCTGGCTATGAAGCTTTGGATTCATCGTCAAACTCCTCAACAGTCTCGTTCTGACTTTTACATCCTCCCCCAGCTGCTGGTCCTGTCTCAAATTGACAGAGTGCTCGATGAAGTGGACTGGCTTATTGCCAGGAAGAAAAGTCAAACAGTGTCCGATAAATCTGGCTCTGGTAAGAAGCTCCCCTCCCCCCACGTTTCAAAGACGCTTAGTCGGATGTTTGATCAAAGGTGCAGAAGATGAACGGTGCTTGAACTTCTCCGAATGTAGCCGCGGCGTCTCAGGCTCCGGGTCAGCAGGATCCAGTGGAGAAGGCGGTGACCCTGCAGCTGGGAACCCTCCTCACCGCCTTAAATGAGCTGGTCCAGACGGCCCTTCAGCCCGGAAACTGCACCATAACACTGCTGAGAGAGCTGAGTCGTACTTACACCATCCTCACCACCCTGGTCAAATACGTGTGTATCTGTCCAGTTGATCATTTTATTGCCCTTGTCTCAATAATCCCGGTGTGACATTTCCTTCTCTCCTTAAATATGCACATCAGTACATCCAGGTGTGTGCCAGCCAGCATGGATCATTGCCAAATAGATTTGAGAAACTGGTACGAAGTAGTATCATTATTACGCTTTAATCTCGTCAGAATTTTTAATCATGCTAATTTAAAACTTTTCCTGTGCAGGTTAAACTATCTGGTTCCCACCTGACCCCACAGTGCTACTCCTTCATCACATATGCCCAGGTACGGTCACAATCAGTAAAAAGCCGCCTCATCCCTCATAGAGTGTGTTGCATCTTTCGTTTTATGAGTATTTTTCCCCCTTTGGCTAGAGTGGAGAATCCAACCTTGGAGATGACAAGAAGAAAAAGAAAAGGAATGAAGTGAACACTGCTGCTACGGTGAGGAGTTTAACCTTGTAGAAATTAATAATCATCGCTGAGGTCAAGACTGTTACAAAAAGAGTACATTCATTCGATTTATCTGGCAATTTGTATACAGTAGCATTCATTAGAACATTACCGTGTGTTAAGAGATTGTTTATATCCAAGAAAATTAATGGAAAGTTAAGTGAAAGGAAAACGTGTTTTTTTTTAAAAAGGGTGCACACACAAGAGGAGAGGACTATGAAACAAAGCCCATTCAATAGTTTGCGAAGATTCTGAGTTTGAAGCTCCACCCCACACAGATGTATCAGAAACATGAGCTACAACTGTCCCTTACCTGATGGTGGCACTCCCATCCCTAAACCACAGACATCAAAACGGCCTCAGGAGGATAAGGACTCCACAGTTGCACAGTCCTCTTTACAGATGAACCTAAAATCTGGCATTTTTATTGGAATCCAAGCTGCTCGAGGCCCAGTGTGAAGTTTCCAGTCAGTGATGATTTGAGGAGCCATGCCATCTGCTGGTGTTGGTTCACTGCGGCTCATCAAACCCAGGAAATCCTACGGACCTTCAACGCTCCTTCTGCTGAGAAGCTTTAAGATGGTGATTTTACAGCAGGACTTGCTCACACCGCCAGAAGTTGCAATACCCGCTTTACGGACCTGACTATAATTGTACTTGGTAAGCCAGCAAGTTTGCGTGATCATAACGCCATGAGAAACCATGGAGGACTGTCAGGAAGATTAGAGACCTCAGACCCAGCAACATACACGAGCCGAAGGCTGCTGGTGTATTTTGAGTTCGAACTTTTCCTGATTCATTTATTGAGTTGCTCTTCTAACCATGTCTTGACTAAATGAATTGCTTATGGAGGCTCACTCACAGCTGCACTAGTTCTAGATTTAAATTTGTTTTTTTCTCCTAACAGGCGAAGCTTCTGCGTGAGACAAAGGCCATCCCCAATCTGATCTTCAGCATTGAACAGTATGAGAAGTACCTCATCACACTCTCAAAGAAATCAAAGGTTTGTTTAAACTTGTTAATAGAAGTAAAATACATAAAAATTAAACAAAGACAACTTAGCGTCTTCTGCTATGTGCACGTTTTTTTGCAGGTCAACCTGATGCAGTACATGAAGCTGAGCACTTCGAGAGATTTCCGCATCAATGCCGCAACCTTGGACGCAGCCCTGCAGGAGCAGGAGGAAACCGAGGTGGTCAGTGAAAACTTCACCCAAGTTTACTCTTGATATGTTTTTTTGGTTTTAAGTCAGTCCATTAAATGTGTCCCCTTCTTTTTTTTTTATGTCTGTCAGACTCAAGAGTCACAGGACACAGAGGAAGCACAGGAGCCAAAGCCGAAGAAGAGAAAACAGTGAGCTGGAAACGACTCCTTTCCTCTGCATCTTAAGGCCAGCCTGCTGGTGACGCGCTTCAGTCAGTCGGCCCAGGAAACGGCTACTTTCCTTTGCTCAGAGAGCCCTTGGTGATGCTGATGATTTGGTAGATGTCCAAGGCCTCACCTGTGGGAAGTTTTGCACACGTTCTTTAATAATCTGTTATATTTGTCACTTTATTAAAAGAAACAACTTTTAAATATCAAATAGTTTTATTTGATTAAAATTAGAATGTTTATTTCATAGTTTGGCTTACTTTTCTGAATTCATCTGAACTTCCTGATAAGCTGGTTCTGAGTAGAAGTGTGTTTAGAATATGATAGTATAAGTCTAGTTTAGAGCAATTATTACACACTAAGTTGTGTAATAATTCAGATGCAGTCCAGATGCAGTGTTTTTAAACAGGTTTTCCTTTATTCTGCCATACTTTTTATAATTGTGCTCATCATTTATATACTATTGTAAATATTGTTCAAGGAAACAAAGTTCATCAATATTAATTCAAAGCAATCAGACTGCAACAGATAAATCTCACAGTGCAAGTAAGATCAATGATCTCCAATAGTATGAAGCAGTTACTGGGTTTGAGTTTTATTTTGGATGTTTTTGGCTAAATAAATTGTTATATTTAAAACCTCATCTTTTGTCTTCCGTACACTGGGTGAATGAAAAGCATGCTTTGGAGAACAAAATCTTGGTATTCAAAGGGCAAATTGCTGATAAAGCTGACCAAAACTCACCAGGTGGAATGCCGTATCTCCTTTCCAGACCAGTGGGATTGGAAGGAGTGACACAGTCCATAGTAACCTCCTTCCTCAGACACTGATCGATGTCAACCGCGCTGAAGAACGCCACTGACTGTGGAAGATCATTCATGCCTAATGCATGGGCAAACATACACCTGCAATAAAAAGAAATGCTAAATAAATGACTATTCCAGAGATTTGATAAAAAAGAATCGGAATGTCTCTGCGCAATGACCTTGTGAGCAGGTTTGTGATTTGGAGCGCCAGAGCCGCTCTGTGACGGTCTTCGCTGCGAACGAGGTAACGCACTTCGTCGTGAATGCTGATGCAGAAACGGCCGTCTATGTTGTACTCCTCGAAGAGCCACTTCATGGCCACCAGCATCAGATGCAGGTAGTCCACCGCAGAGCTCTGGACTGCCCAGTTCACTCGGCTTGTGATGAACTAGAAAATCAATTCAACACCTTTTCAAGAGGGAAAAATACTGGTGTTTGGTGGGTAAGAGCCTTAATATTGGTAACAAAAAGGATTCTGTTGGATGAAGAATTCAGGACGCAGAAATCAGCTACCAACAATGATCGATTTAATGCTCAGTCAGTTAATGCATCATACATAAGTTATACGTTCTCTTCAGTGTGGGAATAAGAGTCAGTTAACTTTAGTGTCACTGAGATTTGTTACAGGCACACAAAGCATAAAGGATCCAAAAAGCTCCTATAAAGGAAAATGCATTTTTAGAAGTGGCATGTCTGCTGTTCATTTAGGCTACCACAAGGGGGAGCTACATCTCAGCAAATAAAATTCTCATGAAAAGTCCAGTTTGGATTGGGACAGCTGCAAGATTATGAAATATAGGTAGTGTTTAGGAACTTTCAGAGCTAAAGGTACGGTTGCACCTGTTATACAGTTTAATATTCAAAAATTGCTGCTAATAATTATTTTTAGGAAAGCTAATTCATCATTTAAAATGCTAAAGATTGTGATTCCTTCGTTTTAGAAAAATGGTAAAACCCTGTAAAACAACTGCTCTCATGCACACAGTGTGACGTCACCTCTGATTTTAATAGATGAGGATCTATCGCAAGATAAAGCCTCCAGTACAACTGTATTAAATAATGAAGAATTTAGCATGAGTGGTAGGAATCTGTCCAGTAAAGAAAAGAGGTGGTTTCTACTGTTAATGGGGAGTTTTTTCTCCCCACTGTCACTACATGTTTGCTCAGTATGAGGGATTACTGATGGATTGCTGTGGTTGGAGTCTGCATGCTCCAGGCACAACCTCACATCAATGACTAAACACAATCTGCTGAGATTCCTTACATAGAAAACTATTAACTGATTGGAATGTTTGTATAATTGTATTGAAATGACTTTTCTTGTAAAGCGTTTTTGCACATTTATTTATTTTTTACTTTTTAAGTAAGTTCATTTTATTCTAGAAACCTTTATTAGGTCATTTGTAACCTCCTGATTCACTGGTGTTTAAATATGATGTAACACAGAGGCTTATTTCTCACACTTCATGAAAGAATTCCATTCTAGCAATGTGTGTGTTCTTATTTAAGTCACTTTTTTGTCTTGGATCAATAAAGTGTTTTTGAATTGAAGTCAGGAAATACTCCCATTAGTTTACAAATCACTGAATGGCTTAGCGCCAAAAAATAATAAAGACCTGCTGTCTTCATACCGACCCCGAGACCACTCAGGTCCTCCAACTCTAAAATAATCCCTAGACTTAGAATCAAACACTGAGAAGCAGTCTTCAGTTTTAATACTCCCTTACCTGGAACAAACTTATTGACGACTGCAAAGCTGCTCAAACAATGAGCTGATTTATAGCAAAACTTAAAACTGATCTGCTTACAGATGCCTCTGAGTAAACTAGAATGATTGCTCTCTAATGTTTTCTTTTATGATTCTCACGTTTTATACTTAATGGCTGCTTTTAATTTTCATACTTTTACACTGTTTTTTTTTCCTTGTTCCTAATTTACTTTCTATGCTTTTATCATGTTTTGTTTCTTTACCAACGAATCATGTAAAGCACCTTGAATTACCCTGTGTTGAAAGTATGCTACACAAATAACATAGCTTTGTTTTGCTATTCTACCAGTTCATAATAAAGGGATGAAAACCCCCAGATCTTCTTACATTTATTGTTAAAGGGCCTATATCATGCAAAATCACGTTTTTTGAGTTTTCAACCAGATGGTAATGCAATTCTTTCATAAAATACCCCCAAGAGAGGGGTTTTTGGCTTAATTCACACTTGTCTGAGTAAACTTCCTGAATTCTGCTCTAGCCATTTATCAATCTGCTTATGTAATCTTATAACAGCTTTGTGTGGTTTATTAATTGATCTGTAGCATCACAGAATGTTCAGTAAACGGATGCAAAAACCACCCACAGTTTTTTTTATATACTGGGCTGGAAAGATTTACTAAGTGGATGCAGCTGTGTTGGTTTGGGCTCTGTTTAAAGCCTGGAGATTTATCAACTGAAATAGGCTTTATTGACTGTGGGTTTTTTTTTTTTACAAAAAAAATAAACCAAACGTCTAAGACCTTAATATAGCAGAGTTTCATTGTGGTACTTGGTGATTTTAAAAATTCTTTGTCAGAATACGGTTTGAGATTAAGCTCAGCACTGTTTGTCTCAGTGTGATCTGCTCCCGGCAGTGCAGCGGAGCGTTGGGGTGCAGGAGGTGGGTTTATAGAGAAAGGAGTAGTTAATGTTGGACCACTGGTCCAACATTAACTACAGGATACAAGTAAAATTTCAGGACGGATTAATACTGTATAACACCAACGGTAACTTTTTATAATATAAATGTCTATCCCAGAAGTTGAAAGCTGTAAAATAGCATGATAAAGTCCCTTTAAAGTTAAAAAAAAAAATACTATATGAAATATCTGTTCACAATGAACCTAATGTCCTTTTTTTGTTTTTTTACACGGTCTCACCTCATTTTTTACAGCCTTGGGCTCCAGAGCTCTGCTGATCCTGCAGCCCAGAACTGGAGTGGCCGGCTGGGCTGAATGAGCTATACTCTCCAACTTATTGAACATATCTGACTCCGTGCCTCTGGCCCAAACGCGTTTGCCGACAACATCCCACTTCTTTCGCCGAGAGCTGAGACAGTATGGCAAGCACGCATGAAAAGTAAAGGACAAAAGGTACTGAGGGAAGGAGTATATAAAGCTCCTAAGCTTGGTTTGACATGGTTCATTACCTCTGTGATGCAAGTCTACTGATCCTTCGCAGCTCCTCCAATGAAATGCTTCCATTTTCTTCCCTTTGCACATCTATATCCAGTTCATTGACAAGCCATTCGCCCTCCTCTGATAAATGGTACCTGACAAGAAAAAATATATCAACAGAGGCGGTCTCCAACTAACTACAGATAAAATCCTTTGAGTGTTTGAGCTCACCTGCGTACCCCCTTGGTCAAAGCATACATTTGCCTGGCCTTACTGGATGCTTCGGTCTGATTGAGGCGGTGGTTGAACTGCATCAGGAGCCTCTCTGCAAACGGCTGTCCCGCACCGTATATTCGCCCGTAGTTGAACACCTTCGCGTGTTCTCTGCTGATGCCCACAGCGTCTGCTGTTCTGCTATGCAGATCAGTACCCTGACTCTTCTTTCCTTGAAGGGTCATCCAGCCAAAAGCTGTGCAACCTAAACCACAAATATTCGGGCAAAGTTACAACAGGTGAAAAAAAAAAAAAATAAACGACAGCATTTTAAGTACGGACTAATTTTACCATGCATGCCAGCAAAGTGAGCCTCTCCAAGTACAGCAGCGATCCATAATTCCTGAGAGTCTACGTCTGCTCCAACCAGGTGATATCCAGGCGGTACCTGTACCATAGCTTTAAGTTCACTGCCTACCCGGTCCCTCTAGGGAATAAAAAAAACAGATTTAAATTATAAATAACTTAGTCCAAACCAACTGGTAAACAAATGATTTTATAATCATTATATAAAGAAATGCATATCAATTCCCTTTTTTTAATGACAAATTTAAGACTTTCTTTTCCTGTGGGAAATAAAGGATTTGAAACATGAGAACTGAGTGCACAAATTAGATTTTATTGTGGGGTTTCTCTAATTTATGAAGTCAAATTATACGTCAAAACATATACATACACCCTCACTGCTATTTGGTTAAATAGCTGCAACAAAGTAGCAGAGAAGATATATGAATGTTCAGAAACCAATAACAAGATCCTGGCATAATTCCTGCTGAATATTCGACCACTCGCCTAAGCAGAATTGTTGAAACTGATTTAAAGTGGTTGGCTTCCGGGGACAAATTGAGTTTAAAAAAAAAAACATTTAGCATTGAGGTCCGAGTATTTTGAAAGCTTCATATTATCCATTCCAAAACCAGTTTTCATGTGTGCTTACGATCCTTGTCTTGTCGAAACATCCATCTGTCTCCAAGCTTTTAAATCATCTACCTGCTGAATTTTCAAGTTAGTCCCCCATCTTTACAGACAAATACTACTGGCAACCAAATGCTAATACTGTGGCCACCACCATGATTGACAATCGAAAGACTCACCTTGACAATTTTACCCCCCAAAGGAGACAGTTTGGATCAATTGGTAGGAGTTACTCTGGCTAACATTAAGCTTCCATACCTCAGCCCTAGGAAACCAACCAATATGAATGAGCTCAACCAATTCCGATAAGAATAAATTATGTCTGAAGTTTATTGTAGGCTACAGAAAATGACTTCCCTGCAACTTACAAAGGAATATTTCTCCAAATATTACAGGGAGGTATATGTATATATTCAAGACTGTGTAAAAAAAATTGTATTAGAGAGCAGATTCATGTTTGTACACCCAATTCTCATCTTTCAATAACTGAAGTTCATTTATAGTTCAAAAAGGTCTTTAAAAGTGGATGTTACCCTCCCATCAACATTGTACAGCTTTTTCTACATCTGCTGAGCTTCTTACCCGAGCATTGCTGGCGGTCAGCCAAGTTGGCTCCACAGCCCTGCGGGTTACAGTCCCAGCTGTGACGACCTGAGGCAATATAGCACCGTACTGGCCCTCTTCATCATAGTCACTATGCCTTTGGGACATCCAAGGTTAGATAAATACATATTGTTTTTTTTGTTTTGTTTTTTGGGGGGAGGGGGGGGGGGGGTTCCTGGTATAGAACACGCCAAACAAACCTGCTGACATTACGAGGAAGCTCCCCCTTTCTTAGCCACAGCACCATCTGAGAACTTTGAAGAGACAGAAGGACAAACCAAAAAGCATGTTCATCCCTTTTCAACAATGAATCATTCAGGCTGTGATCAGAACAGCTGTTTACAGACAGATGGGTACCTAATCCGTTTGTGAGCATTCCTCCAGAAGGACATCATCTTGTTTATCTCCAGAGCTCGTGTTGCATTGGTTCCACCTCTCCCTGCTCTTAATGTGCCATCCTCCATTTTAGCCAAGAAGTCCTTTGAAAAAGGACTGCCAACATTGTTGTGATTACCGTCCTGTGAGCAAAATCAGTCAGAGTCAGGAACACCAACCTAATAGAGCACTTAGGGGAACTGGAAAGTAATTAACGTTGTTCACCTTGTGGGGTAATTTGAAAAACCAGCAACCAGGAATATCTATGTCATTGTAGGGGCCGTTTCCATGGTGATAGTGGCAGTGACTCTCCTCACTGACAAAATCTTGAGGCTGCTGATAAAGGATAAAACGTGTGCAATACAATGAATCCCACCTCCTATAGGTCAAAAAGTTTAATTCCAGAATAAGAAAGAATTAGTCAGTCCATACTGACCTTCTTTAACTTCTTCTCATTTTTTACCCCTCTGGCTCCATTTTCTTCTGGGAAATGTTCCAAGGAGCTTAACTCCTCCACCTCCAAGTGAAAACAAAAACCACAAATACAAGTTGTTACAGAACATGTTTGCATGATTAATTACTCACAAAATTGCTGACTGAAGAACCAGCAGTGAATATGAGTGAAACAATCGCAATAATGAGGGTAAAATGTTTGATTTCTCTCCATATTTCTTTATTTGTTAAGATCGGTACCTTTGTCCACACTGTGCTGTCGGTCCACATGAGCTCATCTGAAGGGTTCAGACACTCCGGCTCCTCCTTACTGTTCTGCTCACAGTATTCCTTGTATATCCTCTCGATAGCTCTATGGAAATACACACACATTTAAACCGAAGGTTAAATAATGAATGCCATGTTAGGGGATGACATTTGTTGCAGATTATTCTTGTTTTGTTATACATTAAAAGCAGAATATCCTCAAAGCAAGATGGAGCATTTTCGACTAAGAATACTCAGTGTTTCCTTTTCTGTAATTTCTGCATTTTTGTGGAAAAGGCATAAAGAATGAGTAATTAGTTTTCAGAGTAATGAGGGGATGCACAGTGGTGCAGTTGGTAGTTATGTTGCCATGCAGCAAAAGGTTCCAGGTTCTCTCAAAGTACTGTAGCTTCCTCCCAAAGTCCAAAAACAAGACTGTTAGGTTAAATACTCTCTCTAAAGTTGCCCTTATGTATGTATGAGTGTGTGTGTGCATGGTTATTTGTCCTGTGTGTATCTGTTGCCCTGCAATGGCGACCTGTCCGGGGTGTACCCTGCCTGCCGACCAATGAGCTTCAGTATACCTTAGTCAAAAAGGTTTAGCCCATGAGTGCGCAGGTAGACACTTGAATCTAATGTGATACATCTGATTCGGACTTCTATATATTCCAGTCTGCAAAAAAAATTCTCAAAAATGTCCATGTGTCCTATGCATTCCACATTATTATAGAATATTTGACCTTGAAAATATTTCTTCAGCAGCCGGAGTCACACTAATATCAGTATTAATTCAGCATTTATTCATGAAAAACACTTTTCCGGTAATGGTGGTTTTTGGATCACTCCCAAAGTTTAATCACTTGTTCCTGCTCTCATTGCAGACAATCCCTGAAGATTTCAATAAAATCCAACTTACTAACTAACGCTGGCGAAAACAATCTCCAAGGCAGGACTTTCTTCTTAAACAGGTGTTGCTCAGAGGGCAGATTTTTTTCACTTGAAGAACACCAAACCATGTACCTATGAGGACAAGTGGACTCTTGATTTTCCTCCTGAGCACTCAGATTATCCTGCCGTCCAGGTACCAAATATCCCCAGCCATGTTTCTCTGTGTAATGCAGGGGGAAACCGTCCCACATCAGACCCATCAGCTTTGGCGTCAGTCTCATCTGCAGGCTGATGAGGCAGGCTCCAGGCGACCAGGTGTCTTCTGACATCTTCTCACACAGCTTACGATACCACCTGAAAAAAGTCAGGACAAAGGAGGAGTGGATTTAAGGTGGAAAGGGTACGATGATGAATAAAAGACGACTGAGGCATTTTGGAATAATCTTACGCTGGATGTCCAGGAAGATGCTGCCTTCTCTTAGGAAGACGAGTTACGGTTTCTTTGAGTTTCTCAACAGCCAGCCTGCTTGGGCAAGGACCTGCCATCTCCTCTTCAGACGGTGGACCTGGGTCTGAAAATCATAGCCAGCTGCTTTATATTCTTTCTAACATCATAAGCAGTCTATTTGAAAAGTTTTGGTGGTACTAAAAGCTCAGGAACAGATCTACCATCTTCCCAGTCTGGAAGGGGAGTAGAAATCTTTGCTTCTGCTGCTATTTTGGAGTTTTTCCTCTTGGTAACAGCAATTTTCTTCTGCTTAAACTCCTGAACATCCCACTCAAGATCCCAAAGCCAGGGGTCTTCTTTGTACCTTAAAATAAACACAAACCGTATGTTTCTTTAAGACTTTAATCCATAGACCATCAGTCAAGCCAAAATGAAACTTATTTAAAACTACAAATGACCCTCCAAATATATTAAATAAAATTACAAATGTCAAATTTGTAATTTTTAAGTTAATTAACCACCATTTTTGGTATTTTTAAGGATTTTAAAATAAAGAAAAGCAATAAATGTTTAGAGAAAGAAAATGAATAGAATGTTACACATTAATGGAAATCTAAAAAATAAAAATAAAAAACAGTTTTTCAACCTAATAAAAAAAATGTAAAGTTACTTTATAGAATAATCATTGATTCATCAGTTTTTTTCAGGATTTTTAAATATAGCATGAAATCACATAGACACAGTGTGAAGTGTAGTTTTTAAACTAACTTATAATAACTTACTATAATTAAAAACATTGCTCAGTTATTTGTAATTTTTGACCCAATCTGTTAAGAGTGGAGAGTCTGAAGGGACCTCCTTAGCCAGATGAAAGGCAAACATGGGGCTTATAACTTACGACACAATCTGAAATGAAATGCTATCACAAAGTCATTCAACATGGAACTTTATCAGTTACTATCTGACCTGTCGTCCTGCAGCAGCTGACAGGCGTCATCGGCAAGTGTCATCAGAGACTTCTTCATCTCCCTCTGAAGCTCTTCGTAAACATCCTGAGAGTCCTCCAGATAGCGGCCCCAGTTCTGGTTGACAGGAAGGTAGCTGACACCCATCTCCAGCATTCCAGCAAACGTCACAGGATGTGGACACCTTACCAAACGCAGAGGAGGAGTAGTTGTAGTTTTTAAGAGCAGCTGAGTACATATAGTCAGATGGGCACCGTATAGATACTTTCACACGGCTTATGTTGTTTTTTTGTTCGTGGGTTAACATTTACCAACCTCTCCATGAAGAGGGGCAGCTGCTCTGTGAAGACCTGATGTGTGGCCTCAACATCCAAAGCACAATACTGCATTAGCTCCTGTAGATGGCAGCAAAAGCACATTCATTATCCCTAGGTGCACTCCATGACAAGTCTTCTACAAAATGTAAGATTAAACAGATTTTTTACCTGGAAGTTGTTCCGGACATCAACCATACTTCCTTTCACAAAGATATCTCTGGCCTCTTTCTGCAGAGGTGGTCCTCCAACATACAGAGCATGGACATCAGCTAGATTATTAATACTGCTTATGTTCACCCAGTCCCAGGAGCCAATCTATACACAAAACACATTAAAATGAATTTTATTCACGCAAAAAAAGATTCTAGCTTGAAAACTAACATTTTAATTGAGAAGTTCTGCTTATAAATTATTATAAAATAAGAAACACAAACCATTGGGCCTTCCCTTTTCTGTCCAGCTTTCTTAATGTGCTCCTTAACCTCGTGAAGACCCCTCTTTTTACCCAGCTTATTGGCCATCCACAGCGTGCGCTGAAAGCCCGTTAACCCAGAGATGGCCATATGAAGGCTCATGGTGTCCATAAAGCGTGTGTTTGAACCCTGAATGCAAAAAAAGTGATGCCTCGGTTGATTTAAAAAAAAAAACTGGTGTTAAAGAAAAACACAAAAATTTTTAAAAACGAACCTTTAAAAGGTATTGCTCCTTGATGAAAGATCTGTCGAAACTAACGTTGTGACCCACTACGAGCCTCTCCTTCCACTGACCTCCTGGAGGGCGCGAAGAGTTAAACGGTGTCTCTAGGGGAATGAGGTCTGCAAGAGTGAGCTGGTTGGACCAAGAGTATCGCTCCTCAATCAGACGCTTACTGCACCAAGAGTACCTGATAAGTCAAACATCAAAGTATTCACTGTGCTTAAAGCTGGTCGTGAAGGTAGTTCATTTGGATTACATGACTGATCAACACAAAGTGGAGTATAATTGTCACATTCTAAAAAGTTAATATATATATATATATATATATATATATATATAAAAAATAGGCCTACATACCAAAAGTTTGGACACATCTTCTCATCAAAAGAGTTTTCTTTGTTTTCATGGCTATGGAAATTGCAGATTCACACTGAAGGCATCAAAACTATGAACTAAGACATGTGGAATTATATACTTAACAAAAAAGTGTAAAACAACTGAAAATTTGTCATATTCTAGGTTCTTCAAAGTAGCCGCCTTTTGCTTTGATAACTGCTTTGCACACTCTTGTCATTCTCTTGATGAGCTTCAACAGGTAGTCATCTGAAATGGTTTTCCAACAGTCTTAAAGGAGTTCGCAGAGATGCTTAGTACTTGTTGGCCCTTTTGCCTTCACTGTGCGGTCCATCTAACCCCAAACCATCTCGATTGGGTTCAGGTCCGGTGACTGTAGAGGCCAGGTCATCTGCTCTCCATCCCTCTCCTTCTTGGTCAAATAGCCCTTACACAGCTTGAGAGGTGTTTAGGGCCATTGCCCTTTTAAAAAAAATAAATGATGGTCCAACTAAACGCAAACCAGATGAAATACCATGCCGCTGCAACATACTGTGGTAGCCATGCCGGTTCAGTATGCCTTCAATTTTGAATAAATCCCCAACAGTGTCACCAGCAAAGCACCCCCTCACCATCACACCTCCTCCTACATGCTTCACGGTGGGAACCAGGCATGTAGAGTGTCCATCACTTCATCTTTTCTGCGTCGCACAAAGACACAATGGATGGAACCAAGGATCTCAAATTTGGACTCATCAGACCACAGCACAGATTTCCACTGATGTCCATTCTTTGTGTTCTTTAGCCCAAACAAGTCTCTTCTGCTTGTTGCCTGTCCTTAGCAGTGGTTTCCTAGCAGCTATTCTACCATGAAGGCCTGATTCACACAGTCTCCTCTTAACAGTTGTTCTAGAGATGTGTCTACCGCTAGAACTCTGTGTGGCATTGACCTGGTCTCTAATCTGAGCTGCTGTTAACCTGCGGTTTCTGAGGCTGGTGACTCGGATGAACTTATCCTCCGCAGCAGAGGTGACTCTTGGTCTTCCTTTCCTGGGGCGGTCGTCATGTGAGACAGTTTCTTTGTAGTGCTTGATAGTTTTTGTGACTGCACTTCGGGACATGTTCAACGTTTTCCCAATTTTTCGGACTGACTGATCTTCATTTCTCAAAGTAATGATGGTAACTCGTTTTTCTTTACTTAGCTGCTTTTTTCATGCCATAATACAAATTCGAACAGTCTATTCAGTAGGACTTTCAGCTGTGTATCCACCTGACTTCTGCACAACACAAATGATGATCCCAACCCCATTTATAAGGCAAGAAATCCCACTAATTAAACCTGACAGGGCACACCTGTGAAGCGAAAACCATTTCAGGTGACAACCTCTTGAAGCTCATCAAGAGAATGCAGAGTCTGTGCAAAGCAGTAATCAGAGAAAAAGGTGGCTACTTTGAAGAAACTAGAATATAAGGCGTATTTTCAGTTGTTATAAACTTGTTTGTTAAGTATACAATTCCACATATATTAATTCATAGTTTTGATGCCTTCAGTATATATATATATATATATATATATATATATATATAGTGGCTTGCAAAAGTATTCGGCCCCCTTGAACTTTTCCACAATTTGTCACATTACAGTCACAAACATGAATCAATTTTTTTTATTCCATGTGAAAGACCAATACAACGTGGTGTACATGTGAGAAGTGGAACGAAAATCATACATGATTCCAATTTTTTTAACAAATAAATAACTGAAAAGTGGGGTGTGCGTAGTTATTCAGCCCCCTTTGCTCCGAGTGCAGTCAGTTGCACATAGACATTGCCTGATGAGTGCTAATGACTAAATAGTGTGTTCCTGTGTTAAATCTAATGTCAGTACAAATACAGCTGCCCTGTGACGGCCTCAGAGGTTGTCTAAGAGAATGTTGGGAGCAACAACACTATGAACTCCAAAGAACACACCAGACAGGTCAGGGATAAAGTTATTGGGAAATTTAAAGCAGGCTTAGGCTACAAAAAGATTTCCCAAGCCTTAAACATCCCACTGAGCACTGTTCAAGCGATCATTCAGAAATGGAAGGAGTATGGCACAACTGTAAATCTACCAAGACTAGGCCGTCCACCTAAACTCACAGGCCGAACAAGCAGAGCGCTGATCTGAAATGCAGCCAAGAGGCCCATGGTGACTCTGGACGAGCTGCAGAGATCTACAGCTCAGGTGGGGGAATCTGTCCATAGGACAACTATTAGTCGTGCACTGCACAAAGTTGGCCTTTATGGAAATGTGGCAAGATGAAAGCCACTGTTAAAAGAAAACCATAAGAAGTCCCGTTTGCAGTTTGCCACAAGCCATGTGGGGGACAAAGCAAACATGTGGAAGAAGGCGCTCTGGTCAGATGAGACCAAAATTGAACTTGTTGACCAAAATGCAAAACGCTATGTGTGGCAGAAAACTAACACTGCTCTAACACATCACTCTGAACACACCATCCCCACTGTCAAATATGGTGGTGGCAGCATCATGCTCTCGGGGTGCTTCTCGTCAGCAGGGACAGGGAAGCTGGTCAGAGTTGATGGGAAGATGGATGGAGCCAAATACAGGGCAATCTTATAGGAAAACCTCTTGGAGTCTGCAAAAGACTTGTGACTGGGGCGAAGGTTCACCTTCCAGCAGCAGGACAACGACCCTAAACATAAAGACAGGGCAACAATGGAATGGTTTAAAACAAATCATATCCATGTGTTAGTAAGGCCCAGTCAAAGTCCAGATCTATATCCAATCGAGAATCTGTGGCAAGGTCTGAAAACTGCTGTTCACAAACGCAGTCCATCTAATCTGACTGAGCTGGAGCTGTTTTGCAAAGAAGAATTGGCAAGAATTTCAGTCTCTAGATGTGCAAAGCTGGTAGAGACATACCCGAAAAGACTGGCAGCTGTAATTGCAGCAAAAGGTAGTTCTACAAAGTATTGACTCAGGGGGCTGAATAATTACGCACACCCCTCTTTTCAGTTATTTATTTTAAAAAAATGTTTGGAATCATGTATGATTTTCGTTCCACTTCTCACGTGTACACCACTTTGTATTAATCTTTCACGTGGAATTCCAATAAAATTGATTCATGTTTGTAGCTGTTATGTGACAAAATGTGGAAAAGTTCAAGAGGGCCGAATACTTTTGCAAGCCACTGTATATATATGTTTTACATCCAATGTTTCCCACCAGTTAGTAGGAGAAAGAGCAACTGCCAGCGTAGGGCACTTTCCCTCCGTTGTGCACACTTCCACATCAAACACTAGTGCAGACTCATCTGGGTAATCCACTTTTTGACTTTCTCCATCGGGCCCATAGCGGGTCCAGCCCACCTCCCAGCTCCATTCTTTAGGCATGTGCGGCAGGTCAGCCTGTAGCAGCTTTGAGGCGGACTCAAGATAGGGAATGCTCTGCTTCTCGGCTAATATGCGAAAGTGCTCATCTATGTTTTTGCCATACATGCGGGGAAGTTTAAGCTCGACATCTGGCAACAGTGAAGTTTCCTTCCCCCAGAGATTGTGATTCTGCAAGTGCCTGACGCTGCGCTCCACAGCCTCCTCTGTGTACTCCTGCTCGACGCCACGAAAGATTTGCTCGTGGAGGTTTCTGGACAGCATCTGGATGTTAAGGGGGTTCAGGCGGGTTTCTGTTGAGTCTTCGCCCTGCAGCGAGCAAGGTTTGGTGGAGTAGAAGGACCTTGGACACCTCCATCGCAGAGAGAAAAATGTCCTCTGGAGAGGACAGCGTAACAAATGGAACATCACTTCATGTGGACAAATCTCACCAGAGCTGTGGGACAATCAGATAACAACAAATTAACCTGAGATATCTTCATTTTAATACAGAGGTGTGTGGTTTACTAAAGTGGGTAATGAAGCATAGATTTCCCTTGAAGGACTTCACAATAAAACAGTAAATTCTTCCTTGAGTGTATGTGGATCAATGAGATCAACAAAAACATTAAATGGAATTTGCTTCACAACCCTGTCAAGTTAGGGCTTATCCCTGTGGCACTTCTACTTTTTCCTTCCACTAAACTTTATATTAATATAAATGGATACAGCCAGCTTCTTTAGCCATGACCTCTCATGGCTTCCCTGTTGAAACACTTTCAAGTAAGCAGTCTTAATTGTGTAGGCCGATGTTTTACAGTCGAACATTCTAAGATTTTTTTTTTTTAAACATTAACCATTATCAGCATAAGGGTTGGAACAGCTCTGTGTGTAATGAATTAATACGAGTCACATATTTAATGGAACAACTCAAATAAGTCCATATTATATTTCAGATACGCAAGAACTCTTTTACAGCAAAGCAGAACTACATCAAACAGCCGTATTTCGTTTTTTAAGAGACCTCGTCTATAATCAGTTCATACAATACATAGAAATGTCTCGTTGCAACTTTAAAACCCCGCATTATTACAAACATTAGTGCCACGTGTGCATCTAAAAGTATTTATATAATCAGTGTACGCACATTTTTTTAGTGGGTAACATACACAAAAAAAACGTAAAATGCAAACTTAGCTTACTTGTTTCCTGAGGTGGAAATTATTAAGTCTGCATGAAACAGAACAGCTAGACATGTTTGCGTCCCATCCAGCTGGAGTTGTATTACCAAATCAAAAAGATTAAAAACACAGCGACCTCACTCGGTCTGGAGGTTTCATAAAAATTTTAGAACGTTGAACGAATAAAGACTACTGCCATGCACGGAGATGATAGTTGCTGTCTTCTTTGCAAGCCATTCCATACACACGTACTGTGCAACAATATACGTAAAAATCAAACAATCATAACACAGCCCCCAAAGAAACCGTATAGTATATGTATCTAAATACTATAAGACGTCTGTCAATAGGACAGCGTGGCCGCGTGGCCTAATGGATAAGGCGTCTGACTTCGGATCAGAAGATTGCAGGTTCGAGTCCTGCCGCGGTCGAGTATTTTATCTCTGCAAACTTGATAATTGTCTTTTAAGGGTAAAAAAAAATTCTGTCTTGAATTTCAGCACCCAAATTTTTTACCATTCAACAAAACGCAGACAATAGCAACTACCACCCCAATTAATCACATTTTAACAACGAAAGCAAGCTGTCATTCCTCTTTTAGTGCTAGACATTAGCCATCCAACCATTGCGTTGCTTTGAACATCATGTAAATCCGAAACCAAATAAAATTAAATATGTAAACCATAAATAAAATTTTAAGTTAGTTGTCCTCATTACTTTGTTGTGGTTGTTTTCTTGACATACGCTGTCGGATGATGGTGAGGATGTCGAGAAGCTTGCTGCTGACGGGCAGGAGAGGGCGCAAAAAAGCTTCAAGGATATGCTAAGGGGCACTGCAGTCGGTTGATGTGTGGTGTGTGCCTGCAGTCTCTGTCGTCCTACACCTTCGTTCCTGCCATCCAGACCACCATCATCACCATCACTCTGCACCTTCAATAAACAGCTCTGCACCTTACTTCTGCGTTTGGGTCCATACCTTCATTCACACATCCTGACACTTTATTTCTCTTTACATCCCTCATTTATTCCCTAAAAAATTCTAATGAAGTGTTTATTGTTGCATTCTTTTCTCTCTAAAAGTAGGCTATTCATTCCCCTTTTAGCATTTTGTAAAGTCGCCAGCGCAAACTTCTGCTGTTTTAGTTCCCCTGAGTCAGTAGTGGAACCAGTAGTGGAACCATCTTTCACTGGAGTTGCAACTAAGGATGCATCGATACTAGGGATGTAAGAAAATATGAATATGCCAATATATCGCAACATTTTAAGTCATGATATTGTATCGATATTCAAATGCAAAGTATCGATTTTTTAAGAATTTTAGTTAAACCATAAATAATCACAGAAATTGTTTTAAAATTAAAAGTATGACTGCTAGTTAATTGTTTTCACCTTCTTTGTTTCAGTTGACCAACTACATCCAGTCATAAAACAGGTGGGAGTATTCAGAATGTGAGTTTCTACTGTCAAATTCAGTTGTAAAAATATCAATATATAGTCTTACTCATAGTATTGTGATTTATCGCAATATATTGTATCATCCCCGTTGTATTGTGATACATATTGTATCACAGTACAAAAAATATGGAAACTGCAATAGTTTGACAGGTGTTCATTTCGCACTTTTTTGAGTGGTAGAAGTATCTGTATTATATCGCTTTGAAAAATGTGCTATTGTTGCATCCCTAGTTACAACTGAAAGTTTTCTTAGGTCGTCTCTGCACAACAACTCACTCAGATTGCATGGTAGGTCTCTGTGAGCATATATTTCTAGTGTGGTCACAAATTCTCAGTTTGATTAAGGGCTGAAATCTGAAGAACAACTGAAGAAGCTTCTTGGATGAGAGACAAAACTTTTTCAAGACAAGAAGAAAAGTCCAATTGCCTTCATTTAAACTCTCAAGATGACTGAACTCAGAACGAGCCATTTTAGCACTGGCTTGATATATTTGGTGGTATTTGACTCTGGTCCTCATGAACCACTATCCTGCATATTTTAGGGGTTTTCCTGCTGAAATGAAATTATGATTAACAAACTTCTGCAGCACTTGATGGGATACTGAGGAGGTGATGCAGGTCTTTAAATCAGGTGTGCTGGAGTGGAGACACATATAAAAGATGAAGCTGATGAAGATTGAATCCCTCATCTAAACAATTTGATTGTATCTCTCACTGTATGCTTATGAAAGATGTAACTTTGGCCCAATCTCAGGTGTTTTATTTTGATCCAGAATGGCCCCCTATTTAGCTCCACCCATTTTGATCAGCTCTAACCATATTTGCATTCCTCTCTGCAGAAATACATCTCAATGACATGATGTTACCACTGCTATGTTGAATTTTTGGGTTGGTTTGTCTAGGCAGAGTGAGTTTACCACATAATGTATCCTATTTAAGCCAGGATATTCCGTTTTGATCTCATCTGACCAGGTTTGTACACCAGATGGATTATGTTTTTAAATCAGATGACTAATAGTTGTCCAGTCGACAGATTCTACCTCCATAGTTTTGACTATTACAGGATACAGTGCAGATGACCTCATGTTTACCTGTTTTTTTTTACTCTAACAAGCATTTTCCCCAAACAGGCAAAGCTTTATTTTTCTTTCACCTTAAAGACTGTAAAAGTTGATTTCCGACTTCTAGACAAGCCCTCTTTTATTGGACAGAATTTTACTAGAAATAATTGACCATTTTCTGATAATATGCCAGAGAACATTAAAATAATAAAGATGTAATTTTCATCCAGACAATATCTTTAGAATGCAGTGAAGGCTGCAGCTCAATTTCAAGTAGCTAATGTGAATGGTCACATGACCAGACACCTTTACATCCTGCCTGCACAGCTGGAGGTGTGTGCCTCAAACGTGTACGAGAGGAAGTGACTAAAATGCTTAATAAACACATATACCTTTAAAATGGTTTCCATCCATCCATTTTCTTAACCGCTTAATCCTTAATGGGTCGCGGGGGTGCTGGTGCCTATCAACGGGCGAGAGGCGGGGTACACCCTGGACAGGTCGCCAGTCCATCACAGGGCCACATAGAGACAGACAGGACAAACAACCATGCACACACTCACACCTAAGGACAAGTTACCTGACAGTGCTTTTGGACTGTAGGACAAAGCTGGAGTACCTGGAGGGAACCCACGCATGCACGGGGAGAACATGCAAACTCCATCCAGAAAGTTACAAACCCACAACCTTCTTGCTGTAAGGCAACAGTGCTAACCACTGCGCCACCGTGCAGCCCCCTTAAAATAGTCTACCACTCATAAATAATTTGAACTGTACGCATGCATGCATCTTTCGATTGTAAGAACTGTAAACATAGCAACAATTCTTGCTGGTACCAGACTGCATAGACAGGTGTAATTAGTTTGGTTGTTTAATCCATTTATCTTCTATATTTTTTCCACACAGCTTAAAACTATCAGATGGATTAGGTCGTTCTAGACCTGAAATAATTCTAAAATGATTTTTGCTGCATCAGTTATCCCTACATTTGAAAAAGATGTATGTGCGAGTTACTTGAGAGTTTCCTGCTGAATGACTCAAGATAATTTCAGACACAAAACTGCTGCCATCTGCTGATGAAAGCATTACACTCTGCTGATGGCAAACATGGCAGAAAACCAATTTTTTAGGGGCAGACTAATTTGGGTACAAGATGTGGAACCTTGCTTCACATTCACTGTACATGTTTCACATGGAGCCTTATTGCATATTCCAAAAACATCTTCTTGAAACTAGCTGAGGACAGGAACCATGTGTAGTGGTGGAACAGGCAGAAGCTTGTCCAGGATGCACATCAGTGCATTATAACCTTTTAACCTCATTGATAAAATGACCAAGCAAAGTTGTAGGTCCAATGGCGTAGTGAGACGGAGATGTTTGCATGATACCATCGTATCTTTATGCATCTGAAACGGTTCTATACAAAATTGTTTAATTTAATTAAGACCAATATAAAGTAGTGAATAATGGGTAGGAATATGATGCTTGCTTGTCACATTCTTATAACAAATAAAAATCTAATTGTGTGGCATTTACATGTATTCGGTACCTAAAAAATCTAATACCTCTAAATAAGAACAATTTTTGACTTCAGATGTCACCTAACAAGTGTGTAGTTTAGTCTCAGTATATAGCTATTTTGTGAAGGGTTCAGTGTTTTTTTTAGAGAAACTCTGGTGAACAAATAGCACCACTGAGACCAAGGAACACAACGGTTAGGGATAATGTGGTGGAAGAGTCAAAAGTAAAGGTTAGGTTGTAAAGCAATTAAGCTTCAAACATCTTACAGTGCACTGATGATGACCCAGAAAGTAAAATTGGTCCAAATAAAAAAATTATACATCTGCAAATCTATTAAGTTGTGACTGTCTACCCCACCAGAATAACAGATTGGACACAGATTAATTTGATATGAGCATCAGTAAAGAGGACCATGGTAACTTTGGAGGACCTGTAGATGGTAGGAACACTGGTCAGGCAAATCTGGCACCCTTTGGAGGAGTGGCAAGAAAAAGGCTGAAAGAAGCCTAATTTTCAGTTTGCCCCAACCCATTCATGATACACAGCAAACATATGGCAGACGGTGCTCTGCTGCAGTGAGACCTAAATTAAATAGATAGATAGATAGATAGATAGATAGATAGATAGATAGATAGATAGATAGATAGATAGATAGATAGATACCCAAAAGAGGGGAAATTTAATTTTTCCAGTGCTCATATATTTACAAATATATATTGGATTAGGGAAAAAATGAATAAAGAAATAAAATAAAAATAATAATTATGTATTAAACTAATTTAGGAAACATGTTGGATGTCTCTGTTGAATAATCATATGGCTGCATGAACTAACGATCTCCTGAACCTCTCAGCCCCACATCTCAATGAGATCAATCGTTCACTGCATCTGATTCTCTGGCTGAGCAGCACATCATGGAGGGGGTGTTTAATATTATCCAGATTTCCATGCAGCTTCCTCCTCATCTGCCTCTCCACCACAGTTCTTACAGGGTCCGGCTCCTGACCCAGTAAAGAACTGGCCTGTTTGACTAGATCGCCCAGACGTCTACCACCTTTGTGCATAGTGCTACTTCCCCAGCAAGACAACAGCATAAAGAAGCACACTTCTGATGACTGTGTGGTAAAACATCTGCAGCATGCCACTCCAAACATCGAAGAACCTTTTAAAGGATGACTTATCAGCAGATTATTGTGTTCAAGGAAACGGCATATCGACCTATGTACACCCATTGTAAAACATGGTGTTGGCAGGAATCATGCTTGGAGGATGCCTCGCTTCCAAAAGGAATAGGAAAGATGGTCAGAGTTGATGGGAAGACACATGGAGTTAAATGCAGGGCAAATCATCTACTTGCAGCCCCCAAACATAAAACTGATGTATTACTTTGTAAAAACGTGTGTCACATCTAAAAACTAAACGAAAAACCAAACAGACTTGAAGTCTGCATTTTTGCATTTTGCAAGTTTAGAGGGGGACACATTTTAAAAGGTAGCTTGTTTCGAAAAAAAATATTATTCCTAGTGGGTTATTAAGTGAAAACTGCTTGTAGTGGGACATCTAACTTTAATTGGAGGATCTTTGAAGAGTTCGTACGCTGTGATTGGTCAATTCGCGGCCTTTCTCCTGCCATGATGTCAGTGCGGGAGCTGGTTGTCAGACAGTGGAGGAAGAGCGCAGGCTGGAGGGGAGACAGAAGCTGGAGGACTGAGGATGGAGAAGGATCTATTGACTCTGTCTGCATGGAAACCAGATGTAAACACAGAGGAAACCCACCCGGACAATTCAACACGGCCTCAAACAGAAGACATTTTGTGCTCCAGACTTTTGCTCTCCTTGCGACACAGGTCAGAAACGCCTCTGGAAATTTGCAAATCTGCTCGCGTATCCTTACATTTTAAATGCATTTAATCTATGAAGTTCAAACATCTTTTTTTAACGGGGGTGGTGAGTTCTTATTACAGTTCACGTTTGTGTCTTTTATAAGAGCTGACATGGAATTCAAAGGGTGGAAACACTCTTGTGTCTCATTTAAAATAAGAGCGCAGCATATAGAGCTAAACGCTCTTCAAACAACCCCCAGAACCCTTGTTGGATAAATCCTCATAATGTTAAAGGCTTCCAGGTCCCCAGGCCTTCAATTATGTTCAGGAACAAATTGGGTTTTTGTAACAGCTTGTGCGGATTAGTCCGTGTGATGTGAAATAATCTAGTTTCAGAAGAAGTAGGCCAACCACAACTCTCATTAAAAGTAGGAAATCTTTGCCCCCAGGAGCACTAAAGAACCAACAGATAATTAGAGCATTTAAAGCCCAGTTCAATTTAGATCAGAGAGATTTTCGTTATTATTTAAAAAAAAGAAAAGAAAGCTGTTTTTAATTTGACCATCGCCTGCATGATGGTTCGTCGTCATGCTTTACAGATCACCACGATATGGAGTGATGTCAAATACCCTTTTAATGCAAACTCAAGTTAAATATAAGGAACAATAATGCTGGACAAAAATGGCAATCTATTAAAAATTTATAAAGTAATATATCAAATTAAATTAAATTAACACAAAGTTAAAGATAGTAGGATGTAACAGTATGCGCTAAGTTGTATCCAGTAAAAAACATTTGAAAATAAAAAGAAAACACGTTAGCCTACAAATCATAAAACATCTAGTATTTCTGGATAAAAATTTTTTTTATAATTATGTTAAATAAGATAAGATGCTGTTTGCAATGTCTGATGTGTTCAACATAGTAAATACGTCCTCTTTACATTTCATAATTAATATGAAAAACGTCAGTGGGCCTTCGCGGGGAGACGTTAACCTATCGCGAGAAAACAGCAATATAATCGTTAAATACCTGGTAAACCAGAGTCATGTTGTTGTTGATGGTGATAATGATGGTGATGTTAAACATCTTTTATTTCCCATGAATTTATTTTTTTTTTTAATTCGTCTTATATGAGGTGGGATTGTCTGCTCTAAATATTTCAGGCCTTGTGAAGATTCTTCATCCTCATCGTCATGCCAGAAGATTGTACAGCATGCCTATATATAGTGCGGACAGGGGGTCTGTTTCTGTCTTTGGTTATCTAGCTGTATGAGTTTAAATACCTGTCATAAAGCTAGATAACCGAAAGTAGAAATGACTTCCATCAACTATGTGCTCAAGGTACGCATGTGTGTGTGGAGAGTGTCATCAGGAAGATTAACTCATGGAAAAGGTAAGAAACAGTTGTTGATGTCAGTTTTGTTGTTGATGGGTGATGATGAAATCAAAGGTTCGGCTTATGAAAACATATTTTAAACATCCTTCAGTTGCATTACATTTTTATGTTACACACGATGCCTTCTATAGCACAAGGGTACTTCAAATCATGGAGTGAGACCTTGTAAAGAAACTATACATTATTTGCACTTGTTTACACTGTTCCATCCTTTCACTAATCTCAGATATTCTTTTCAACTAAACAGTTTTTTTAAAATAATTTTCTATGGGGTTATTTTCAAATGACTGAAGCCTCACAGCTGACAATTTGAACTTATTTTAACATAGCCTGTTATCTATTCCTGAGGAACACAAAATTGACCCACCAAACCACCTACATTTCAAGAGCCATCTAACATTTCAGAACAAAACATCCGTTTCATGTAAAGTTTATTATGGAAGCTCATTACTCGTAGATGCACAAATTAAGATTTAATTGAATGGGACCAGTTTTGGGGTCCCTTTTAGTTTTATTCATTTATTTATTTGTATTTATTTTTCCCTTTTTTATATTTCCTTTCTCCTTTCCTTTAATGTATTTCACAATGTGGTGATTTGTAGAGATATTTGAAAAGGTAGCACAAGGTACAACACTTGATCACAAAGCATCATCTAGTACTGAATTTATATCAAATTCTGTGTAAAATAAAGGAACATAAATATTTTTTCACCTACTCTGTAGTATGTTTAATACATTTTTTGGCCACTTGCTCTGGAACTTTTTTTTTTAACTGAAAGTAAGAATCTTCCTTCTCAAGAAGTTCTGATTTTGCTCAGATCCAATTTTTATTTCAACTCCTTCAGTCATACAAACTTTTTATCCAAAACGTTATTTTACACACTTAAATTAACCATGATTTAAACAGACTATTAAAGAGAAAAAATGTGCTGAAGATCCCATGATGGAGGTAGTAGTTTGAATCCAAAACATAAAGTAGGTATTACAAAATCATCCCATCGTGAGGCTTATCCTCAATTTTCTTATTGCTAAGATACAAACAAACTACATCAGAGAACGTGCTGATTGTGCATCAATTGTCTGAAAAAAAAAAAAAAGAAAAAGAAAAAAAAAAAGAGTTTTTAACTTTGGTGAATTCAATGAGCAGAAACCCCTCCAGATTTTTTGGTATTTGACCTGCTGATTGCCCAGTCAGAGCAGTTTGAGCAAAAACTAGACCTATAGATAAGTGCTGGATGGATACATTTAAAAAAAACGTGTTCCTATCTCATAAGAGAAAAAAACCCATCTGTTTAGTTACTTAGGGAAATCACTCCAAAAACTGCCCCAGGATATGTCCTTGTTATGAGATTATCAATAACTTTATCTATGAACTATCATATTATTATTTATGTTTTTCCAAATGCTTCCAAATCCTTTCTACTATTTATAGGGTAACACTAGTATATCAAGCTAAAATGAAGTTGTTGTTTTTTCTTTTGCGAGTTTGCTTTAGAAAGTTAATTAGCTACTACTAATGGCTATCGGCTCTGTTTGCCATTCTGCAGTCAGCTGCTTAGCAGATATTGTTACGCTTATAAGAGAGATAGGTCACTCTTCTGTGATTTATATACCATACCTGTCCATGTTTCCTGCAACTAGAATGTCAAAACTGCGAAATGATTTTCTTGGTAGCCAGGAGAAGATGTAGGACCCTTCTTTAAGGTAGCTGACCAGGAGAGTAAAACGGCAGATGGAGGAGGAGCAGTGCTGCCTTAATAAAAGTTATACAGCAAAAAAAAAAAAAAAAAAACTCTGGTGTACTTTTTCTGGCATTTTATAAAAAAGACTTTGAAACCCAGAAACAATATAATATGAAAATTTTTCTTTTATAGTTTCAAAACTTAGATTTTTAAGCATTTGGTATTCATTGAACCCATTCACCAATCCATGTCCTCTTGGCAGGGCTCATATTGATTTGTCTTTTTCACAGAGCAAAGAAAACACAGCCTCATTTCTAACTTTGTTTGGATAAAAGAAAAGAAAAGCTAACTCTTTGTCTAAACATTCTAGAACCTCTAATAATGCAGCTGACTAGTGAAGCGCAGGGTTTTAAAAAAAAACACTTGGCGTCTGTATTTAAAATTTCGAGTCCTTTAGGACACATTGTGCGTTGGCTCAATGAGAAGGCCGGCGCCGTCCTTGCAGGCAGGGGCTGAACTTCTCAACTTGGTACTTCAGCTCTATGCGTGTTGCGTGCTCCCGGTGCAGAGAATGCCACTAAAAGCCTAAAGAGCGCCAAAGTGAGATGAGTTTTCATTCATTATGTTAACTAGCTGTTGCCCGCTGTCAACCTGGACTAATTGCTTCGTTTCTCAGTCAGATATTGGATATGTGAAAAGGCTGAGGTCTGAATCCTTTCCGGAGCTGTCCCCTGTTATAGAAAGCACGTGAAGCTTGTGTGCCTCTTTAAGAAGGGGAATAAAAAAAACACTTGAGGCTTATGTATGGGATCAGGACATTCTTGATTTTTTATCTTTCTACCTGTATAATTTGAAGGTTTTTTGTTTTTCTGAGACTTTTATTTCAGCAGAATACACACTCATGTCCTGACAACAAGCTGGTCTTTGTAGCTGCTGAGAGCTTTAAAAGTGTTCTACACTATCCCATGCAGGGGAATATGTCAATGCTTTAAATAACAGCCCTTCATTTAAATGCTGTCCACAATTACAACGATTTCCCTGAATGAATAACGCTTTTACGTTTCCCTTAACAGATCCATAATCAGACAAAAGTAAGAAGGGGAAATCGGTTGGTCCGGATTTGCGAGCTCCTCTGTCTTCGTCATCTGGTCACCCAGAACCCCCCCACCCACCCCCCATGCCATCTGCACTGCCAGCGAAGACACTGGGTTGTGGCAGGAGACTGACAAATACTCTCATGGGCACGGGCGCGCTCAGAGGAGCCATCTTGGGAGACGTTTCATCAAGACACCTAAAATGGCTGGGCTGGCACTTGAGGTGAGCTGCATCACTGTTTGCTGGTGGGTGCCAGTGATGGTCAGTGGGGTTGGGGAGGAGGGGTGACTTATGGGGATGGGGGGGAAGAGAACAGTTTCCCCCATTTCCTCCACAGTCACACATGGCCTCTCTCTTGTCTGCTGCGCTCTGCTCCTGCTAATTAGTAGTTAAGGGGTGATGTGAGGAAGAGGGGGGTGGGTGGGTGGTGGTTGGTGTTAGTTAGGGTGGGGGGGTGCTGGGTAGCAACAAAATTAATGAGCTGGCACAGGTTGAAGGAAACCTGCCATCCTTTCTTGTCATGGTGCTTCTTTATTCCCCGGAGCACACCAGGCAGTTGAGCACGGCGTGTTTGCATCTTATAAACATCACAGATTAATTCATTCAAAATTCTTATTTTCCTTAGGAAATTGTAACATAAAAAAATAAAAAACATCTTTTTAGGTGTTTTATTGTTCTGTAAGATTTCTGGTGCTAATAAAGTAATTGGGAATCTTTTATGACTAAGCAAAATCTATTGTTAATCATGCGCACTTAAGATTTTGGTCTGAAAAGCAATCTTTTGTTTAAAACTGATAAGCTATCATTTATTTTTGAATGCTCGGCTGTCCTTTAGCATACAGTAAAAACCCACTCATGTTGCACTTGTTGCAAACCTAAATTGTTGCACCTGCACATAAATAATCCAAATATTTCCCAGTGGACCTTCCTCAGTTTTTATGTTATATATAAATTATATATGAATTTGAGCTCTTTAACTTGTAATTGTAACTAATTAAGTATAAGATTGGAATTTGTTTCAAGATGCTGAATGAAAAATTGAAATGTTTTTCTCAAATCATGACAAATATCAAGGCTTTGCACCACCATCTAGGCTCTAACCTCATGTCCACATGCGCTTGCAGGGCTCTCGTTATCATGCCGCTTAGATGGCCTGTCGTGGCTCTGGCATCAACCCGAGGCGGAAAAGTGAGACACACAAGCGTGTGTGTCTGGGGCCAACATGTGCAGCTGCAAAGCTTGTGTGTTAATGAACAGCGCCATGCATTTTCAAATTATCATTCAGCCCCGTACTCTCTCTCACTCTCTTCCTCCCTCAATAGCTGCTCGCCCGACAACACCCCCCATCGCCACCCATTCCCTTCGAAAAGCCTGCTTTCTCACCATTGTGGGAACTGGTGGTGCGGCAGGCCTGGGCTGGGGGGCAGGGTGGGAAAGACCCTCCAGACTAGACATGAGCAGATGCCTGAGACATTAGACCGTCGTGCGGATCACCAGGGTCGGACGAGGCGCTGAGTTTTAATGTGTGGGCAAGTGTATGCGTGTTTGATATGTGTGTGATGGGGAAGGGGAAGGCGAAGAGAAAGGGGGGGTTAGTCCAGGCCCTGGAGTGCCACCTGACTATTCATTAGTCTATTCAGACTACTCTGCATGTCTGAAAAACATGGAGATGCTACATTTTCAGTTAAATGAGAGGTATTTCCTGGGAATTAGACATGCATTCAGACATTCAGATAGTATGCATATGGAGGCCTCTCTCAAGGAACCATCTTTGGGTTGCAACAAGAGTGCAACGCTACAATATTTGTTCAATTTCCAATAAGATTTGATCATCTTAGTAATATTTGCTTTGTTTTACCAACACATATGTCTTTATGCGTTGTATGCATAATCTGTGCATTTGCTAAGTTGTAAAAAATACCTACACTGTTAAAAAACAAAAAACAAAATTAGTAGTATTTGTAACAATTTGCTTGCATTTTATTTTTGTAGCATTTAATTACTATTTCAGTAAGGAAATAATGTAGGTGTGCCAACTAAAAAACACTGAATTTAATTAACCAATTAATTTTAAAATATCAACACATATCAAATAATTTCACTCAAAATGTACTCAATTCATTTAATTGCTCAACAATAGTTAAGTTTGAACAATTCTGTTTTATTATCTTAAACTTTATTATTTTCATTTTATATTTTAATAATCAAACAGTATAAACAAGATAATTATGAATTCTTACATTTATTTAATAAACATTTAAAACATGCAAGATTTGATTAGTTAATTTTAAATACATTTAATTATTTAAGATTTAGTTTAATAGTTCCCTGTGCACACAAGCAAGTTTTGTCAGTGCAGATGTTTTCCTGTATTACAACACACCCTTTTGCTTGCTTTTGTTCTTACAAAAAAGACACCATAACTCATCTGGTTTGCTGTCCAATAAAAAATAAAAAAACAAGAAAAAGAAATAAGAAATGAAACAGAATAAAAACTCAATTGTGGGTAAGAATAAAAAAAAGATTAGATAAATAAAATTTTGTTCCAACAAAGTGGTATATAAACCCTTTCCCTGGCAACCCCAGCTTATGGAGTGCAGTCAATGACAACGACTGCCTCAGGGTTAAGGTCACTTAGCTAGCATGCTTGATTTAAGCATTACCACTCTTGCTAGGGTAATTAAAGCTGATACAAACTGAAAATCTTGCTCCAACACAGAAGTTTTATCAACCACAATTCCTAAGACATTTAAATTATAAAACATATATATATACACATCCTCCTCCAAGAGTCCTGTTTGTAGTAAGGGTTGTATTTCATGTTTAAAAACAGCATTAGCACTTCTGCTGAAGTACATGTGCCTACATACAAACTTACATTCTTGCTCTAACACAAACTTTGTCAACCGCAAGCATAACTACGTTTTCCTCGTATATTAACTCACAATACAGACCACAATGATGATGAACATTGGGGTTAACCAACATTTTAGGTTAAATTCTTAGGTTAATGTCTTTATATATAGCGTTTGTTATGATTTTGTAAGAATTTTACTACTATTGATCATTATGTTTACTAAATCATTCTATTCAAAATTAAAAGCATTCCTTAAAAATGTTTGTGGCTCTAGTGACCTTTATTTGACAGCGGATTAGAAATGGGGAGAAAAGTTGGGGGGATACATGCTGTAAATATCTGTGGAGCCTGGAATCAAACTTGGGACAGGACAAAAGCCTCCATAGACAGAGCACCTGCTCCAACGCCATGTCCCACGAAATCCCTCATTTAAATCATTTTGATTGCTTTTATGTATTGTCTTCCAAGTTTCTCTTTTATACTCTGGTTTTTCTTCTGTGCTTCTTTTTCAAAGAAGGTGTTAAGCGTCAAATAGAAACAAACATTTTAAATGTACTCCAATAAAGAAACATTTAAACTATCTCCCTGTCAACCACAGCTAAGAGTTGCTGGTTTTTTGGCAGCCACTGCTTCAGGGCTAAGGAGTTCGGCTTGGTAGCAAGCCTGATGCAAACGTACGTTTTTGCTCAAACAAAAAAAACTTTCTCGGCTACAAGTCTTAGGAACCTTTACAAAGTTGCCATGTTTATTCAAAATACAACACTGCAAAAGACAAATGTCAATCACTTTTGGCTGAAGCAGAGTTTTCAGGCGATTTCAGACCAATGTTCTAGCGGTATTTCATAATACAAAAAAAACTAGATGAAGTTATTTTAATGTAACCCTTTTTATTTGTTGCATCCACGAACTATAAATTACCATGCTTGTTCAATATTTAAATCATGGTTCCTCAATGGGGGCTGGAGCGCCCCCAAGTGGGCTTTCAGACTATATAAGGGGGTGGTGAAAGTTTTTTGGCGCTGAAGGGGAAGTTGCATGGTAATAGTGGGCGCTAATTAAAGAGAAGAACTTCAAGATAAACAGTCAGTGCGTTTACATGCAGCAAGAGATAGTCGAATTTTTGCCTTAATCAGACTGAAATCAGACTTTTGAATGCAGGTAAACACCTTAGTCAGACGTAAGTTGAACCAAACTCGAGTTGGAGAAATTAGACTAAGGTACCCAGATAATGTGATTGGAAAATAAAACTTTTCTGCATGTAAACGACAGTCAGGAGTAGCCAAGCTTTTGGCAGCCTGGAGACTCCACCTTCAGGAAGTGATGAGATCGCAGGCACGGGAATAACAAAAACAGAATGAGCAGCAGCAACAAGTGTAATGCAATCAAACAGTGCAGTACTTAGAAAATGTAATTAATGAGATGTGTTTGACCCCACGACACTGGGTGCGGACATGCTGCCTTACATTCTTCCATTGGACTAGAGTCCCACAGATAGTAAACAAATTCGAAAGTCAGTGAAGCAGACGGAATAAAAGCAGGATACGCACCGTGAGCAAAGATATGAACGACAACAACGCTGCAGCACAGTACTTTTTGTAAGTACTGCACTGTTGGATTGCGGTACGCTTGTTGCTGCTGCTCATTCTGACTTTGTAAACGTACTGAACGGCTCAGACACCGAAAAAGTGCTGTCAGTGTAACGTGGACTATCTTCGATACGGGTTTATTTCTTCGCCCACAAATACACAACTTCCCACGTGCCAGGTCAAATTTCCCATGTTGTTGAGCAGGGATTCATCCAAGTAGTATAGATGCATTCAAAATAGAAAAAAGAGCTAAATCTGATAGTTTCAGGTGAACACAGTTAACTTATCTCTGTTCATTCATAAAAATGAAAAAAAAACTGGCAGCAAACCACCAGGGCAAAGGGTCTCGCTAATGTACCCGCATGCCTGATGATTTTGCTCAGGTCAATTGTTTGGTTGGCAGTCTTTTTTATAATGTTAATTGCATATTTCTTTAGATTGTTACAACCTCCAGGATGATTTCTCAAGACAACTTCATACCAATGAGTTTGAAATCTGTTCATTTTGCCAACTGAATATGTGCAATTCTTTCCACTATAGTTGTACTTAAATGTCACTGATAACCATTGCTCTAACTAAAGGGTGGTCTTTGTAGCAGAATACTTTCCATTTGTCTACATGGGACCCTGTGGGGTAGTAAGAGATTTTTAATGTGACTTAGGGGAGCGTTCAGCCAAAAAAGGTTGAGATACACTGATTTTAATGATTTGAATGCCTCATATTCAGTGCCATCCAAAAAGCATTTTTACAGTTTAAATACACCATCAGACAATCGGTGACAATCGGTTACATCACTCAGTTCCTCCAGAGGAACTGAGTGATGTAACCTGCGGATAACACTGTAGTTATTAATCGTGCCTCACACTGTTTGTGCGCTTCCACAATATGTGTAAAGCATGTGCAGCTCACATGTCAACGTATTATTTCCTTTCTTTCCTCTCAGAAAAGGACTGAGCTGTCTTTATAATTGTGTTTGAGTAGCTCATCTGTGAATTACACCGTTATTGCTTCGGGCCATTACAAGAAAAAGGGGAAAGGTAGCTAAGAGCATAGTATCCTCGTTTCTGCTGTGTCTGAAAATGCAGAAGAGCAGAAGATTGAGTTGAAAAGATAACAGTGAATATTAATCCCATGAGAAAAGATTGAAAGATAGGAGAGCTAAACAAAAAAAGAGACGGTGGAACACATGGGTAGCCATGTTGGAGTGCCATGCTACAACGTTTAGCAGCTGAATGGAACAAAAACATGCGTGGTTTTCGGAGGTTTGCAATACAGCTTGTGCGCACGTTTTTATAGGGAAGTGTATTCTTCTATAATCCCTGTGTCTGAGATGTAAAAACAACACCCCTGAATCAACCTCTGCATGTACATACCTTTTCAATTTGACTTAAAAATGTATATACCCCTAAAGAAAGTGGCACAATGGGGCACATGATTTCCTGCCCTTTCTTCTTCCCTACCTATGTTATCCATTATTAACTATGTATTACCTCTTTTTCACCGGATTTTCAGAGCAGTGGAAATTATAATGTGTGACATGATGAAGCGACAACAGCCGCCGCTCACTTCCCATACTGTGTGGGTGCAGCTGCATAGCCATAGTAGCGATAACATGTTAATACCACATAGCTCCTGGGTTATCTTCTCACTATGTGTGGACACTATTAATGTTTTAACAGGTGCACTGAGATATATAGCAATACAAAAGCATAGCTCATAGGCCACCCATAGTCTTGGATGAGGCTCCGATGTGGGTCAAGCGAGGCTCACTGGGTGTCTTTAATGCTGCCTCGGCTGAGACTAAGCTAGGACGGAGCTGAATGTTAAGTATATTAGAGGAAGATGGAAGGATGCTCCCACGTCCCAGGCTTCTCAGGGGGTCCTCTGTGCTCCAATGAAAGGAGAGGAGAATTAGGTGACTGAGCCTTTAATACAGCTGCCCTTCGTAATTATAGCATGTGCAATGGGGTTGTGGGGAGAAAAGATGGTTAGGAAATCCTTGATTTGACCTCAGTTTTCTCCCCTTCATGTTATTTTGTTTTTAGGGCGAAGAAGTTTGATTTCAGGCTTTTAAAATGTGCTGTTTTGTAGCTTCGAGAATGTCCCAAGAATCAAGTCAAGTTCAAGTTCATGGATGCAGTATTCTCTGTCTGGGGAGACTTAGGAGCGTCTGTGGCCACCCCGGAGTTAAAGAATGCAGCCAAGACAAGAAGGAGGAGGTGGTGTGTGTGAGGAGTACATAGCCTTTGACCTCTTTTAGGGTTGCTATGGGATGGAGGCCGCTCAGTTCAACAATGTAAGATTGAAAAGGCCAAATTGTCAGAGCTGTCCGGCAGACGTCAAACCCCTTCACACACACAGACACACACACACACACCTCCTCTGCAAAACACACAAAAACTCAAACTCATTCACACCTACTCACAGATGGCACGGGCCATCTTGGGAATGTTTGTTGCAATATAAGTAGAGAGAAAGTACTTTATGTTCGTCAGACACTGTGATAACTCAGCTAGCTGCACATGTCTGCAGCCCTTCCTCGCCGTATTCGAAGCCTCGTTCAACACAAATTAACACCTACTTAAAGATTGAGTTACTTCGATGAAACATTTGTTGGAGCCTGCCAAATAAAATCCGCCATCTTCATAAATGATAATTAATTTCCTGGTATATTTCTGACTAAATATAACATTTGAGCAATTCAAATGTGTGCTCAAAATCATCAAACCATCTTTCCTTGTGAGAAAATACATGTTTTATACCTACAGTTTCTTCTAGATCCTTCTAAAATGAGCCATTACATCAGCAAATCACCTATTTCTCTATCTGCACACAGTAGCTGCTCGGCATTCCGTATTTGACTCATTGCGTGTCAGAGTGGGCATGGAAATCCACAGATCGTAATGAGTGCACGTTCCACAGTCCCTGTGCAAACGTGTGCGAGTGTGGCCTCATTTATGGATGCATTCATTGAATGGGGGGGGGGTCCGGCGAATAAAAGAAGGGATATTTGCATACGCTGCATGCTGTTTGCAGAAAGGGAGCAGCTACACCCCCCCATCACCAAAAAAAAAGTAGAAAAAAAAGATATCAGAGGTGGACAAAGAGAGCGGGGACAAATCCTTCATTGTGGGCACGGTGGGAGAAAGGGCTCATCTGAGTTGGGGAGTGGGTGAAAATTGGCAGAGAAAGAGTTTGTGCTGGTTCCCTGCGGAGATAAAAGCGTTCAGCGTTACTGCCTGAAAATGGAGGAGAAGAACAACATGCAGAGCTTAGGAGGCTTTCATTTTACAGTGCATGAAAATGAAATTTGTTTGTTTTGGTTTTTTTTTTGGTTTTTTTTGGGGGGGGGGGTTCGAAACACTTCATCCACTGTTTGGTGTGAAAAATAAAAATAAAAATCAGGCACAATATGTAACATACTGTTGCGAAAACAGATTCATGACAATTTTGTAAAAAAAAAAAAAAAAAAAAAGAGCTTTGGTTTGAATGACCATCATTCTTTTTTTTTTTTTTTTTCACAAAGCAGCATTTCTAGGACTTTTATAATTTGCATTTTATGTGGTGTTATTTATGTGTTAACTGTAAGTTTCTGGTGTTTAAAAGGACCCTCTTTTAAGTCTACCTTCTTACTCGGTTTAACTTGCCCCATTTTTATTTTTATTCTGTACTGTCACCTATAATTTGACCTTACGAAACATCTTTCCTATTATATCTTACTTCATTTCTTTCATGCATAGTGGCAGAGATGAGGGAACTAGCTTTTATTTACATCTTAATCATTCCCTTCATCTTTCTTTTTCAGGATTGGACAAGAACTTGGCTTTATGGACCAAACTCAACATAAAAAAGGGGGGGGGGAATCATCACCAGCCTTAAAGGACTCTCTGAGCATCAAAACTGGATCTGACTTTGTCATTTGATTGTACCTGTATGAATTGCACTGAATTGAATTTGCAGTGTAAATCATTTGACCTGTCTATGTAGTAAATTGGCCTCATATTACATTTATTGTAATATAAATCTATGTAAATAATCAGAGCTGCACTCTGGTTCCCTAAAATCAGCAACTTGATATTTGCTTTCATAGAAACTTTTTAAAGTTTAACCACAGAACGCTAAGAATGCTCTTTTATGGTTCCTTGAATTCTCTTTTCTACATTGTATAATATATTAAGATTATATGATATAAATGTACAATATGAATTATCGTTTGTACTGCTGCCAAGAATAAAAGTTTTAAAATTCAGATTTGTGTTTTTTATTTTTGATGCATGAGACATATTTTGGCCAGTGCTCCTTTAGGTATACAATAGGTAACTAGATTAGAGTTTATATCATTTTCTATCATTTTATTTATTTATTTTGAGTTTTTGTATATTTATTAGAATTATATCTGGTTTGACAATTTGCAGAGACAATTTGAGTAGAAATTTTCTAAGATAAACTTTAAAAAAAATGGTTAATCCAACCAGTTTTGATGCCCTCACCCAAAAAATATTCTAGGATTATTTTATTTTTAGTTTACATTGATTAAAATTTTAGATACAAGACATTTGTTAGTAATATACAAGAAAAACAAAAATCTTTAAGTGCTTACTTGGGATAGTAAGGCATAAAGCTAAAGAACCTTTTTTATGGACATCGACTGTCACAGTACTGTTAAGATGCTCATCTTTTATGGTTGACGTTTGTATTATACTGCCATTGTTACAACAGGTCTTGACTTTGGTTTGTAGATTCTTTCATAATGCAACCCGTATGCCAAGCCATCTACATTTGTAGTGAAACTCATAAGATAAAAAGGGAAATGAATAAAAGCAACATTAGGATAAAAAACGATGTCTTAAAACAGATAAAAATCTTGAAAAAATAATAAAAGCTCTGATTCTAAGCCAATCCCTACAGGAAAAAGTGGGTTTTAAGAAGAGATTTAAAATAATAATTAAGAAGTCTCTCTAATCTGTACTGGTATAAACATATTTATTTAGTATTCTAGCTTTAGCTATCTTTATGTTACTTTTTTTTTTTCAAAGCAAAAAAAAAACTACTAGCCTACTAATACATTCACTAAAAAAATTACATGCTACAAAAAAAAATTATATGTTGATAGTAACTTTTCTTCCCTATTTTCTAATCTAGAGTATGTGGGTGACGGTGGGCTGAGACCGCGATGGGGTGACCCTTCATTAAGGTTTAATTAGGAGGAGCAGACCTAGGGACGTGCGCTGAATCTCTAAAGCAAAGTAAAAAGTTAAACAGCCGCAAAACTGCGCGGGGGGAGGGGATGTGACGTCATCGATTGTTAACTCAAAGGGTGCTATAGTGTTTTTTTGTGTTCAACAAAAATAATTCTCCTGCAACATTAATCTACATTTACAGCACGATTTGCAACCATCAGTCAGATGAAAAGTGGTTGATTGTTCAAATGTGTCAGTGCGCAGCGTGAGCCCGGAGTTTTTCTAAGATTAATTTTGGGATCGTCTGTCGTGCGGTCAGCGACCGGCTGGTCTCATCTACGTCCGCAGTCAAACAACAGATGGACACGCGTCTAAGGTCACCGGGGGATTATTTCCTCTTGTGTGAAAACAAGCAAAACACCTAAAAGTGGCAGGAGAAAATACAGCCATAGTCTTATGTGTGCGGACAAATATTTGAATTTTGTCGTGATAAAAAACGAGGGAAAAATGCAGACTTAATGTATTTTCTGTTTAGTTTTGAGAAATAATGTTAAAAAAAATCTCACGTTTTAAGATACGTGTTTGATGCAGACTAATGTAATTTGTGGATGACTACCCTTTAGGACTGATTTAACACATTGTAAATTATTATCAATAATAAAAGTTAACTTTCATATTTTATGTAGGCTATATCTGCCAATTTTTATTATCATAATTACTTTATTAAAATAAAATAAAAATGAAAAACGCAATGAATTCCGGTCCCTAAAGATTGTTCCAAAACGTATAAACCTATGATAGTCCAACCACCATTATAAATCAGGCATTGGCCGGTATTTCATTCATGATAAGCTTGAGTAAAAATATCACAGTAGAATGGCATTTACACAAAGATTAAAAACTAACTTTAGTGCTTTTATTTTAACATGGAAATTAACAAAAATATTTATATTGCTGTTAAAATAATAAATTGATAAATTTAATCGATAATGAAAACTGTTTTGCAGTTGATACATAGACATAAGATATTAATCACGCTTCATTAAGCAATAATTTTCAGATACTGGTGTCTCTTACACATATTTGTTGATATTGGCTGGTTAATCAGAGTGATTATATTGCAAGAAATATTAAACATCTTAATATAAACTTGTAATTGAAGAAATTAGGTCAATAGCCCTTTTTCAGCCAGCCTACAGGCAGTGCTTAGCTACAGCTGGGGGAGGGGCAGTGGTGTTCTACTCTGTGCTCCATACAGCAGATACTCTAGTGGTTTCTTTTGTATGGCCTTCAACACTTGCAACCAAGGCATACTTACAAACACATTTGCATATTAACATTTCATCCACCATCAGTTCAATATGAAACCTGAAGTAATTGGCTCAAAAGGGGAGAGTGGATGTTGCCTGAAGGGTGTTTTTTTTTTTGTGCTTCTGTTTTTTTCAGTTGCATCCCAAATGGTTTGTTTAAATCATACGCTTTAAACCAGTGCAGATCTCACTCACACAGACCAAAAAATGAAGTCAGCATGTTTTCAATCCATCTAAACACCACAACAGTGGCTGATCTCTGATTAGTTCCCCCTCTCTGGATGACAGGAAAGCAATTAGTGAAATCAGTCTCTGTAGAGCCTGGACCTGAATATTTAGATGATTTTTTTAAAACTCTGTCACGCTGGTGTGAATTTTAGCATTAAAGAAAAGCAGTTTCTGTTGGTTTTACCTCATAGCCTAAGCAAATGTGTGTTTTACATCAGTTCCCAGTCTAACAAACAGAGAAATCCATGTCTCCTAATTAAAACTGCTTCAGCATCCTCTTCTCCTTTTGGTGGAGGTAATTGCTGGGATGAGGTAAACATTACTCTTTGATGAGCTGGTCAGAGACCTGTTGGTGAAGTCCCCCGTCTGGCCGGGGGTCAGGGGTGTCAGGCTGCAGGACAGCTCCCCAGAGGACAATAAATGGGCCGAAGAGATGTAGAGGTCAGGAGCTTTCTGAGGCAGGAGCAAAGGGTCAAGGGCAGCTAATTAAGTGGCCATTTCCGCCTTTTCCTAAGTGACCGCTGGAATCAAAGTGGGAAAGAAAAATGGGCAGAGAAGTTCTTCGAAGCAGGTCAATACAATCGCGTTTTCTACATGTTCCAGAAAAGTGTTACACAAAGAAAATAAAAAAGAGGAAATATTGAGGAAAACACAAAATAGCCTATGCTTCAAATGAACACTTCACCAAAAAGATGGCAATATATCCTCTTGGTGCTGAAACGTTTTGGAGGGAAAGGAAGCATTGTCTACATCTTCCCAGCCTGTGAATATTCACCTATATGCAG
Source organism: Apricaphanius iberus (assembly GCA_028564705.1). Classification (NCBI taxonomy): domain Eukaryota; kingdom Metazoa; phylum Chordata; class Actinopteri; order Cyprinodontiformes; family Aphaniidae; genus Apricaphanius; species Apricaphanius iberus. The sequence goes on along the minus strand of JAPXFQ010000449.1, from coordinate 180,913 downwards.
AAGCTTTTTGCATAAGAATGGAGACGGGGGCCTGTGAACTCCTCCGACATTGACCTCTCTCCCAGGATGTGAATAGTTTCATTCCCTGCGGCATTTCACTCAGACCTCAGAGCCTGTAGCTAGCCTATAATCAGGGTGATTTAACGCATCCTACAAGTCCCGTCTTCCTCATTATGCAGCTCTAAACTTCTGCTTCAGATGAGTCGATGTGCAGCTTTTCACTACATCCAGGAAGCTATGTATGCACACAAACACACACAGCCCTGCCTCTGGGCCTGCTGCCAGAGCAGCTAGTTTGAAACAACACAGGGGACTTCTCTTCTTTTTTTTTTACACCCAAGTCTCATTAAAAGCCGCTCTATCAGGAGTATTCATCTCCAATTCATCTAAATTATTGTAAATTCCAACTTTGTAAATACTGCACATTTTACGCCAGAATCATCCAATTACAAAAAAATGCATTAAAACAACTAAAATCAAACCTTGCATGTTGTTTTAATTGACCTTTTTAATTTAGTGGAAAAAAGAAACCGTTTTGCAATATTTGCTTACATTTCTATTTTGTTTGCCCTTTCTTCCGCGACAAAGTGAAACATTTTAAGATTATTTTGGTGATGAAATTTAATTATTAATGAGAAATACGTAACTTTCCTTAATATAATTTTTAGTTTAGACTAGTCAACGTGGTGCTGAAAGGACAGCGCCTGAGTCGTTTTCTAGAGCGAAATAATGGGGTTTGTTTTTTCCAAATCAGAAGATGAATCATAAATCATCAGATCACGACTTATAACAGACAATATAAACATATTATTTGCCTTTTTTCCTCTTTTGCCTGTATGATATCTTCTATTAGCTCTCGTTACTGTTAAGAGCTTAATTTGTGCTGTTATATTAATTTTTCTTTGCACAACTTTTGGTTGAAAGGCCTCTTTTGATTGGTCTACTCCACCCTCAGTCCCGCCTTCTCTCGCAGTTCGGTTCTTTGGCTGTAACTTGGCTTGAAGAAGATGTAAGGGCCTAGGATCGTCTAGTGGACGACATTGCGCATCTAGTCCTCTCAGGTGCGATTCAAAGGTTTTAGACCGGCTAAATTAGTTAAATTAAACATCGTCTAAAGGACGTCAATTGAGCCAAATCATTGTTTTATTAGCGAATCTGTGTAGATAATGAATTATGAAATCGAAAAATATATAGGCCTGCATCTACACAAAGAACTCTATCATAGCCTACCTACTTACGCGCTGTTTTTTCCAATTGTAAACCCAATTAGTTAATTTTAACGTAAAAATGTTATCTCCGTATAGTTAGTCGAATTACAATTAAGTTTTCGGTACTTTGATTGCACTTTGCAGTAAACTTAATTTTAATTCAAAGATAATAATTTCATTAGCTTGTCTTTTGAATAACATGCAAAGTGCTAACATTTTTTTTAGACTCTTGTTCGGAAAATACAGTTCAGTTAACCTCATGTGGTGTTTCTATAATTTGCTTAACTAAAAAGATCGGACTTTTTAGAGAGATTAAACCGTGTTAATCGTTTTGAAGGTAAGACAAAGGTAATCATAATTTAAAAAAACGCCATAATTAATCAGAAGTAGGAAGAGAAAATCTGTAGCAGTACATTTTCCTAATTACCACATTTTATATCGCATTTATTTTCTTTTTCTGATAATTATATAATTACGTTTCACTGTGTCTTTGTTTTCAGCCACTATAAAGCACCTTGAATGATAAAAAGAGATACATAAAAGAGTGAATTGATTTACTGACTGATTAAGGGAATACATTATATGTCTTGCTCTGCAATTAAATGTTCAAGTAAAATTTATATCAAAAGATTACACTCTTACAACTAAAAAAATGAAAAAGTGTTTGCTCCTCTAAAATAAAGCATCCGTGTTCACTGGCAGTGAGCCTTTATATGACTTTAGGTTACTCTAATTTTTTACTGATATTAAATGTTTTGATTATCTCACAAAAAGAAGACAATCCTAGGATTCTACAAAGATGCTGAAAGGATAATTGTGCCCACAATGAGGCACAAACAGGGCACATGTTCTCTGTGAGGCTTGAACAGGTAAGTCATAACTGCATGCAGTCATAATTTGTATCTTTCCAAAACCACCAGAGCCTTCAGCCTCCTTTTTTACTCTTCTCACAAATCTGCCACGACATCCATGTTTGAATGTGACTGGCTGAACCCAGTGGCAGATTACAAACAAAGGTGAAAAAACAAACAAACAAGCAAAAACAACAGCTTCTGTGTTTTTCTATTATATTTGGACATATTAATATTTAAGATCATTTTTAACAATACTAATATTTTCAAACAATCTGAATAAAACATAAAAACTGAAGACAAGACCTTCTAAAATTTAATGTAAACTATAATAAGCAAATAAAATTTCTGGTGAGGATTAAATTTGGAAGTAGTTTCATCACATCAAGTACACATAATTATATCACTACTCATCATTTTTAAAGGGACTTCCACACACTTAAACCCCAGACATTTATTTTGTTGTGTGAATGTTGAAGTGAGAGTAAACACCGTGGGTATATCCAAGGAGTTTTCTGAGGCTTTCAGAAAGAAAAATGTATAAGCTCATGTTTCTGATAAAAGATTTAAAAAGATCCAGAAAAATTTGAAATTAGCCATTCCACAGTAAAGAAAGTAGTTTAAAAGTGGAGGAAAATTAAAACAACCAGAATCTGGACATCCACTCAAATTCACCCTGAAATAAAAAGAAAAGGAAGTGTCCAAAAGTTCTTAAAGTTATGATTAGACCTTATGCAGGCACCTACTGATATGAAAGTGGATGTTTGTAAAATCAGCAGGAGACTATACACGTGTATCTTTCATGGAAGGTGTGCAAGGAGGAAACATTTGCTCTCAACATAAAGGCCTGAGTGAAGTTTGCCACGGAGACAGTCAACGAGGACTTCTGGAATAATTTTTTTTATATAGATAACTCTAAAACAGACTTATTAGGACATGAAAACTGACAACACCAGGTTTTTCCTTAACCAAATAAAACATTCCACAAAAAGAACCCCATTCCAGCGTGCGAAACATAGAGATGGAAGGGTCATGTTGGGGATGCTTTGTTGCAGTGGGGCCTTCAGATTCAGATTGCTTCATTTGTCATTGAAACCAGAGGTACAATGAAATGATGGTTGCAGAACAACCTGTCCAATCAAGGTTACTGAAGAGCATGCATCATAGAATCTACCATAAACTAATCATTTCAAGGGGTTCTTGATTTGTTTCCGTATCAGCAACTCGCTCCGTACTGAGAATAAAGCAATGGACAATCCTAGCTTTTGACAAAACCCATGTCTTTATAATCTAAAATGATGCTGCTTGACTTGAAACAAGTTTTACATGATAACCCCTTAAAAATCTGACAGCTGGAAGTGAGTAGTGAAGCATCATCCTCAGTAACATCTCAGAAACTGATAAATGGGAACAAAAGAAATATGACGGCCCTTATTTCAACGAGAGGAGGATGACTAGCTACTAGGGGAGCATGGTGTCCTTATTTTTTTTCAGCCAAAAAAACCCAAAAAACATTTTGTTGCTTAACTGCATTTAAGTAATTGTCTTTTCAAAAGATGAAAACTTGTTTGGAAAAACATCTTTAAACATCTCTTCTTAAAGAACTCAATATAGCATGACTGTATACGATTTATTTTAAATACACAGCTCTGTATTACTGAGAAACAATATGAAGTTCAATACACTTTTTGTAATTATTTGTGTTTTTTTCATCTCTGCAGGAATTTAAAGTCACATTCCTGCAGGCTGATTTCAGGGTGAGCCACCATTTAGCCTTCATATGGACTCAGGGGACCAGAACCCGTCTGATGTGTGGCTGCTGTGTTAGCCTTTGACCTCAAACTGTCTGGAGTGCTGCACTGACGGAGATGCAAGGTCAAGGGAAACCGGGTGTGGGGGGTTTTGTGGGTAAAGGAAGATATAGGAATGGGCGTGGACAGAACCTGCTGGGGTGGAGAGGGCTCTCTGTCTGGGAGAGCAGAACCCAGACAGTCCCAGACGTCTCTGGAAGGGGACACACAGTGTCGTCTGTGAACCCCTGTCTGTTCCCACTCGCCTGCTTGAGCCTGGATGTGGCTGCAGATGTTTAGAGACTGTTGGGGTGGTGTTTCACACACTAAAGGGGTGTGTGAAGGACAATCCAAAAAAGATTTATCCATAAGTTGAAGGAGACACATAAGAATAAAGGTTTAATCTCTCTGGTTTAATCACTTTAAAATTTGAAAAAATAAATAAATGAATAACAATTATTATCTGATTTAATCTAAACTGTCAAATTGCGTATTCTGTTTGCACTTTACGCCCTTCATTTTTTAAAAAGATTTTTTAATTAGCTTTAAGTTTAAAGAGTTCTTTGGTATTATTTCAGATTTTGAGTTAGATTTATGTGTTTGCAAATACCAAACCACTTTTACTTCTCCATCTCAAACATAATTTAAGACATCGACTTTTTTTGTGCTTGTTTAAAAAAAGGTTTGATCTTATGAAAACTTACCACCTGTCTAATATTTCTGCAATAAACAATAATAAAAACTGTTATGATATGTCTAAGTTGCTCCTTTTATTAACTAAATACTATAAACATTTAAGAATCACATATATAAATTTGCTTAATATCGATATTATCTTCTAGATTTATTTTTATTTGGAATAATATTGATGGCCTATCACATAATTGTAAATTGTTAATTTTATTTAAGTCTGTTTCAACCCCACCTCCAAAGTATTATTGCTGACTTTTCAAAAAAAAAAAAAAAGCATGATGAAAGACATGGGATAACGATTTTGAAAAGAAATGTCCCATAATGGACCCATTTGCAAAGCTGGAACTATAAAAGGTCATATTCAGATTTTGTCATTGTTAGATGTGTTGAAGGCTTCTGAGCAGGGCAAATGACATACATTTCATAAGCATAAACAGAAAGTACAGAAACTAAAAAATCTACATTAGATGGATGCCAAAAAAAACAACAACAAAAATTCCAAAGAAACCCAGCCATACAGGACGAGCACAGTAGGTGGAAAACCACTGAATGGGAGAAAAATGGAAGAAACTGACAAAAACTGAAACAAACTGGGAGATGCAGTGATGTTAAAAAGTGTTTTCTTTAGTTATTTTGTCACACTCAAATATTTCAAATTGATATTGATATCAAATAAAGATAACCTCTGTAAAATACAAAATGAATGGTTTTTTTTTAAGTGGTAATATTGTCAATTAAATAATTTAGCCATAGAAGAGTCAATTCACGCCACGGTTGTTCTAAATTGGTTTTGCACTTCAGACTTTGACTAGGTCCATCCAAACCATCGATTCTGTTCTTTTTGACTGATCCCTCATCCTCTGGGCGCCCTGGGTTGATGCCTTGGCTGCTGCTACTTATCTGCTGCCGATGCAGATGGCTCCCATGATGGCGTTTCCTGGCTCCAGCCCACTTTTTTTTTTTTTTTTTTTTTTTTAAAGCTTTTAAGTGTGTGTGTGTGTGTGTGTATGGCTGATGGGTTGGGTTGGGAGGGGGGTGTAGTTGTGATGATGATTTAATTTTTGGTTTTTGAACGGGGGGTTGGGGTTTCGTGGGGTCATTTTAAATCTGTAAAGCACTTTGAGACAACATGCTTGAAAAGCGCTTTATAAATAAAGTTTGATTTGATTTAGATGTCGACTTGCCAGTGTACTTTAAACATTTGTCTTTTTACTTAACCCAACTGCATTTGAGGTCAATGTAAGGCACTAATGGACCTACTTTGTCTTTCCTGATTTTCTATTAAAGTGAATTTTTTTTGGTACATTCAATTATGCTTGTTGTCTGGGTGCTAAAGCAACACAAAAACCACAGACCATTACACTACCATCATTTTTGACTGTAAGTCTGTTAATTTTCTGAAATGTTATTTTAGTTCTACACCTGTGATGACAAAAATGCTCACCTCCCAAAACATGCCAACTTTTGTCTCATCAGTCCAGTCAGAGTATTTCTTAAAACTTTTGGATCATCAAGAAACCTCTTAGCTTTATTTCAAATGCCTTTGAAGTTTTTCAGGGTTCTTTTGTGTGAGTTGCTAATGCACTTTTGAAGTAATTTTGTTAAGCTAGCCAATCCTGGGAAGATGCGTTCCTCTATGTTTGCTGCAGTCCCATAAACTTGAAAGTGGCTTTTTAACATTTTCCAGACTGTTAGATGTCAGTGATTCTGTTTCTGGTCTGTTCTTGAACTTCTCCAGATCTGGGTGTGATATTTTTCCATTTTAGGTTTTTCAGCCTACTTCATGTTGTAGACTCAGAATAAGGGATTTTTGGATTGTACAGGTCTGGCTGTAATTAGCTTGTTTGTGGCTAATAAAGCAAAACCAAAACCATGGTTCTATAACAGTTTACTCATAACTTGACAAGGAAGTGGAGTATTGCTTTTTATTTTTAAAGCCAGATTGGTTTGGAGAGTTTTCACCTAAATAAATAAAATAGTTAACAGTATATTGTGTTTACTCAAACTATTTTCATTTATTTTATTTTGATATTAAACATTTAAGTGAGACGAAACAAAAAAAGCAGAAAACATCTGTAGTGGGGTAAATAATTTTCATATTAATAGCCTAAACATTACCAGAAAAGTTGCATTTTCATTTGTTTCTTTATCGTCATGGCTTCCTAGCACACCTGCACACAGAACAAGTTCACATCTTCATGCAGAATTAGCTCCCTCTGCAGGTATAAAATGGCAACTTCACTATGGCACTAATGCCCATCCTGCACTCAGCCTGCAACAAACTGTCATCAGGGCTCACATTCATGGTCACACATATGAGGCCTCAAAGACCACCGGCCCCACAGGGCGATATGCAGTGGAACATGTAGCCACCTGTCAATCACCAAATCACTGCGGCCTTAAGAGAGACATTTCGCCTGGGATAACGGCAGTCCGTCCCTCCCCATACATTCTGCCTCCCCTGGCAACCATTGCCGGACGACTGAGGGGCTTTGTCCCCGTCACAACAGGAGTCCGCCATTGAACCCAGAAGCCCCGTAGCAACCAGAATTAGAGGGTGTCAGAAAGGGGGCTCCTTTCTGTGAAACAGAGGTGAACGCTGTGTCCTTGTCCCCATGTCTGGGATTCATATCACAGGCCTGAATGGCATCAGCTTCTCCTTTTAAAAGCCAGTGTAACGGAGCGTATGAAGGGGCTAGCGTTGAGCAGATAGGATCATGGTTAATCTGCTGTTTTTTGCCACTGTGGTCCGATGGGGACACTTAAGCAGCCTCTGTGGCGTGGGGAGTTTCTGGAGATACCTGCAGTGGATGAAGCTATGGGTGGAAAACAGTGATGGATCACAGGGGAAGAATAAGAACTTCTAGATTATCTAAGAAAGATTGGACATCACCAGCCTACTATTTAAAGTTTTTTTTTTATGCTTTACTGATGTAACAGTTTCCTACCTAAAGACAGACTGCTCATAGCATTGTGTTTGATTGTGCTTAAAAGAGAGCATTAATGGGAGTTTTTAAAAAATAAAGGAGGAAGAGGCAGGTTATCATTGTTTGAAATGTATTTATTTTTGGTAAAAATGAAGAAAAAAATTATGATTTTCTAACTAATAGTGATCTGTAAACATGCTATTTACTTAAAAAGCCTGCACTAATACTTTCCAAGTACCTTAGTTATTTTATTTATGTTATTTAAAGTATTGGTACAGTTTTTATAGTTTGGTATGGGGAAGCTACAAACTAAAAGTGTGTAATTGTATACAATTACACACTTTTCATTCATTTACATACATTCATGATGCATAATGTTCCACATTTGAGAAAACTGAATAATTCAGGAAAGTGGAAAGGATGTATTTAGTTCTCATCTAACCAGAGCACTTGTAGCAAACTTCAAATGGGACTTCTTCTGGCTTTCTTTCGGTGATGGCTGTGTTGTTGTTTTTTGCCACTCTTCAATACAGGCCATTGTTGTAGAGTAAAAGGCTAATAGCAGTCCCGTTGACAGATATTCACACCTGAGCTGGGCAGATGGTAAATGGCCTGTACTTGTATAGTGCTTTATCTAGTCCAGAGGACCCCAAAGCGGTTCACGCTGTGCACACTAACAGAAGCAAGGCTGCCGGACATTGGTGACTGTGCGGATCTCTGCAGCTCCTTTAGCGTTACTGTTTGCTCATGTTTCTTGCCTATCAGTTCTTGCGGGTGGACTTGGGGCCATACTCCATCCTGAGCAGTGATGTTCTGACCAGTGCTTTATGAGATAGTGAAAGCTTGAGTGAATATTTTATCACCTAACACTACTTTTAACTTCTCCACAACTCTGTCCCTGACCTGTCTGCTGTGTTCTCCATCGCGCTGCTTGTAAATCAATGTCCTCCAACAAACCTATAGGAGGCGTTCTCAGAACAGCTGCACTAGAAGAAGCACTAGATTTTATTGAGGGTCATCACAGTACAAATGTTCTAAATATAGATGGTGACATAAGAAAATCCCAATAAAGACTTTCTTTGTGTCCCAATTTATACTTGAGTTTAAAGGGTGTGAATATTTTTGTAGAGGTTTATAGGGCCACCAGAAAATACCACTGGTAAAATATAGATCATTGGTAAATCATATGTATACATTTTGGAAGAAAATGCCATACTACTGTGTATGGGAAGCCTTGATAGAACCATGTGACAATGTCACAAAAAAACATTGAGGGCAACCTGAGCCATCACTGCAAACGTTTATTATTCATATAAATAAAACATATCAAACACGGCATATTAACCTTTTGAAAGATGTTTTTATACAAGCACTAGTTTACAACTGTATTTCAAGAATGAAATAATACGGTGTAGTTTGCAGCAAGCACTTTAAAAGCACAGAGATAAGGCAGACAGTTTTTGAAAGGCTTAGACTTACTAGTGAGAAACAACCTTTTGGGAACCATAGAGCTGCATAAGATGTGAAAAGATTAGGTGAAGAGAGAAAAGAGTGAAAGCCTGAACAGTTTATTAACAGGTTTATGGACTCTTTGTTGCTTTCAAAGTGGCTTTTTATTACTCATTTTACAGCAGAGTGAACACAGAGCTCTGAATACTGTTTGGCTGCTGCATATTCTTGTAAAACCTGAGCGAATTCGGAGGTAGTATTTAATGTTGTGTAACTGTCACACGTGTAATCAAAAGATAAAGAGACACGCAAAAGAAAAGGTTGCTGTAAGATTGGTATCCGACTCCTAAAAGATGCTGACAATAAGCAAAGCAAACACCATCAGCATGACCTCCCAAGTTGTATTTAGATTTGGAGCACTCTGTATATTTCGCCCTTACTCGTATATTCTTTTACATTAATGAGGCTTATGGTGGACCCCTCATATAGGGCCGTGTTTTGTGCAGCTCCCATTCTAAGCTTCCATCCTTTGCCCTTCATTCCTGGTTCCCTTCTTCACTCAAGCTGTCAATCAAAGATCATGACTGAGTCTGGCGGTCAGTCAGTCATCAGCAAAGAAAGAGAGGCCTCTATGACCCTTTTTATGCCCCTTTAAGTCTTCAAGTTTTTCCAGCTCAACTTCTCTATGGTCTCTGTTTTTTCACAGTTTTTTATCTTATAGAAGACAACAGGATTTGTTTATAGAGGTAGGATTTGCAATGGCATAAGACCAGGTTGCCTAATCACTGAAGTACAAAATGAGTATATTTTAAAAGTAGGTCTGATTTAGTTTTAGCATGACTGAAGTTTGCCCTTTAAATGGTTGATGAATAAGAGGAGCTAGGGCGGGAAAAGCATGGGTGGGGGTGGTAAAAGAAGATGAAGAGGCCCCGTTTTTGTGTGCGTGTAACATGAGGGAAGTATGGAGGACAATGGAGCAGCCTTTCTTCCCAGCATGGCTGCATCGCATTTAATTGGAGCACTTGTGGCACCATTACCTCCTTTACTCAAACACGTTCCTGATGACAAAAGAAAACAGCGCTGAGCCTGCCTTTGTTGGAAAGGAGACTGTATGAGGAGACGGATTCCTCGCTGCTTCTCATGTGTGGGAATCACCCACACTCTCCCACAGCGAGCTGCTGCTGCCTTCCACCAATCAAATGCCAAGGCTGGAGGGACGGGAATGAGCGAGGCGGCTTCGGGAGGGGCAGGCTGGTGTGGGTAGGTTAGATTGCTCAAAAATTCAGCCACCATGAGTGAGTGATCAACAATATAGCTGCAACAAGATGAAGAAATAAAATATGGCATCTGCGGACAAACTAAACATCATGCTCTAGGGTAGAACCACTTTTATGATGCATCAAATGCATTAATATGCGAAAAAGAAAAACAAACACTGACTCCTTCTCATCTGTGCTTTTTAAAAGAATTGTTCATCAGGTCTGCGTTGACCATCATGAGAGACTGTGCCATTTGCTCTCCCTTGACAAAGTGGTTAAGGATGATTAACACTCTGTTTGTTTTCAGTAACCACAGTATCACAGGGAAGAGAAATGAGGGCTGCTACCCTTAATTTGACCTTAGATAGAAGGAGGAGACCAAGAATTTCTGAAAGAGTTAACTTAATTCTCATAACCAGTTCTTTATACCAAAATATAAACTTCTTATTACAAGTTTTTAAATGGAATAAATGAAATTAATAATACACCACACGTTTGCATTACAAAATGTTTCTCATTAATTCTTAATTTATTATTAAATCAAATCAACATTAAGAAACTTCTCAAACAGTATCACAAACATTTTACACATATCTAACAAAATCTTCAATTTGTAAATTGAAAACCCTTTACTTTAACCCTTTATTTAACTTTAATAAACAGCATATGGTTGAAATGCAAATGGAGCATTACAAGCATTTCAAGCATATTCATTTTTGCCTTTTTTCTTCAAAAAGGAGGGCTTCCAGATGCAGGAAATGAATAAGATTCCATGTTTGTGTCTTATAAAGCATCTATAAATGGATAATATAATATGAATGCTAAGTAAGAGGTGGGTTAAAGCAAAGTTTATCAGATATTTTTAAGTCACAGCAACACTTAGTTTGTAACAGTCAAACATGCTATGGTTTTCACAATCAGCAACATAATAAACAAGTTTTGAAACTTTGTATAAAATCTACATGAAGAAACAGAAAAAAAACAAACAAATGAAAAATAAAGTACACGATGTGACTGCAAATAAATGAAAGTACACAAAAAAATCACATAAAACTCGGATGAAAGTCGTAGATGGGTGTAAAATGAGAGGCTATTTATCTTTCACTATAGGACAAGACATTGAAAAAAGAAGAAATCCTGACATCATTAAATTTATCTCTTTCTTCTGAAATGAGGCATTTTAAGGCAAATCCCAGGAATTAGCATGTATATTTCACATTTTTCTCTTATATTAAAAAAAAAAAAATTGTTCTCCACTGCACATGGATTTTTTATTTTTTTTGTCCAACAGATAAATTTAAGAAAGAAAAGGAAAGCACTCCATCATGTCAGGGACCATTTATGACCGGGACCTGGTATCTGGCTCCATGGTAAAATTCGTATCAGCACTGAAAAAGAAAACATAAACAATCATGTCTTGTAAAACATATTTCTCAAAAATATGAATGTACTGTTCAAAATAACTGATCCAAAGACCTCTGAGACTCATATTTCTCTCAATTTTAATCAGACTTGATCAAAATGCAGAGTTCATCTTTATAAAGTAGATGAGCTAATGGTAGGGTTATTGTCAGTGTAAACATGACGGCTGTTACGTACACCCAAGGTCACTTTGAGGAGTCACACAAATGAAGGCGTTCTGTAGAAACCCCCATCAATAAACAAAAGAGACGCTTCACGTGGAAGTTCTGAGTAATGGATCACGTCAGCGTTTTGTGATCGAGCCCACACTACACAGCAGATGCTTCCGTGCAAAGCTTCCTCCTGTTCTCATACTGTAACCCTCAGTAAAACGTTTAATCCCCATCAAGAGCAGAAGCTGTAATGACCCACACCTCCTCTCCTTAAAGTGGACTCTGCTGCCACCAAGAGGACACTAAAAACGCAGCACACTTTTAACTTTAACTGTGTCTGCTTTATGGGGTAATCATCTTTTGGACCAGATAACGTTTAATTGCTGCGTAGACGAATGAAACACTCACACTTCTTTGTTCCGCATGTGATTGTTGTACTGAAGGATTGGTGGGATGCTCTCCTCGTCTTCGGGCAACTGGAGACAAAACAGCAAATGCATGGCATCAAAATCCAGGACTTTCTGCCCATTTTGTTTTATTGTCAGAATCAAAAAAAATACTTAGAGAGTAGAAGAGAGGGAATTATCTGTGGTGATTTGGTTTATGCAAGTGAAAAAAGGGAAGCAATGCCATGGATGATTTTTCACATTTTATTACAATAAAAAAAAAACTCAAAGTTTATTGTTTTTTTGATAAATTGTGATGGATAAACCACCAACAAAAAGAAAAATATTATTGTAAAGTGGCAGAAAAATTACGAATGGTTTTCCTTTTCTGTCTCTGATAAACCCTTATTCTCATAAACTCAGGCACCCTTCGCAACAATGTTTCTTCACTGTTATAATATTGAGTTTAAATAAAACAAAAGTAAGTAACACTTTTACATTATATGACATCTTAAGACAGTTGGTAGAACTGCATATCATTTATAGGTATCAGTATAAAGGAGCGTAAATTTAAATCCATGCCATACTTAAAAAAAAAAGAAAAATTACAACATCATGTACCATACCCTTTTACATTATAGTTATGTGCTGCTTTGTGCTGTTCTATTCCATTATATCCCAATAAAACACAACCAAGTTTGGGGTTGTAATGTAAAAAGGTGGTGACCCCCCCCCCCCCCCCCCATGCTTTGTGGCTCCCTTGAAGTCAAAAGTGTTGACCAACGTTTAATTTAAAGAGTCAGTCACTATATGTCAGATTTTATGCTCTCATACAGGATGTGATCATTTCATTTGGATCAGAAATCTCTTGTATTTACTAATTTTCTACTGTTTTTAGGTTATTTTATAATATAATCTTGTAAGCATCTGCCTCTCACCTCCCAGTAGGACTCGTCATCAAAGCAGTTGTCATCTGCAGGGTCTCCCCAGATGGGTAATCTCAGGATTGCCCCTAGAATGTCAAAGAAAACAAAGTTATAATGTAAAAACATACTGTTTGTAAAGTGAAACCATTGCATTACAGCATGGACAGGTTCTTATTTGTTGTTTTTTTAAAGTGGTACATTCCTTACCGACAAACAGTCCTCCTCCAATACCAAAGCAGATTGCCACACAGAGGCCTCCTGCCTGGTGACCCCCTTGCTTTGTAGGAACCATGTCCTTGAAGGCTCCGTAAAAGTCAAAAGTGTTGATCAACCTTTAAATTAAAACAAGACTTTTGATTATTCTCTTAATTTGCATAGAATCCAGTTTACAGAAATCAAAAAGAAGATTGCTTTGTATTTATTGTAATTCAGTTTTTGTTAATCTATCTGCTTGTTGTCTGCTTGTTATAAAGGAAACATACCCTTCATGGCCATAAACCTCCTCTGTCGCAGCTGCAGCGGTGATGGCTCCAACTATACCACCTATAACGCCTGGCATTGCGTGGAGATTGTGGATTCCACAAGTGTCTTGGATCTTCATATGCTTCTCCATGAAAGGCTGATTGATCAATATAAATATATATATATGTATATATATATATAGGTAGAAAAAATCCCAAAAGAAGGAGCCTATATAAAACATAATTTGTAACTGGTGTAAAATGAAGATCTTACAGTGATGTAGATGTATCCAAGTGTGGAGAGAAGACCACAGCAAAAGCCAACGATGAGAGACCCATAAGGCATCAGCATGAACTCAGCTGCTGTTCCTACTGCGACGCCTCCGGCAAGTGTTGAGTTCTGGATGTGAACCTTGGAATAGGGTGCAGAACCCATTCAATTAAAACAGAAATATGTGTTTTGTATTCGTTTGTAAAGTCTGAATGTTTAAAATGAAATTTGATCTGTAGCCTGCTGTGGTCGACCCTGTTCACCTCATTCTAGGGTGTCTTTTCTTGCTTTACTTCTAAAAAAAAAAAACTAAAATTTGTAGAAAATATATTGTTCCATCCACAATAAACAGTTGTTCTCAACTCTTCTGTGTTTTATTTATTGTTATTACAGTTTTATCCTATCTGCTACGTTATGATTGTTGGTGTAACTGTTAAGTACTTCAGTCAACTGTTCTCGATTTTGAATGTGATATATAAATACATCTGACTTTGACAAGTACTCAGATCTCTCAATCCATTTCTATTTTGATCCTGTTTAAACTACAAACATAATTGTGTTTGATGTTGATTTCAGTAAGTAAGTATTGGATAATTATAAACTGGAAATGAGTGGATATATCATTTTATAAACATTTTGAAATACATTTATAAAACAACTCTAACCATCACAATGTTTCTCTCCATTTCACATCTATCCACCACTTTGTTTCTCTAATATGAAATTCCAGTAAACAGAATTGGAGTTAGTGTTTGTAATAAGACAATATGTTAATAGGTTAAAAGGGTGCCAAATTTTTCTTTACAAAGCCATGTGTATTTATTTATACTGTACAGCACTGAATTAATACCAAGTTCTTGACTCTTGAATGATTGAATCAAAACCAGCTAATAGGCTGAAATTATCCAAATGTATATTGTTTTGATGTCATTTTGGGACTGTTTGGGTGTTATGTTTTTTTATAAGAGCAAGTATTTATCTTATTGAGTATTTTAGGACCTTTTGGAGATCTGCTGTTACTTACCATGTCTAGTTTTCCATGTTTCTCGAAGACGCTTGAAACGGCAAAGGTAGTAAGCACAGTGGCGGCCAAAGCCAGGTAGGTGTTGATGGCTGCTCTGTGCTGCCCATCGCCGTGATCTGTGATAGCTGAGTTGAAGCTGGGCCAGAACATCCATAAGAAGAGGGTACCTGTAAATACAAGGAAAAAGTAACATGAGAAGGAAAAGTGTTTTGGCTATAGTAAAATAGAACACAAACCAAAAAATGTGACGTTACATGCATTTGTATACTACACCCAGCATACCAATCATAGCAAAGACATCGGAATGGTAGACAGAGCCATGCAAGCGTGAACTCTGGTCCAGGTTGGGCCGATATAGCATAAATGATATGGAGAGTCCATAATAACCACCAAATGTGTGGATCACCATCGAGCCCCCAGCATCCCTGGCCTTCATGGGAAAACAAAATGTGTCAGTTTATAGAAAAACTACAAACGTTGAATGTGTTTTTCATTAATTATTATTAAAAAGACTTTAAAACTATAACAAAATCTTGGATTTGTTTTTTTGTT
Organism: Apricaphanius iberus; assembly: GCA_028564705.1. NCBI lineage: Eukaryota > Metazoa > Chordata > Actinopteri > Cyprinodontiformes > Aphaniidae > Apricaphanius > Apricaphanius iberus. The sequence goes on along the minus strand of JAPXFQ010000449.1, from coordinate 165,542 downwards.
TTGTTTACAGTGTCTTACAGAAGCTTTCATTACAGAATTTCACAGCTGTGAAGTGAAAGGAAAATAGTATAAGGTTTTCAAAATGTGTTACAAAATAAAACTCAGAAATGTGTGGTGTGCATATGCATTCAGCCAATATGATTCCCTTAAATAAAATCAACCATAGAATTCACGTAATAACTCTGAAAGACTGAATAATAAAGTTTGAAAGACTCTAAGCTATTTTGGAAAGGAAGACTGCCAAAATTTTAATCTGAATGGTGTTCAAAGTTAAAATAGGCATCCCTCCTTTTCTGAATTTTATTTGTAAAGTAATTATTTATAACATACTTATCCCGTATCCTATAACATATCATACTTCCCTATTATGCACAATCTTTCAAATACATCCCTTTTAAAGTTATTTTACTAATTAGCCCATTCCCTGTCCCTGGTCCTACTGCGGACATTTTCTGAAAATTTCATCAAAATCCACCTATAACTTTTTGAGTTATGTTGCTAACAGACAAAAAACAGACTAACAAACAAACCCTTTCACAAATATAACCACCTTGATAGAGGTAATTAATCTCAACATCAGGTTCTAGTGAATCAGGCTATAGTTGGCTATAGTTAAAATCAATAACAGTGTACGTGATCTGATGCAACCAGAGATGTTTGTGACATGGTTTATATTTGAAGAAGTTGAAGAATTTGCATGCCACTGTCCATTTATAAGGTCAAAATTGTATTATGTTGTTAAGTTATTGTCAGCTTCTAATAATTGTACCCCATTATTACCCCTCCTTTAAATGATACATTACAAAAACTGCTTTGATTGTATCTCTACACTTTGAGAGCATGACTATGAAGACTGATACCTGATTTTGTTGCATATTGATGATGACAAGCAGCCAAAACCATAAGAATAAAAAAAAAGGTAACTTACATGGATGAGAGTCAAGATGATATATTCCTCCACAGCAAAAAGTGTAATTCCAAATAAAGTCAAAACCATCAATTGTACTGGGCTGACCTTTCCCAGTAATGCACCATATGCGATCAGGCAGCCAGCCGTACAGAAGTCTGCATTGATGAGGCTGAGGAGAGAAAGTGAAGAGAACAAACCGGGCAACAGGAGATCAGCAGTAAGCTCACAGTGTTTTTCATGGACTGTAGTTTGTCTTCAGCAAAATTCTACACTGGAATTCATAAACCTAAAAAAAAAAAATTTTTTTAAAGCCCTGAAGTATAAGAGAGCAAATTTCTCTCACGGTTGACACAGTGAGCTGGCTGCTCTCCAGCCCTTACCATCATTTATAAGCAGCATGAGTTTCTGTTTAACTTATGACCACAAACAGTTCATCTAAAGTGACAAAGTATCTTTCTGGGAATATGCCAGTCAAACTGGTTTCTCCCACGTCTTTTTTTTTTTCAGCTACGGAAACTATATTGGTCCAAAACATATTCCCACAGGATATGTTTCAATGAAAGATAATAAAAAGCGAAACATACTGAATAATTTAATTAGCTCATTTTTTTCTGCATTTTAAATTTTGTTGTACCATTACTGTTAGCTATGAATACTTTAGAATACGCCAATAATAACTACAATATTTACCTTTCTACTCCAATTTTGATCTTCCCATCGGTGTAGTCCAAGGAGTGGAACCAGCCCTGCATCAGTAGCGCCCACTGGATGCCGAACGCAGCAATTAGGAAGTTAAAACCCACTCCCCCGAAGCTGTAACGTTTCAGAAACGTCATCAAGAAACCAAACCCAACAAAGATCATGACATGTACGTCTTGAAAACCTGGAACAGAAACAATATGAGAACGTATAAATAGGGGCAGGCGAAAAGTGAGAGGGCACCTGAACCTGATCTTAAACATGTTTCAGGAGGATATATATATATAAAGAAAAGACGGGATTAATTATTTAGAATGGACATAAAAAGACCTAAAATCAGTTTTCACAAAATTTCACAGTTTTTTTATGAACAAAAAGAAACAAAATATATATCTGGATATTAAAATTTCCTTTGTTTTAGAGACATGATAACGTCATGGTGTCAGGCCATGTGACTGTGTTCATTGCAGGAGTAGGAGGAGTCACTGACTAAGAAGGGTTGCTAGCAACCATGGCTCAAGTGGTAGGAGTTCGTCCTGTAACCAGTGGGTTACCAGTTAAAAATCTTGCTTTATCTCTGTCAGTTGTTTCCTTTGGCAAGACATGTCTCCTCCTGTACCTGTTGATGTTCAGTGGTGCAGATAGCATGGCAGCTACACTTTTGTCACTCTGCCCCAATACAGTTGTGGCTATGAAGCTGCCTGTCACCATCAGTGTGTGTATTACTGAATATGGTATAAAACCACATATATTCTTCTGACTGAAAATGTGCTACACAAATGCAGGCCATATGATTTAATGTTAGATAGGTCAATTTAGAGTTTATATAACGTATAGCATTTGAGTTAGTAATGTATACAATTTTAAAAATCTGAATATGCTAATTTAGTGAAATAAAATTGTATAAGTTAGTTGACTACTAAGTTTTGAGGTGGAGGCAGTTAAATGCTTTGATTTTATTTAAGTAACATTTTTTAAGATGCCATGAACTTATATTTTATAAGTAAGCTAACTCAAAATTTATTATGTAATCAGTTTTGTCATACATTTTGAGTTCTCTGAACTTATTGGGGTTTACAGTGCAGAGGAAAACTAAGGAAAATGCATCCTTCTAGTGTTTTGATAACTCAAGGACTGCATGCCACTGGCTCATTGGGGGAAGTATGAATTCAAAATAATATCAATTAACTTAACAGAAAAATGTAAGAGCTGTTAAGAGGAACATTAACATACGGACCCAAACCCCTAAACCTTCATTCTACATTTTGTTTAAAGAAAGAAAACTGTGAGTCCTTTCAGTTGCTTTTCAATTTATTGACATTACTTTATGCACGGGTGACTAAGTAATAAACACTGTGAAACTGTGATCATTTCTTTGCGATTTGCTTCCAAAAAGCAAGGTGTTCGTAAAATGGTATAATGTTATCGTCATCAGGGGTTCTTCAGGCTTTCTGAAGTTTACTTTTGGACTTTGGCTGCTTTTTCACTCAGGGCTTCTACCTGGCTGGAGAAGCATAATGTGAGTTTAAAAATAGGATACTGGGCTCATAGAGGGCATGAGAAAAATAATCTGACCCATGTTTTTAAAAAGTACATATGACAGAAATTTAGTATACAGATATTTTCTCTTTCGTGAGGAGCATTTTCTTTTCAGATTTATTTTCCCCTCACCTAAAAATTAAATCAGATTTTTAATATCATTGTACTTTACTGCTCCCATCTAATTGCTCTTTCTGAATCTGTATTATAAATGCATACAAAACCCATTATGAAAGACGACTTGTGCCAGCAAAGAACGGGCCGTTTGCTTTAACAACATGCCTCCACAATGCTGGTCGACATAAGGGCATATTAAGTAAGAGGGGGGTATCGTGTGAAGATGTGCGAGGACGTCATGTTGCTTGTTTACTGTTCTGTGCTCTTAATGTTTTCCAAAGATAATATGATCCATTACTTCAACCAAACCTTTGATAGACAAATTTCACTTTAGTAAGGTTTTTTTAGATCAATTTATACCTTTAGAACCCCATAAATGCAAAAAAAAAGAAAAAAAAGAAACAAACAATACTAAAACTCTATTAGAAGGAACATTAAAAAAGTTAGAAATACAAAAAATGCCATGTGTGTTGATAATTTGTGTGGGAAAGTCAAGCTGAAATACTGGGTAAGAAAAAAAAATCACAACTACATGACACATGCCAGGGCACAAAATGTTCCAAACTGTCCTGTAAAACACTATTGGCTGCAATGTACAGTTTGTAACAAACACAGGGTGGTTGTTCACTGAAAAGCCTTAAAAAAAATATCTACCTCTCCAGATAAAGGTTGTCATACAGTTTTACGACTTTTTAAAATTCTACCTGTTTTAATCAACACTGGGATCTCATCTTTATTTGTCAAGATGCATAACTGAGATGCTTTTGTGATCCACTAAAATAGACAACCATACCCATATAAAATCGTCTCAAATATACATTCTTCAACGGAGTCCAAAAGCAAGTTACATAAGGAAAATTAAACAAAAGAACAACAGTGGGGATGAGAGGTGCAGAACAAAAGAAGATAAAACCTCAGAGGAATAAAGAACCCCTGGGAAATATGCAGCTCTGGGTGTCAGACCTTTGTCAACACATCAGAAAAATATAAAAGGTCATCACATTATGGGATCTTGCACTAATTTGATATTATCAATAAAGTAATGATTAAAAAATATCTAATGTGTCAGATTATTTGGCTTCTAAATTTAAAAAAAACAACTATTAGATATAAAAGACAACTCAGACAATGTTAACGTTAGTAAAAAGTTAAATAGCTTTACTTACTTGGATATCTGAAGTAGAAGTCATTCTGTATGTCACTTAGATTTTCATGACGTCTGTGCTCAATCCAGTGTGTGTCCGATTCTTCATCATATCGGATAAAAACCCCAAACAGGATGATCATAGCCGTCTGCCACACCACACACACCGCTGGCAGACTGATACGGACATTAGTATTTTTTGTGCGGTCGCACAGTTCCCTAAAGCTCTGGACACCCCCCATTATTGGTGACTTTTCTCTGGTAAAGTTCTCAGGTGTCGAGAGTCCCCGAAATCTTGAAACCAGTCAGCTGAGCTGCAGTCTGTAAAGCCCCGAGCATCTTCAAGTTCAACCTCAAGTTTAAAGGAATAATCCGGCCTGAGGACACTCCCACGGACACTCCCCTCCCTCCATGCACCTGAAGCGTCCCACATCTCTCTTTTCAGGCTAATTTTTCTAACATGTGATATTAACTGTGCCGGTATGTTTTCAATATCAACAGTCATGTAACCTCAGCAATTTATGAGGATGTTTTGTCAGAAGAAAGATTGTTCAAAAGTTTGATATAAATAGGAAATCACATACCTTCTTCCTAACATTTAGTGATGTTAACAGCATCTTACCTCCTCCTCTAATACAAACACTGTTTCATGTCAGGGAAAGCAAACAGCCTAGTTTAGCTTTTCATCACCTTATCTACATTTTGTAAATCCTGTCCTGTAAAGCATAAATAGTAAATTTGATTAATCTGCATTGACTGTATTTGTTTTAAACAGAAAAAAAAGATAAGGTTAACCATTAACAGTTTTTTTCAGGAGTTTAAGAAAAAACCCAAGAAAACATTTTGGGACACATAGCACTAGTCAAACTTTGGTCAATTGGTCAACTTTGGTCAATTTTTTACTTTGAAGCAAGTTGATTAACTATCCAAATTTTATTTTAACATTTCATAACAAAACTGTAATATGGTGTAATACATGTGTTGTAGTGCAGTAAATCCCTCAGCATTGTAACAAAATGATTAGACATAACTATGCGGGAATGTTTTTCAAAAACTGAATAATTAATTTAGGGATGCACCAATACCAATGCTGGTATTGGTATTGGTGCCAACACCGTTCTAAGGTACTCGTATCTGTATCGGCCAGATAACCGATACCATGAACCGATACTTAAAATGTGGAAACTCTGCAATAATTTCACAGAAAACGTTTTTTTTTCACTCAAAATTTTTGTTTTATGGTCATTTTTATTAATATCTTATTTTTTCTCTAATAAGCCATAATTTATTGTAACAAGCTTAGAAGAAAATAAAACCCATCTTCCAATTCAGTGCATTTCTTTGTGTGGTAGAAGTATCGGCACTGGTACTCTGCAAGTACTCAGATCCAAGTATCGGTATTGTGTCCGTTTGAAAAAAGACGTATCATTGCATCCCTAATTTAATTGATTGTCATCGTTTTTTCACCTTACTCTAAAACTGTGCATAATGTCCAGTTTTATGAAGTGCTGTCTCCTTTCAGATGTTGGAGAGCCCTTTATACCAAAACAGTTGCAGGACTGACCTAAGATATTGCTGTAACTCCTTGAACAGCAAAGTCTGTCCAAAAGACAATATTTAGTCTCCATGGTAACCGGCTGCTTTACTTGAAGCTGGAAATAATTCTGTTTACCGAATAAAGGTGACAGATATTTGCAGAAAAAACAGGGGTGTAGTTGCTTCATCTCGGCAAGGTTTAAGCAGGCCAACAGTTCTTTTGCTTGGCTTCTGTCCCAGCCTCTCCTTTACAACTCATCCACTACCATCAACATATTATTGTACATGATCCCTTTTTATAATGAACAAAAATAAAAAATAAAACATACTTCATTGCGTATTTAGCCAAATATGAACTTACCAGTCCTGCATAAAGAGGAGCCACTGCAAATTTACACTCAGCCATTCCAATAGATAAAATAAAAGAAATATTATATAAATGAATGATCATTGTGTTCTTCTGATACATAACGTCAATCATTATTTAATCGTTATAAACACTTTGATGTTTGGATTTTTTTGTAATTTCTCAATGAAAATACAGTACATGCACTTTTGCATCACATAACATAAAAGGAAGAGGAGTGGAAGTTTACACATGCACACCTGTAAAGCGTTTAGCTAATGTTACATCACAAAAGTCAAACACGCGGGACGGTGGAAAGAACAGCAGGTCAAAATGTCTCATGGTTGTTCTTTTTCCAGTGAAACTGCAGTGACAAATCTACAGAGCTGAGAACTAATGGGATAAAAAGAGAAAGCAATGTAGCTTATAGTAAATAAAGTCATTACCTTAAATGACTTTTATGGAAAAATTCAAAATGTGATCCTGTCAACTCTTTTGACTGATTCCAAAGCAAATCGGTGAAGTTAAATAATATAAACCCAAAACAAATTCATGATCCTTTCAGTGTTGAACTTTGAACGAAGCATGGTTAAACAGACTTATTTTAAGTACATAAGTTTGGGAGATTAGATTTCAAGTAATTGTGAGCTTTATAATGACTATATCCAAAGATTGTTTTTAGGCATATGATTCCGTTTTGAAGATTATCTTGTTATAATCTACAGAGATAAAAAAAAAAGACAGTAACTACTGGCTATATTTATTTGAAAATAGAAAATCCCAAATGAAAACAATGATATCAAATTAACAACTGGCCTCTTATTTATTTAGACACTAAGAAGTTAGAGAAGTATTTTTCTGTACTATTGAGAAAAAGCTTTAAACGGTGGGAGGAATATGCAGCTGCATGAACAGATAAAAACAATGTTATCAAGTCCCTGGTGAAGAACCTCATTAAAAGTGAACAGATATATGCTCAGTGATCCTACAAGTCAGTTTGATGCTGCTGCCTAGGTGAGGTCATTCTGGCGGATAAAATGCTTACCTGGGATAACGTGTGGCACAGATTCTCCTCGAGTTCAGCATCGGTATCAAGCTTGACAAATTGACGTTTCAATCCACACACCTTATACTTCTAAAAGAAAATCCTTTAAGGAGTACACAATATGTAGAAGCTTTTAATGCTTACTTTGGAGAAAGTCAAAGTGTTCATTTCCTAAGAAACGGAGAGCTGATGCTTGTGTTACAAATAGGACAAAGAAAAGTTTGGATGACACCAACACAGAAATGTGATTTGAAAGAGAATGCTGACCAAACAATGTAGCAAACAACAAAAATGTGTTTTCATTTTCATTTTTTTGGCCAGTAGTCTTGCTGCTCCAAATTGTGTCCTAAAAATCAATAAAAGTATTCCCTCCTCATATATTATGTTTTTGAGTTTGATTGATTCAAACTTAAATGCCCTGTGACAACAAACATTCTTAAATTTTAGACTAAGATAACCTGATTAAATACACAAAGCATTTTTTTAGATTATTGCATTAATAATGTGGGTATACAAATCAGCCTGTACCCTGTGAGAACTATTGCGACATATGTGTAAAAAAGGAAATAACAGCGATTACCCAAATTTGTTTTTATTATTATTCAGAGTTCCATTTCACTAGGTTCCAGCAATGTATTCTCTTATGTGGATTTAAATGACTGATTCCATGTCCCATTGCATTTGTAGTCTGAGCAGGACAGAGACGGTTGTTGACAAAGAGCCCATTGAAGCTGAGCTTATTCCACTTGATCATTCCGTTTGTGAAATTTGGAAACACCCAGAAGCACATTGACATGTCACTGGAGAAAGCTGGAATTGAACCTACAATTCCCTCCAAATGCAAGCCAACTACTCTACCACTGAACCACAGTTGCCTCAGTGATTGCAATGAAATAGCCTGTTGGTGTGAGTTGGAATTAACACCTGGAAAACACCCTGGAACCAGGTAAAACTAAACTCTGGCGAAATTAAAGAGTTTTGTGACAGACAATTCCTTATCTAGAGGCTGCACTTTGGGTGTCACAACAACTCTCATTATATGGATTACGATATGATCACAAATGGATCTACATATCCCCTGAAGGACTTCAAGCCGCATCAAAACTGCCTGGGTGAGTATATGAACATCCTGCATGCTTCAAATAAAGTCCATGCAGCAAAAAATGTATCTCTCCTTTAAAAACAGATGAGAAACCAAGTCACTGACGTCGTTCAGCTCGGGTTGTAAAGCCAGTTCCATGGCTTGGGGGAGTCCAGTTAACAACAATGAGAGCCAGTTTCCACACATGAAAAAAAAGATGGAACAGGGGTGAAATCTCCCAGGAGTGGTTGGACTTTGAACATTGTTCCAAGAGTTCATTGAGTCATTAAGTCATCTACAAGGTCCTAACATCTAAAAAACTACTGGCCTAACTTGCCTCATTTAGGGAAGGCCCATTAAGAAAGGCCCATCTCGCATTTGCCAAAAACACATCTGAATGTTTTAAAAAAGGGAACTTAATTGAGTGGCTTAATTGAGGTGAAGGCCAAACCTAAATTAATTTGAAATATTGTAGGATGATCTTTAAGCCAGTGTTCTTGCTTGAAAACCTGCTTTTGTGGCCAAATCAAAAGTAATTCTTCCAATATCAGTTTCCATAGGGAAATACTCATTAACAGTTTTTGCACCTCGATGGCAGGTATTGCTGCCAAGGATTTAGTTGTTTTTTTTTTACTCGGGTTGTCATTGTTTGATCTGAAACATTTCAGTGTCATATAAGTGCAAAATGAAACAAACCTGAAGGGCGTAGAGTTTTTTTTACAATTCTGTTTTACTTTGTCAACAAACATTACAGGTCATCTTGTCAAAAGATATTTTCACTAAACAAAACTCCTCTGATGTAACGAACAAAGCCATCAATATGGGATTTGTTCCAGATTTCCTGGAACAAATCCATCTGGAAATCTCAAGCTTTGAGTTTGAGCAATCTCAACTTTCTCAAACAGTTCAAGAAAATGTTTTCAAGGCAACTTGTCACAGACAAAAAAAAAGAAAAACAAAAAGGAAAAAAAAACACACTAGAATTGGGAGACAAAGTTTTAGATACTATATTTAACATGCATTTTCAAAAAAGATTTATTATGCACCAATGCATGATGAGCAACATAATTAAAATATAAAAACATAGGCAATTCTCTTTGGTCAAGAAAAGCTGGGTCTTATTCAATAGTGCTGCAGATCTGTGCAACACTGTGATCATAGTTTGAGAAAATAAGCTAAACTGAGCTCCAAAACATCCAAATTACAGTTTAACCTGCTGCAATATTTCCAATTTGCATAACTTTTTTGTCCTCCTTGCTTTTTAATACTCACTTTCCCAATTGTAACATCGTAAATTGTAATATTCTGCAATTTATTCTTCATTAATAACGTTAACACTACATTTAGCATGTGTTAATTATGTATTTTTCTTCATTTTTTGTACACTATAGATACAATTATTACTAAAGTTTAGCTGCAGTATAATAAATGTTGCCCTTAGGTTAAAAAAAGTAATTTGATTGTTGCTGTTTTTTAACCAACTTGATTACAGGAAGTTCAGTGTCTTAAATTCTGTCATAACCCATTTCCCAACAACTTAGCAGCTTTTCTGCATAATGTTCTCAGCTAGCTGCTTCATCAGAGGTCTGCATTGTAGCAGCCATAGGTGAAATTAACAGTGCAAGTCTGAAACCTGAGGAAAACACTAAGGTGGTTTTAACATTGCTCCTCTTGGAAAAGATATAAATAAAAATAAATTAAAAAACAACTTTTTGTTTTAACCACAGAATTTAACCTGATGGAAGATTAGAAATTTTTTTTTCACATGCCAGCATTTACTGTACATGTATGCTAAATTAAGCATCCAGGTTTCTACTTCTTCAGGTAGGCCTCATGTGTTCCAGTGATTTATGACCTTTTCAAAAAGCGAATGTTAAGAAACTACAAGTAGCAATATCCTTTTTTTTGTATTAAGACCTTCTCTTTAGAACTATTACGTTTCTAAATCAGATGAAAGACCTTAAACACAACCAGCTTCCTTAAGTAGTTTGTACTAACCTGCATCGGTTCATTTTCAAAATCAGTTTCACCTAAGAGTTTTCAAATGAATTATCTGAACTGGATTATCATATACTGTAAGGCATTCCCATTTTTTTACATACTCTTAGTGTTTGATACCTTAATTCTCTTTCATCATAAAATACAACGTTTAATGTTTCCTTTGACATCTAAACCAGCACCTGTGTAAGAACCAAAGAACAAGTTTAGAACCCTGATGTGAAGAGCCTGGGCGCCTAAAAAAGATGTGGAATTACCCTTCCCTAATATTTTGTTGACACATGCGATTTGTTTAGATGACGAATTAATATCTTAGGTTTTGTTACGGTTTTGCAACTCTTTCAAGAGTATCAAAGAGTCAATAAGTGTTTAACCAGCTGTTCTTCCAGCCTGTGAAAAGCATCATCAGGCAGAAGGTACTTCTGAACTATGGTGATAACCTCTCTCTCAGTTGTACACTCAAAGTCCTTTTTATTTTTAAAGGGTAAATGTCCTGCTAACTCACAAAGTGCAACATTAAAGGCAGATTCCTCTTTGGCTCCAAAGCAGGATATTCTGGGCCAAACAGCTATACGCACACCTCTTCTCAAACAGCGCTCCTCTGCGCTCTGCCTTTGGGCACTTGGTGGGCATCCTCTGGTCAGGAACAGATTGTGAGCGATGTTTTCCCCCACGAAAAAGTCAGTCACTTCACAGATCATTCTTGCCGCTCTCTCCAACTCTTCAGATTCTGCGTAAAACAAAAATCCGGCAGGAAAATCTTGGATGCGAAAAAAATTCTTCTCAGGTATCAGAGGCTTAACGAGGCTGGATTCAATCTTGAGCTCATGGTCCAGGTAATATCCGTGCAGGTGTAAGTGATTGACGGATGCAAACGCTCCGAGGCTGTTAAACCCCACACGGAAACCTGGGTTGGAGCTCAGGAGCACGGACTCGATCCCGACCTGGACGGCAGTTCTCGTCAGGATCTGAGGTAAACAGAGTGTCGGATCTGGAACGAAAAGACAATGCCCAAACTCCAAAGGGCTAACATTGATCATCACAAGCGTCCTGCAGAGTTGAGGTCCATCTACTCCTCCACTTCCGTCCTTCATCATCTCGCATATAATTTCATCTGCGTTGATCTTATTAAAGTTAAACTGGCTGGGATTAAAATCTTGTTGAATGCTAAGTATCTCCTGAGGCTTCCTCCTCTCGATTCCCCGTTGGATATTGAGCTGAGCGACGTAACCATTTTGCCCCGGCAGGATGCGCGTTTCTAAATCCCCCAGATGGTAGCGGAAGAGTCCCCTGTCCATCCTGTCTGTCCAGCAATCTCTGACAAGCGTGTCAAACTTTGAGGGAGGTGGACGATTTTCACTTTTCTGAAACACATCTTTGACAAAATCCTGAGGGCTGTACAAAAACTGGAGCAGCATGGTTGGATCTGTCAGTGAGCAGAACACAGGTGTTAAGTATTATCATCTTTACACAAATATATTATCTTAATACTAACATTTTCAATGATAATAATTAGATTATTTTATGAAATTAGGGTTGCACTCTTGACCATACATCTAATGACAAAGCTAATCTATAAAAAGAATTTGTAGCTTTTTTTTACTAAACGAGCTGTTTGTTCACGTCTGTTTCATTGAATGACATAACTCAGAAGTTTTACATGTTTTTCGTCACCTCACCTTTGTGTACTGACACAGCAAGAGGCAAGGCAGACAAGAGACAGCTTCATAAAGGCAACAGCAGAATTAAAGCACTGAAAATGTAAATGTCTCTTATTCGAATTAATTAAAGCACGTTTAGTGCGACTTGTGTAGCTCCGAGAAGCTATGGCTAACAGGCTACTCTACGTTGACCTTTTCCTCTCCCCATCTTAACTTCCTGTCTTCAGAATAAAAGCTCACCTAATTTAAAAGTAATATGATTTGATATTTAACAGCTATTGCGATGGGTTTCAAGCAGAAGAGTACAAAAAGCTGCACTCAAGTAAGAGTATCAGCATATTTTTACTTAAGTAAATTAAAAAGTACCCATCTGACAAATTATTCAAGTAAGTGTAAAAATGTATTTCGTAAAAAAGGCAACTTATTTCTTAAGCACTGAGTAACAGATTATACCATTGGATTCAAGGTTTTAAAATAATGTCATCAGACAGAAAAATAAAGTATAAAGTTGAAAATTCTGGCATTTTAAAGACTAAAATGAAATAAATAGCAGAAATATTAACTACTAATAATTACTGCTTGAGCTTCATATAGCCTAAGCGGTGTTCTATTTCTATGCTGAAATGATCTGTTTGTTGATTCCTGTAATCAGAAATCTATCATCATTAATCCTGCAGAGTTGGTGGTCGTCTTCAAAGTGCTGGGATGATGAATCAGGAATAAAGCTCTGGAGAGACGGCTTCAGTTAAACAGTGAAGTATTTTATTTAGAACTGTAGCTGTCACTATGACACAATGACCAAATCGTAAGAAATTGTGGCCTAATCATCAAACAATTCCTACCTCTGAAACAGACACACATACATTACAACAAATGGGTTTCATTAACATTTTGCGTTATGTTTTCCAATGCATTGTACACCTTAGGTCACTCCCAGGTCCTTGACCTCTTTGCTATTGGTCCAAAACATTAAATTATTCTCATCTAAGTGGTTCCCATGTAGGAGAGTTGTTATAAAATATATGGCAAACTCAATCAGTGGCCCTTTTGCTATCAGACACTACAGTTCCAAAAGGCTGGTGTTTATACCCACTGTTCAATGATGAGAATCCATTCATATGATTTTTTTTAATTCATTTATTAGATTTTTTTTCATTTTTCAAATACTGTTAGCATATTTTCATTGTTCTGGCTTTCTCTGGTGCTCTGTTTTTATGCTTTTAAGGGAACTCTATAAACCTGGTTTTGTAACTACAGATAAAAATAGAATTTTAACAAATTCTGGTACATTCACAATAATAGTATTTATATAGGCACCCAAAATAAACCATTTAACAAACTACATAACAACTACTAAAGCTAAACTCCATGTAGAATTTAATCACCTATTTATCACCAAAAGAGATGATAATATTTCTCTGTTTTATTATTAAGGTTTTAATACTTATTCAGTGGGACAAGAGGATCACAATATTTAGCTGCTGTGTAACATCCCAGATTTATAGAGCTGACCAATACACCCTATGCTTGACTAAATCAAAAAGAATGACCAGCTGCCCAGTCAGTCTCCGTGCCTATTTTAGTCCCTGCATGCTTCCAAAGATAAAGCAGGCAGCGACTGGCAGAGCTGTGAGCGTCAGATTTGGGATTCACCACACTGAGTGCTACTTCACTTGACCAGATTTTGGAGCAAGCAGGATCTACATTCTCGTTCAGTTCCAGATTGAAGGAGGTGAGAGGATGGAAAGAAGTAAAACTAAGGTAAGTGTGGCTGTGTATTCATTTTTCATACCATAAGCTAGGTCATTTGCAATAAAGTGTAGCATGAATTTCAGTAACTTAAGCGAAGCTTTTTGCTTTGGAGAGTTTTACTATTTGAGTGTTTTTAACTGTTGTTGTGATGTTTAAAGATGGATTTAAAGAGTTACATAAATTTCTACATTCTATCTGTTTGTTGAGGCAAATATAATGTGGATATAGACCCTTTTTCTTACATGACTAGTTTTGAGAATGAAACAGATGCCACATGTAAGTGTTTGCTGATCTTTAATCAAGACTTATCTGACAACTTTGTATTGTTGCTTATCGTAGATGAAAAACGAAGCTAAAGGAATGGCCCAGACTCTAAATTTAGATATGACAGAGGATTCTAATCCCAAGATTTCATCATCCTCCCAGGTCACTGCCCAAGGTATGAAGCACATTCATTCTGTTGATTTGTTAGTTACAATGAAAAGCTATTTTAAATTAATGTTGAAACAGAAATGTTATCCCAGTTCAAAGACATTTCAAAACGATCCCATTTGTTAAACGATATGCCTTCCTTGTTAAAAAACAACAACATGTAATTGTCTTGTGAATATGAGTCTTGCAATTACAGAGTAGAAGCTGAGTGGAATGTCACTTGAAGAGTTGTATCAAAGCATCTGTCATAAATGCAATATGATTAAAAACTGATTGTAATGTAAATTTTGTTAATTAAATTTTTTTCAACTGAAAAGATACTTTACTATCATACAATGGATTTCAAAAGTGTAAACACCCTTTAGGTTTATTGATAAAAATAAATGAAATTATGATAAATTATTTAAAAACTGTTTCCACCTTTAAAGTGCCCTAAAGGTTTGCGCTAAAATATTGTACAGTAGAATATATATATATGTATGTATGTATGTGTATGTATATATATATATAGATATAGATACAGATATAGATATACACATACATACAGTCAAATACTGTTTTATATGCCTTTTGATCTATTTGTAACACTTATTCCTGTTGAATTAAATTAAACTTCTATCCTAACAGGAGTTTCTTGACTTTTATTTATATCTTTTAACTGAACCTATACTTTTCAGAGATGCTACAAAAAAATCTGAAACATCTGTTTACAGAGGTATTAACCAGGAGAAGGTAAAAAAAAGAATCCATCGTGTTTTGTATATACGAAATAGGAAGGATATGAGACAAATGTGATGCTACAAAACCAGACATTTCTCAAAAAACAAACAAAACAAAAAAACAGCATTTTAATGTGTGTCAACTTTTGACAGCCACCATATGTCTTTACTGCTTTGTGACCTTTAGATCTAACAGCTGTATATCTCTAGTGGACAATTCATTTATCAGTACATTTATTCAGAACTCAATAAGCTGTTTTTTTAATGGATATTCAATTAATATGTTGTTTCTGCACAAATTTCAAATAATGCTGGATTTTTATTAATGCTCATTTTTGTTCATTCCAGGTCAACAACCTCTTTCTGCAGAGAGAGAACAACACATGCCCCAAACCCCAACTGCCTCTACAACAAACAAGGAAAATGCTGTTAAGCCAAAACTCCAGTTAACTTTCAGCACATTCACTGTCAAGAATGGTGATGATCTCAAAGTAGAGATCCCTGTGGTCGGTGACCCTGCGCCAAAGATTAAATGGAAAAAAGAAGGTCAGGCAGTTAAGGAGACATCAAGGCTAGAGATTTTAAATAAAGCCTCATTAACTGTCCTTCATATCAGACATGGTGCCAGGGAGCATTCTGGTCAGTACTCTGTCACAGCAAGCAACACTGCTGGGAAAGACACAACCACCATCACTGTGGTTGTTCTTGAAAAACCAGACCCACCCACAGGGCCCGTGAGGATTGATGAGGTTAATTCTGACTATGTTATTATGTCCTGGGACCCACCTTCATATACAGGGGGCTGTCAATTGGAGAACTATGTGGTGGAGAAACGGGAAACTACAAGCACAGAGTGGCACATTGTGTCCGCAACGACAGTAAGAACCACAATCAAAGTTACCAAGCTGAAGACGGGAAATGAATATCAATTCAGGGTATCTGCCGAAAATAGATATGGAAAAAGTGCTGCAATCACCTCTGCGGTTGTGACAGCAAAATATCCATTCAGTGTACCTGCTCGCCCTGGCACTCCTTTTGTATCTACTGTGACAAAGTATAGCATGGTGGTTGAGTGGGATCCACCACTTAGAGATGGAGGCAGCCCCATCACTGGCTATCACGTTGAACGTAAAGCGAAGAACAGCATTTTGTGGACCAAGTTGAACAAATTTATTATACTTGATACTCGCTTCAAAGCAAGTGGGCTGGAGGAAGGCATTGAGTATGAGTTCAGAGTGTTTGCCGAAAATATGGCAGGACTAAGCCCATGTAGTAATACATCGGAGAGTTACATGGCAAGAGATCCCTGTGATCCACCTGGGAAACCTGAAGCAGTTTTGGTGACAAGGGACAGCATCACACTGCAGTGGGCAAAACCCAAGAATGACGGAGGAAGCACTATCATAGGGTATGTTGTGGAAAAAAAGGAGCTCCCAGATGGCAGATGGATGAAGGCAAACTTTACCAACATTGCTGACAATCTCTTCACAGTCTCAGGACTGACAGGAGGGCAAAACTATCAGTTTAGGGTAACTGCTAAAAATAGTGCTGGTGTTTGGAGTGTACCCTCAGAAAGCATAACTGTTCTTGCTCAGGATGTTATTGAAGCACCTACTGCATTTATAGATCCCAAGTTTAAGAGTACTACTGTTGTCCAAGCTGGAGAAACTTTGTCTATTGAGGTTGATTACTCCGGGAAGCCTCTCCCAGAAGTTACGTGGCTAAAAGATGGAAAAGAAATTGATAAATGTACACCAAAAACGGAACTAAAAAACACCATCACTCATGCAACTCTCACTATCAGAGACTGCACACGTGTGGATGGAGGACGCTATATGTTGAGTCTCAGTAATGGTGGTGGAACCACAACCATTTCGGTAAATGTGAAGGTTTTAGATAGACCAGGTCCTCCTGATGGGACACTGAAAGTGAAGGTTATAAGTGCAGAGAAATGCAATCTTAACTGGAACCCCCCTTTAAATGATGGAGGAGCCAGTGTCACCCATTACATCATTGAAAAAAGGGAAACTAGTCGTGTTACATGGACAGAGGTTGAACCTCACATTGAAGCTGTAAGTTATAAAGTGACAAAACTTGTAGCTGGCAAAGAATACATATTCAGAATTGCTGCAGTGAATAAATATGGGGTTGGTGAATTTTTGGAATCTGAGCCTTTTGCTGCACAAAATCCTTTCAAGTCACCTAGTGCGCCCTCCACTCCTGTAGCTAGTGCTGTCAGTGGAGACTCTGTTGTGCTAACTTGGGAAAGGCCTGAGAGGGATGGAGGGTCTGAAATTGATGGCTACATCCTGGAGAAACGTGACAAAGATGGTGTCCGATGGACCAAATGCAATAAGAGAAGGCTAAACGACTTGCGCTTCAGATGCACAGGGCTTACAGAGGGGCATTACTATCAATTTAGGGTTTCAGCTGAAAATGCTGCTGGTGTGGGTGCACCCAGTGAGGCTAGTGAGTATATAAAGATATGTGAAGTAACATTCCCACCTGGCCCACCTTCCAACCCAAAAGTGACAGATTATTCCACCAGTACAGTATCTCTCACCTGGTCAAAACCAATTTATGATGGTGGAGATGCTATAAATGGATATGTTGTGGAGTTGAAGGAAGCTACAGCAGATGAATGGATTGCATGCACACCCGGCACAGTAATAGAGGACACGAATTACACAGTAAAAAGACTAAAAGAAAATTCGGAGTACAATTTTCGTGTATGTGCAATGAATTCAAATGGAGTTGGAGAACCTGTGGATTTACCTGGTTCCGTAGTAACAACTGAGAAAATAGAGGCACCAGAGATTGAACTGGACAATGCTTTGAGAAAGATTGTAAATGTTCGAGGCTGCTCCACCTTACGTCTTTTTGTTACGTTTAGAGGACGGCCAGAGCCTGAGGTTAGGTGGTCAAAAGACGAAGGCATTCTAGGTGAGCATGTTCAAATTGAGGTTGCAAACTCATACACTGTGTTAATGATAGAAAATGTCAGCAGAAATGACACTGGAAAGTATGTGCTGACTGCTGAGAATTGCAGCGGTTCCAAATCAGCATTCATCACTGTGAGAGTATTGGATTCTCCCAGCGCTCCAACAAATTTAGAAGTAAACGATGTAAAGAGAGACTCTGTCTCTCTCTCCTGGGAGCCACCCCTTATTGATGGAGGAATAAAAATTGCACATTATGTAGTTGAAAAGAGAGAGGAGGCCAGGAAGGCGTTTACCAGTGTTTGCAGCAACTGTGTTAAGAATTTCTACAAAATTAACAATCTACAGGAAGGAAGCTTTTATTATTTTCGTGTCCTTGCAGTGAATGAGTTTGGCACTGGACAACCAGCAGAGACCACTGAACCTGTTAAAGTGTCTGAGGCTCCTCCACCTCCTGGCAAAATTACAGTCAGTGATGTTACTTGCAATAGTGCAAGAATCTTGTGGGAAAAGCCTGATCATGATGGAGGAAGCAAAATCACAAGTTACATTGTAGAAATGCAAACCAGGGAAGATAATATATGGGCAAAATATTCAGAAAGTAAAGCACTAGAGGTGACTGTTAATGGGCTGACAGCAGGGAAGGAGTATTTATTTAGAGTTAGTGCTGTGAATGAAAAAGGCATGAGTGAACCAAAATCCCTCATGACACCCGTTATAGTAAAGGATACTAGTGCTAAGCCAGTTTTCTGTCTGCTAAACGACACATTTAGTGTAAAGGTAGGAAATGATTTGAAGATTAATGTTCCTTTCAAAGGTATGCCATCACCAACAGTAGTCTGGAATAAAGAAGGAAACATGTTGAAGGAGACAAGCAGAGTAAATATACAAACGTCTGAATCTGCTTCTCAAATATTCATCAAGGATGCAACAAGGTTTGATGCCGGTGTGTATGAGGTAATCCTGACCAATACTCTTGGAACCACATCAACTGAAATCTTTGTGAATGTTTTTGAAAGGCCTGGACCACCAATTGATCTCATTGTGGAAGAAGTCAGTGCCGACTTTATATCTCTGTCATGGCAACCCCCGCTTTACACTGGTGGATGTCAAATAACGAATTACATTGTTGAGAAAAGGGACATAGGTAGTTCAGTATGGCAGAGTGTTTCAGCTACAGTCGCAAGATCATCAATCAAAATTTCTCGTCTCACACAAGGCATTGAATATCAATTTCGAGTTGCTGCAGAGAATCGCTACGGAAAAAGCCAGTTCCTTGAAACAGAAACCATCATTGCCCAGTATCCTTTCAAACCACCTGGTCCACCAACTAACATTCATGTCGTGCAGGCCTCAAAGTCTGGAGTGATCATTGCTTGGGACAAACCAGACAGTGATGGTGGCAGCCCTATCATGGGTTATCATGTTGAAAGCAAAGATCAAAGCAGCATCCTATGGACAAAGGTAAACAGAAGCCCAGTGATTGAGAATCGGTACAAGGTGACAAACATTGAAGAAGGTCTGATATATGAGTTTCGAATCTGTGCTGAAAATTTGGCTGGTGTTGGGCCCTGCTGTAAGCCATCTGAACCTGTCGCAGCAAGAGACCAGTGTGATCCACCTTCAAATCTCACAGTCACCAATGTTACCAACACTTCAGTTTCACTCTCCTGGGATAAACCAAACTATGATGGAGGCGCTAAAATAACAGGTTACATTGTTGAGCGCAAGGAACTGCCAGACAGCTGCTGGCTGAAGTGCAACTTTACAAACTTAATGGATGCCTGTTTTGAAATAACTGAGCTTACTGAGGGTGAACAATATGAATTCCGTGTTACTGCAAAGAATGCGGCTGAGTGTTTCAGTGCACCCTCTGAAACCACTGGACCTATTACAGTGCAACACAATGTGGAGCCGCCTATTATTATCTTAGATGAAAAATTTAAGCAGACGGTGGTGGTCAAAGCAGGAGGCATCCTTAAAATAGATGCTGACATTTCCGGACGCCCTAACCCCACAGTGTTTTGGTTGAAAAATGGGAGGAACATAAGCACCAAGGGAAGAGTCGAGATATTGGCAAGAAAGACTCATACATCTCTTGTTATCAAGGAGAGTGTTAGGAAAGACTCTGGAGTGTATACTCTGACTTTGCAGAATACAGGTGGTACCACATCCAGGGTTGTTAACTGCAAGGTACTGGACCGACCAGGCCCTCCTGCTGGACCGCTGGAAGTGTCTGGACTATCAGCAGAGAAGTGTACCTTGTCCTGGGGATCACCTCATGAGAACGGTGGTGCAGATATCTTGAACTACATTGTTGAGAAATGTGAAACCAGTCGTGTTTCCTGGACTCTTGTGTATGGTGACTTGATGGCAACTACTTGTAAGATAACTAAGCTCCTCAAAAGAAATGAATACCTTTTTAGGGTGAGAGCTGTAAACAAATATGGGGAGGGTGAAATTTTGGAAAGTGAGCCAGTAAAAGCTATGGATCCCTTCACTGTCCCATCTCCTCCAACAGATGTTGAAGTCACTAGTGCTACCAGTGAATCTATGACTATCTCCTGGAAGAGGCCTGTCTCTGATGGTGGTAGCCGTATCAGTGGTTACATTATAGAGAAAAGGGAAAAGCATGGTGTCCGGTGGGTCAGAGTGAACAAAAAAACAGTCTATGACTTACGTGTCAAAGCCTCTGGCCTGCATGATGGATGTGAGTATGAATTTAGAGTCTTTGCTGAGAATGCTGCTGGTCTAAGTGAACCCAGTGTGCCATCCCCTCTTGCCTTGGCAGAAGATCCAAAGTTTCTGCCCTCCCCTCCACCAAAGCCTGCCATAACTGATTCTTCTAAGTCTGCCATCACTCTGACATGGAACAAGCCGCTGTTTGATGGTGGAGCACCAATTACAGGGTACAAAGTTGAATTTAAAAAAACCACAGATGAGGACTGGGGTGTATGTGTTCAGAACACAGATAAAACAGAGTTTACAGTGACTGGACTTGCAACGGGTGCAGAATATGTGTTTACTGTTAGATCTATTAATAAGATTGGCATGAGTGAGCCCAGTCCTGAAACAGAGCCTGGACTTGCTATTGAAAGAGAGGAAGAGCCCAGGTTCAACCTTGGCCCTGAAATGAGAAAGACTCTGCTTGTTAAAGATGGCAGCTCCTTTACTTTGACCGTACCTTTCACAGGCAAACCAGCTCCTAGTGTGTCATGGGAAAAAGCAGATGTTGATCTAAGGGTCAGGGGACTTATCCACATCAGCAGCTTCATTACCTCCATCACAGTGGAGCAGGCAACACGTGATGACTCCGGAAAATATATGGTCAAACTTCAAAATGTTGCTGGATCTGCAACTTTAACCTTGAACGTGAGAGTTTTGGATTCCCCAGGTCCTCCCACACACATAATGGTCAAAGATGTCACTAAGAACTCTGCCACTGTTACCTGGGACATCCCTGAGAATGAAGGGGGAGGCCCTGTGACGAACTATCTTGTAGACATTAGAGAAATTAGTAGAAAAGGTTGGACAAGACTCACAGACAAATGCCGGCGTCTGTCATATAAGGTGTCTGATCTGGGAGAGGGAGGAATCTACTTCTTTAGAGTCACTGGTGAAAATGAATATGGGATTGGCATTTCAGTTGAGACGAAGGAGGGGACAAAAATGACAGGTAAAATCTCATCAGCAAAAATAAACGGCATAATTTAATCTCATGCTCCTTACTCTATAAGATGTTGTATAATTTTCTGTATTGTTATGCCTTCATTGCAGGAACAACAGACTGGGAGACAAACCAAGGGGCTTAGCTTTTCAATCCACTGTTGCAGCCTGACCAGATCAACTTCCTTTTTCAATTTCTAATCATTTTAGATTTGTTTTTCCATCTGTTTAGCTATGAATATTTGGGCTGAAAATTGCTCTCTGTTGTTGCAGTGATTTACAGAAATAGCTACAGATGCTTTCTCTGATTTTTTTTAATTTATAATGCTTGTACTAGCAAACATTTTGAATATCCGATGTTGTTTATACACTGTATATAGAATAAAATCCATTAATTCTGTTTTTTTTGTTTGGAAACACAATAAAATGACCATAAAACTATATCATAATGTATCTGGTTTTACTGAGAAATTAAAATGGTATAGATTTACTTCAAGTGTTATTTCAGCCCAAAAGGGAAATTTAGTCTATTGCTATGTTTCCAAAGTTAGATAAGTGACAAAAAGCATTTTGTAGCCAGCCCAGTCATTTTCCTAATCTTGCAGCAGTCCTTTTGCTTTAGCTTAGAAAAAAACAAAGGAAGTGAATGGTAACAGCTTGCATTTTGTGTGCAAAATTCATGAAAATTACACAATAATGATCCCAATTACTAATGGTGACCTTAATAATCATATTGATCACAAATGAAAATTTGAAAGTACCCAGAATGAATTAGCCAATTTAGATTTATGATTAAATTATGACAAAGCACTGCTGTAAGCCAACACTGCAAGGTGCAAGGGCCTGACGCAATGTTTAACACCTAAAAGTAATTTAATCCACAAAACTTGCAGTTGACAATCATTAGTGTGAAATGTTGTAAATGTTATACAGTAAACCTGGAGGCAGTAGCAGTTTTAGACATGGGCAGACAAGGCAGTGCCTAGGGCCTATAGGCATACTCATTAGTCCCCTTAAAAATGATGAAAACCTGGACATTTTCATCAATCAAGTGGACATGTCTGTGGAAAAGAGCACAGTTAATTACTTAACACATTCAAGCTACGTCAGTAAAATGTCAGTGCAGCTCACACGTTTGTGTTTATGGACGTAGGTGTCTTTTGCAGGCAATGCTCATGTCCTGTGCGTTGCACTGGCATCTTAATGCTTGTTCGTAATGTTTTATGACATTTTTCATGATAAGCTAAATCAAACCGACTGCTGCCAGATTTGGAGAATAACTGGGCTGGTTACAAAAAAAATGCTTTTTGTCGCTTATCTACCTGTGGAAGATGGCAACAGACAAAATTTCCCTTAGGGGTGGAATATCTTTTTTAAACAGACGGCATAGTGCAGGGATATGAAATATTTTATTAAAAGTAAGGGAAAATTTTTTTTTTAATAAATTAGATAATCCACCAAAAACAACAGTTTTACAAGTAGTTAGTAAACTTATTAGAAATAACTGACTTAACTGGCTTAATCCTTGTGTTTATATGACCAATTTACCTAGGTGAACAACAACAATATAATAATAATAATAATAATAATAATAATAATAATAATAATAATCAGTGTTGGAAAAGTTTCAATGAAATTGTAATATATTTCACTTTACTAGTTGCAATGTCAAAAATGTAATATGTTTGCATTACATATTACTATCTTAAAAATATAACTGAGTTACACTACTTTAAGTATCTAACAAGACCTCTAACGCCGTAACTTATCAACGTGCATTTTACACAAGTGTCACACCACAAATACTGTATTTTTAACACTATTTTATTAAAATTAAGTCTCAGGTTCCTTTGCATGCCTTCTATTTCATGGTAATGTTTGTTCAATCTAATCAAAAGAAGGTGCTGAAAGTGCTCATCACAAAGATGGTTTACAAAGTTGAGACTCCGATGTCTGAAGTCTTACAACAGATGGTTAGGAACACAGTGGGAATAATGCTGCTGTTTAAATGTACAGTCGATCTTTTCCTCAGCCGTCCTGATTCTCTGATCTTTTTACAGTGGGTACCACCTGAAAAATTGTCGAGCTCTCCAAGTACCACGATCATGACCAACTTAAAGATACAGTAGAGAAAGCTTACCCTTTTAACTATAGCCAATTAACAAAGGAGGCTTATTCACTCCAAATAAGGTTTATTTATTGGTAATTGTTGTCAGCCACTCAGTGTCTGAATTTTAATTTTTTTTGGATTAATTTCCTTTTTCAAAAATTATTTAGAACTTTTTCTTAAAGTACCACTAGCTTGAGCCTGTGTACCACTGGTGGTACACGTACCACAGTTTGAGAATCATGGCTTTAACTCATTACTTTTGTAATGCATTACTCCCAACACTTTTTTTCCCTTTTCTAAAGCTGCGTCGTTTAGAAGCTGTTACGTAGCCTGTGGGGGCGGGGCAGAATGCGCTTTTATGAAGCCGGAAGTAAGCCAAGCGATCACAAACATTTCAGCTTCAGACAGTCCTGACAAAAACAGCAAATATATTTATATATTGGCCAGATATTACAAAATGGGAACTACTTCAAGTCAGCTTGGAAAGGATTTGCTTTCAGAATACCAGGTAAAGCATAACTTACTTCGATAAAAGTTGGTTATAAACTCGTAAAAACGCGAAGGGAAACGTGAGCGCTTTTATAGGCCAGATGTTTTAAAAGGTAAAGCGAAATAAAATTAGGCAACTATTTAAAATAAAATAGTATTCGTTACTAAAATAGTTGATATATATGAATATAACCTAAAGTAGGCCTACAGTTTTCTTTATTCCTACCTGTTGGAACATTACTTTGACAAACTGTGTAAAGGACCTAGAAATTTTGATTAGGGGCTATTTTTGCTTACTTGTTGGTTTCTGTTTCTTTGCATCAAATTCAAGGAGCTGACCTTTCTGACAAAACCGGAAATTCTCCTGTAAGTGACTCTTTTAATGCAAGTAAATGTAAGTCTAAACTACCAGTCTGAAATATGGTTGTTGTTTTGTTTTTATTAGGGCTCACAAGAGATTCACAGAACTGGTTAGAGATCAGAAAGACAGCCAAATCCCCAGAGTACCAATTGACAGAATTCTTACTTTACCAGAGCTAAAGGTAAATATTTGTTATATTATTTTTAAGTTCTTCACACACTGTAAGACCGTATGATAAATTAGCATTCTTGAGGAAGTTGCAAGTACTGACCTCTGAACTTGTTCTCGTAACAGTCCAACCCTTTCAACAAAAGAATCTGTCATGTATTCTCCACGTCTGAAAACAACGATGGAAGCCTTTCATTCGAAGATTTCCTGGATCTTTTGAGTGCCTTCAGTGATTCTGCCACTCTTGAAATAAAATCCCACTATGCATTCCGTATATTTGGTAATAAAGTAGAATTGAGGCTTGAGCTGGTTAACTTTATGCAGGCTAGAAAGATGCCAGCGTTTGTATCAAACAATATTCATTATTTTATGTAGACTTTGATGATGACGGAACCCTTGATTGTGGCGACCTGGAGAAGTTGGTTAACTGCCTGACTGGTGAGTCGGAGGACACAAGACTGACCAGTGTCGAAATGAGACAGCTCATTAACAATGTGAGTTCACTTCTCTCCCGTGGTGTAACTAGGACACCTGTCATATTGAGACATGTCTCTGTCATGTTGGTACACACAGGCATCATTGGGTCTCTCTTGCCTGTCATTTAGATCCTTGAAGAGTCCGACATCGACAAGGATGGGACGGTGAACTTATCAGAGTTTCAGCATGTCATTTCAAGATCTCCAGACTTTGTCAGGTGAGTCTTATTACATTTACCTTGTAAATGCAAGATTTTCACTCTCTCATATTTCTAATATTTTATCTCTCCACAGCTCTTTCAAGATTGTGCTTTGAAGACTTGCTAGTGTGGAGTGGAAGTGTATCAGCCTTTAATTTTGCTTACATGTTTTCCTTTAGAGATTTTACATACTTACCTCAAATTATATTTACCTGTGAATGTTATCACTTTAACTATTTTATGAATGAAAAAAACTGTATCTCACTTTTTTAACTATTGCTAAATAAAAAGTTTTAAAGTATTTGGTCCCAAAAGCATCTTAAAATATGAATATACTTTATTACAAAACAATTTTTTCATCACAAATCTTAAAGTATATTGACACTTCCTTGTCTGTAGTCCAAAGTTTACTGCCATTGCTCACAGGGGTCATTCTGGGACATTTTTCAGTGCAAATACTTCCTTCTTGACCACTGCAGTAAACGTGTTCCACGGCCCACAAACCACATCAACAACTTGTAGGTTCTCGTTCCTGAAAAACTCCACGCACCGAGGCTCATCTAAACTGGCAGTTGTTTGGTGTCCAAGTTGGCCGTATTCTCCTGAAAATACACGAAAAGGGAGTTAAGAAAGCTCATTAAGGGGTTTGACTGAAAATGTGTGGACCAAACTTACCCCATCCCCAGGTGTAAAGACAGCCTGTTGCTGAATGAGAAAATATGTATAAATATCTGTTTTGCTTGTTTAAAAAAAAAAAGAAAAAAGTAGCACTATTCATCTTAAGAGAATTTGATCGCTTACTCGTTACTGCAGCTGTGTGCCGGGAGCCACAGCTGATTGTGCTGATCTCACATGATGGACCGACATCTACCAGAGCTGGGAATGCCTGGATTGAAATGAACACTTCCTCGTGGAGCTCTTCACCAGAGCATCTGCTGACACTGCCGCATTGTTCTCCTATTCAATGCGTTTCAAAAGATATCACCAGGGATAGTTAAGTTGCAAGCAACAAATTAAGAAAAAAAAAAAAACATTTCTTAACATTCTGACAAACCTTCTTGTTGGTCACTTCTCTGTTGTGAGGCCTTCCTCAGACCTTGTGATGGAAGTCCAAGTTGACCACTTTCATTCCAGCCCCACACATAGAGGTCACCCCCATCTGAAATGAAAGGAATTGCATATAAAAAAAATTTCCCCTCCTTCAGGTCTGTGATATAATTTATTAATTACATCTTACCACTAACACAGACAGAGTGCCAACCTCCTGCAGCCACAGACCTCATAGACATCCCCCACAGAGCCTCAACTGTCCTGGGCTCCTCCTCAGGGGTGAGTCCTCCATGCCCCAACTGACCATGGCTAAACAAAAACAACAGATAAACCAAAATATTCACAAAAGTGCTTAGATCAGATTCCGTACGCGTGGATGAGCTGTACCTGCCCTGACCCCAGGTGTAAACGGCTCCAACAGCAGTCAGAAGGATGACGTGATCTCCACCCAGTGCAAGGCTCTTGGCTTGGAGGTGAGAAGATAAGGAGTGGAAAATGGGAGTTTTAGAGGCTATGTATCCTCCAGGCACCAATGGCAAATTCACATCTACATCAAAGACAAAAAGGCAAGGCACGTTTATTTCTACAATAAGACTTGTAGCAACAAGGCCATTCAAGGTGCTTTACATGATTTGGAGAATATATAAAAACAGAAAGCCTCAAAGACAGAACACTAATACATACTACTGTTATGACATCCCAGCTATTTTAGCTTAGTCAATCGCAGCTCTAAACAGATGGGTTTTTTAGCTTTGATTTAAAGGATCTCAGCATTTCAGCAGCTTTGCAGTCATCTGGAGGAGAAACTGAGAGCTGATATTTTATGTTTGGTTCTGATTCTAGGGATGCTGAGGGGTCAGGATGGTAATAACAGGAAATCTCCAATATACTTTGGTGTTAGGCCATTTGCTGATTTATAAACTAGTGAAAGTATCTTGCAGTCTATTCTGTGAGCTACTGGGAGCCAGTGTAAGGACTTTAAAACTGGGTTGATATGCTCTACTTACTGGGTTCTACTGATAATGTAAGCAGTCTGATAAGACTTTTTGGACAGTCCAGTGGGGACATTGTTGCAGAAATCAATCTAACTAAAAATAAATGCTTGGATAAGTTTCTCTAGATAATGCTGGGACATCAGTCCTTCAATCCCAGATTTGTCTTCAGGTGATAAAACAACCTTGTGATTGCCTTTAGGTGACCATGGAGATTGGGGTTCAAGTCCATCCTACACGTTCAGGCTTGATCAGCAGCTTTTAGCTGTACTGAAGCTGTGTGCTGACTTTTCATCCTCTTTAGGTCCAAAATAATTAGTTCACTTTTGTTTCTATGCGACTGGAGAAAGTTATAGCGCATCCATAGACAACATTCATTTGCTTCCTTTATGCATTTGCTTTATAAAATAAAAATCAAATGCAATGTAAAAACTTTACTGCCGGGGTGCCATTTGATGCTAATCTTTTCAGCTTCATAATGTATAATAACCTTATAATGTTAACAAGCAATGTACCGGAGTTTTGCGCCTGACTGACTATCTCCATGCTCCACGAAGGAGCCTTTTCCTTGTTCTGCAGATCCCAGGATTCGACTCTGTCCGGGAAGGCGAGAGTAAGGTGCGTTTCAGTGAGAACTGCATCTTTACAGCCACGGGTGTCCACCGTAACAGGATTGAAAGGCTCATTGGAGAAAAATGCACAAAAACCAGCCAGGAACACACAGCTGTCCTCTAGAGGAAACAAAAACAACAAAGCAGCTTTGTAATCAAATAGTCACTTTCCGTTCCTCTAGTTAAAATATGCATTACAGACCGACATTTTTCTAAAACTTACCATCTAAAAACAAAGATGCTCTCCGACTCCAACTTGCTCTGATTTTCCTACTGCCTGCATGGTCCCTGAGCTCTATGGGGACGCTTACTTTAACTTCCTCCACAGCGTTGCTACTTTCTTCTTTATCGGGCTTTTCCTGAACGCATATTTGACCAAAGGCATTGAAACCAAACCCAAACCAACGCATTTAACAAAGCGTTTTCAGTCTGATTTCCCCGAGAGGGTCACACAACGCGGATTGAACAGGAACTACAAGAACTGCGCATGCGCTTTTCGGATCACATGATCGTAGTATTTTGGATCACGCAGTGCCATTGGCTCTGGGTTCACGATTGTCATCAATTACTCAATGAATTTGTTAGACAAAAGTTTATTTTATTTTGCATCTTCAGTATAAATGATACAACAGAATACACAGCAGGAATGTAGTGATTCGGCATAACTAAAACCAAAAGTACAGTTCCAACTGGTGCAAAGTACATTTCTTGATTTAGAAAAACGAACAAAGTATATATGTTTGTGTGAATACAGCATAAAACAATAAAGGAATATGGATGTTGTAAGAAAAAATTGGAACGGCCGAATAAGTCGAGACGAATGTGCTCTTTTTGGAAACAAGCACCAGTGTGACAAACAACTTTTTTCTGTGCTCCAGCATATTAAAAAACACAAAATGGGAATGCAAACAAATACAGCCACACTGAAATGCATTGCAAAATGATGTGACTTCAGTTTTTTTCAGTTGCCTAGCCATTATATTATCATGTCTGCAGTGCAGTGTTTAGTAAAGATCACATCATCAAGATCGTTACCTTACAGATTATTTACCTGTGACCCTTGTTCAAACTGTAGACAAAAGAAATGCAAGTTAAAATAAAACAGAGTTTTATTCTGGATGCTAGTCAGGTAAACAGGTGCTCCTTGAGTATTGTATGAATTTTGGTCAGTATCATGCAGATGTTGACGATGAAAAGAGAGGAACTGTGACAAAGTCTTTCAATAGTTTCTCTAAAATTATCTGGACAAAAAATGCTTAAACAACAACTTGCTCGGGAGCTTTGCATGATTTTGACATGTCAAAGAAACTTTGACAGAGTATCGGTGTCAAAGGTTTTTGTGACTGCATATTTTCTTTGTTGAAATTTTAGAACCCACTTGAATTAATTTTCCTATCGCTTTTTAACTGTTTTTTTTGTTGAATATAAGATCAATTTAATAACTCACTTCTTGCAAATATTAAAAGGGTCTTAACTTTTCACAACCTCAATTTTTTTCAGTATTAAGACTTCCGAAAGGCACATTCACACACACACTGTACTGTGTTTTTCAGGGCTCAGTTCCTTTGTCCTTTTCTTTTCCATCTTCCCTGCTTCGGATGATGCCGTACTCCACTGCCTTATTTAAACAGTTCTGAGCAACCCTGGCAACAGGATCCAGTGTGCCTTCTCGTCCCTTCGCAAGGACAGTGAGTATCTCCAAAGCTTCGCTCTCCATAAGGGTCGCAGCCAGACCCTTTTCCGCCTGCATCATATTCTGAACTATGACCACGCCGCGGTGACGCAGGTCACATATTTCACTGAGCAGCAGAGCCTGGAAAATCTCAAGCCAATGGGTTGTCTAGGAAAGACGAAGCACAGGAGTCAAGCAGAAAATATGTGCAGCTTTTAAGGAATACATAAGAAAGGCTTTTCTTACAGTTCCAGGAATTTGAGAGCAAAGCTCTGGCTGTTCGGAAGTCAGCATGGCCAGAGTGCCTGCAGCAGCTTTCCGAAGCCTTTGATCTTCTTCTCCACAGTAAAGCACGAGAAGCTTCAGGCGATCATTCCCTGTGGCCAAGAAGAGCTTCTGCACCTGAGCACACACGGCACTGTTTTACTTTTCAACCATTTTGATATTTAGTTATACAGTGTCTTGTGAAAATATACCCTTTAAATGCCTTCACATCTTGTATAAATGTAAAATTGAAAATATTTCTTCAAATAATTTTAAATACGCCATCCTAAAGAACTGCATAACTGAGGAGAGGAGCGAAAATAAAGAATGTTCTTAAAA
This sequence comes from Apricaphanius iberus, assembly GCA_028564705.1. Classification (NCBI taxonomy): domain Eukaryota; kingdom Metazoa; phylum Chordata; class Actinopteri; order Cyprinodontiformes; family Aphaniidae; genus Apricaphanius; species Apricaphanius iberus. The sequence goes on along the minus strand of JAPXFQ010000449.1, from coordinate 135,226 downwards.
TCTGAAAAGTATGGCTTGCTTTTGTATTCCGTGCACTTTATTTTACTTTGAGCAAAAAATCCCAATAAATGCATTGATGGGTACGGTTGTTGGCTGACAAAACGAGAAAAAGTTCAAGGGGTAAGGAATACTTTTGGGAGCCATTCTTCATGCAAGTGTAAAAGATGTGTGTGTTACCTCTGTACTTAAAACTAAATTACACATGCACTCAGTGGCAGCAGCTCGGACCAGCTCGCTCTCCTCAAACATGTAGCCTTCAATCTTTGGTACAGCTTTTTCCTTGATGATCTTTTGTCTGTGAAAAGAAGATACTGTTCTTAAAAATGACAAAGAAAAAGATATAAAAGAGAAACATAATTTAAAGGACAGTTAAAGTATGGCAATCAAAGTAAAAGAAATTCAAGTAACAGCTTGGTACCTAAACAAATAAATTAAAGGGTCTAAAGAGTATTAGGGCAATTGTAGACAGAAGGGAAAAAATGCAGTACATTTCTGTCCAAAATCTCACAAATTCTTAGAATAATTTCACATATAGTCCATGGAAAACTTAGAATTTTTTTCCTTTAGAAAAGTAAAACAGTTGCAATCTATTTTTTTTATTATTAAAGGCATTCATTTTCAGTATTTAAACTACGTCCTGTCCTTTTAAAGTCAGAAACTTTCAATGATATTAATCAGAAAAAGATCGAACTTTGCTGAGATTTTAAAACAGTTATTTCTGACAGAAAATGCCAGTCCTATAAGATTTAGGTGTTACATTTACAAGAAATTGGGTATCTGGATATTTCCATGAGTCTGAAGTGGTAGCAATATGCAGCTGTTTTCTGGATCATAATGGCTTCTCCAGGGTTCATGAGGCCATGATCATCTTAAACTGTCGTTCTGATTCAGAAAAAAGAGCTGCATGAACCAAGGCTATACTTTAAAAAAAATATCCGGATCCACATCTTGTAAATTTAACACATACATCTTTGAACTGGCATTTTCTGTTGAAAATATCTGATTCTCAACAAACTTCAGGGTTTTTTTTCGAATAAATTTACGATTTTTCTTCTTGCAAATATCTGACTTTACAATGTCAGAAAATATTTAGTTTAAATATTGAAAATGTATTCCTTAAATAATGGAAATTTCTGAGTTTTTTCTTGCATATTTTCAACATTTCTAAAATCATTTCCAATTTTTGTGGAAATATGTGAGAATAATCACTAAACGTTTTTGATGTGGAAATTTAATACAAAATACTTTCCTTAAGTTTACAATTGCCCTAATACTCCATCATATAAGAACCAGGTTTTATTGGTTTTTCAGTAATTCCCACAGCCCACGTATTTTTATTCCTAGGGAAATAATTCCTCCTAGTGGCCAACCTGAGTCTTTCACTGATGCCAGCAAGGTTGGTGAGAGCCATCAGAGATTCAAAGTTTTGCAGCAAGGTGCACTCCAGCTTCAGTAGGTTCACGAGTGGTCGCACAACTTCATAGATCTGCCAAAACGTGAGGGGGTGTCAAGTAACATGCAGTGTTTGGATGATTTAATCAAATCTACTTCTGTATTTTTTTTTACCCGCTCTCCTGGAAAGGCAATCTCAGGGTTGGATGTGATGGCTATTTTTGCCAAGGCCTGTGCAGCTTTAACCTTTCCTACGTCAGTGTTGTCAGTTGCGAGGGGAATCAAAGCCTGTAGAGAGGGCACGATCAATTATTCATCTTTCTAGCACAGCATTGGGATTAGTGTTCAGGGTAAACCAGGTACAGAATACATTACCTTGGAAAAGTATCAATATCCCTTATTTTATTCACATTTTGCCATGTTACAACCCAAAATCTTCATTTAAAAAAAATATTTTATGTGGAAGATCGATTAAATCTGAAAGATTTGTTGTTCATATTTTTATTTCTGAATGCGTTGTATTATATTCAGGGTATAGATTAAATAAATGCTTAATAAGTTTCGCTCTTCTTCTCCCTACTGGTTGAAAGCGGAATTACAACTGTCGTAAATAATCCTGCCGCAGTCTGCTGCTGCTCGAACCAGCTTTGCGGATAATGACGTCGTCAGACAAGGTGGTGTGTTTAGCATGTTTTATGAATGTATCATTATACGCAGTTCAGAAACAAAACAGAAAGAAAGAAGACTTTGCTTGCTACTGTTTTAGATGGTTTTCAACTGTAAAAAGGACTGTTGCTCCACCTATCAGCTGTTGCCGTAAAGCAGGTAGAGACCCCCCCCACTAGGGCCTACTCGAATCACCAAAGTTATTTAGTGCAGTTTCTGGCTAGCAGAGGGCTACTGAATGCCGTCCCATGTTCATTTTTCACAATAAACCACTACTTTGCACTTAACATCTACAATGTAATATCCTTTGAAATGTATGAGTCAAAAGTGATAAAAGTTGGCATAGTTTGAAACTTTTGCAATACACTGCATATCGTGTTTTACCTTTCCTCCACCTTGTGCCACCACTGTACCTCTGTCTTCCTGTCGTTCAACTAAAGCCAGGAAAACCCTGCAAGTACAAAGGGTGTAAGGAAACCTAAAGAAAAAAATGATTTAAGAAGAGCAGTTGCTTTTTTCGTAAATACCTCGCAATAAATTCCCTACAGGCCTCTGTGAGGGCAGGACTCTCCTGCTTCACCATGCACACCAACGCAGACACGACACCGGCTTCCAGAAGCTTAACTAGCCTCTTTTCCACATAGGAAGGTGCATCCTGACAGAAAAAAAATCCAGATTAAATTCGACATGACGAATACCTTTAGTGATGCACTGGCGAGTATAAAGAAGTTTCGGTAGTACAACTAATCAGTCCCTAAAACGAAGCCAGTGTGATGCACCTTGGGATGCTCCTCAGGCACATGCTGCTTTGCATACTTGGCCAGTTCCACCAGCTGAGGGTCTGGTTTCTCCACATCGTAGCTGTTGGTGCAATTTACTAATGTGGAGCCCACAGCAAAGAGTACCGTCTTATCGTCCGACTGCGTTAAACCAAAAAGAAGCACACAACAAGAACGTGTATTAGTGTGGTGTAAGTAGAACGTCATGCTCGGCGACTTCAATGGCTCCTTCAATATCTAAAAAGGCTTCTTTCCACTTGTATGCAGAAAATGATGGAATCAGTACAACCTTTGCCAGTTCAAACATGGCCAGGAGCGTGGTTTTGTCTTGCACAAGGTCTTCCTTCACATCAGCATCAAAGGTAAGGTAGGCAAGACCCTCCACAGACCAACGACGGGATGTTGGGGGAAGAGATTCATTGCACAACCACCTAAAAGAAATGGAGGTTATGTCCTTATTTACAGCCCGACATCCATCGATTTTTAAATGTTATTAAGAGCAGAATTAATCAGGAAAACCTACTTCCTGCACTGCTTAGCGAGCTTGAGCGTGGATCCCTCGGCAAATTGCTTCATGCTGAAATCCGTGCCCCCCGCTGATCCAAGCTTACACAAGCCCTGCATAACAAACCACGCAAAACGGTAAGTTTCCCCCTTTTATGAGACATGTTATTTTTCTCTGTCTGCTTGCGGCACTTACCACAAGAGCTCTTACACGTATCCTGTCATTTTCACTCTTCTTGTAGAGATCCTTTAAGAGAGCCACGCCGTTGGCTGTGATGAAAGAGGCTCTCTTGGCCTTGCCTGCAGCGTGGATAAGAGCCTCCACAGCAACCTGTTGGTGAGTCACATCTTCTGAAGCGCAGAGGGAGATTACAGCGTCCATCATCCCTGACATTTCCAGAGTGATGTTGCCCACATCACTCGGTCCTTGGAGGAGCACAGAAACTGTCTGAATGGCACGCAGTTTGGAATCTAGTCCGGATCGCCTGAAGTGTTCCCTATCATACAAAAAAATATATATATATTGTTTTGTTCTAGGGCCTGTAATTATTAATTTCCAGAGCGGTTTTAGAAATATTTGACTTACTGAACATATTCTTCACAAAGTTTATTGAAGTTTTCCCTTTCTTTGTCGCTCTTGAGGTCATCATAGAGTTTGCTAAGCAGCACAGAGCAGCTCATGTGAGTGTTTTCTGTAAGAGGCGGTCCCTCTGAGAGTTCAGCAACAGTCCCAGCCACCTGCAGGATTTTCTTTAGCCCTTAAAAAAAAAAAGTGTTCATAGTGTTGGACTGATCTATCGTTTAAATATTCTTCGGGGCGCTGCAGACCATTTCCCTCCTTAAATATTTATTTTCTTTCCTTTTACACTTTATTGTCTCAGATCAAACGAATATTGTATTATTAGAGAGAGATAACATAGTTGAGTTAAAAGAACTGTAAATTATCATTTAAATTATCCAGTGACAAAGCAAACTGGCCCTATGTGAAAAATCCTAAATTAGCGAGGATTAACGACAATCTTAAGGAACATTAGTTCAATTTCACTGATTACACCTAAGTCTAATTATTGCTAGACGCATGGAATCAAGAAAATATCTAAATAGAACCAGTATGTCAATATGAAGTAGGATAAAAGATAACAAAACTCACTCCAATATAAAGATAATTATGAGCAGATAAATTAATCAACCAAAGACAAAGACCCATCTCACAATATTCTGTGCAGTGGTCCTGGTGGAAAATATGCCCTGGCTCACAAAGCACTAAGAACCAACATACCAGTCAAACATAGTGGTGGTAGGGTGACTGAGGTCTGGAACAGCTTTACTGTTGCGCTGAATTCACTAGACCAACAAGTCCCCCCTTGAATGGCCAAAAATAACTAGACTAAAACTCAAAAACTACATTTTGTATTTACTCATTATAGCTCTCTCTGGTACTATAATTTGATTGATCAGCTGACATACCAAATGGACAGAACAGAAGACATCCATCGGGAGGTGAATACTTTTTCACAGCACAAAATGTAAAAAAAAATAAGAAAAAGCTATATATCTATAAAAGCATTGAGATGGATTTTTATATTTTTTTGTATGCACGTATGTTTCATACCCTGGTCTATCACCCATAACGTGAGGGAGTTGTCGGGGTTCTTCAAGGACTTGCGGGGTACTTGCTTGACCAGGAGGTTGAGGGCGCTGTCTCTGCCTGGCCCTGACACATTAGGCACTGGCATCATGTCCAAAAGGTGGCATAGCATCGAACGCAGTTCTTTGGATGGTTCTGTGCCAAATTCATAAAGATATTTACTCCAAAGGCAGAACTTAACAGGCCAGTTTTTATCGAGTGCTGCCAAGTCTGGACTCACCAGGAAGTATGGCTTCATCTTTGCCTCTAATCTCTCTTATCATGCCCTCTGTCAGAGCCTCAAACATCACCTGCAGCAGGTGGCATGCAGCCAGAGACACAGTGGAGGCTCCTGACCCCATTACTCCACACAGCTGGTCCATCCCCAACTCATTCACGATAGCCATGGTCTGAAAATAAAATGGCATATGTCAGCATGTTGCAATGCATTTTATCATGTGAGGAGAGCGCAAATGTTTGGCTCTTTCCTTCTAAGTCAAAAGGAGAGACTTTAGTGGAAGCTCTTACAACTTTTAGAAAATATGAATGCCAACAGGTCTTTCTAAAAACATAAAGAAGTGAGAAAATATTTGCCCCCTTGCAGATTTCTTCTGTTCTTTCGCTTTTTTTTGTCACACTTAAAAGGGATGTTTGTTTTTTCCAACCTGGACCTAATTTTTAGCATGCATTACGTTTGCCTTATACTTGGAGAAGTTTATATGCAGTCGCCATATAATATCAATATCATGGGAGTCGAGGGGGCACAGTAAGTGCCGCCTCTAAATAAGGCATTATCTGCCACAAAACTCCTTCACTTAACCCATGTTTTGTTATTAATCGGAAGAACTACTTCCTTCAGAATTCTCAGAAGTGTTTCATTGTTATCTAAAGGGTTGCTTTGCAGGCTTTTAATTAAACTGCACTAACACGCGATCTCGATTACGTCGGTGCCATCAGGCATGACAGTTGTCGTCTGGGCAAGGCTTTCATTCTGCGCCCAGGCTCAAAATTGCACAAACAAAATGACCAATTGAACTAAAACCATTGTAGAGAACAGAGTAAAAGTCAGACTACTACTGCTATGGGGCACATCAGGGAAATGGCAGCTTATTGAGAGACGGAATAAACACCTGCAGAACACCAAGGAAGCACTTCAGAAACACTCCGAAATCAAAGAGGAATAGTGCTACAGATATATAACAAAGCATTGGTTAAATGAAGGAGTAATGCCTTATTTAAAGGGACTTGACTTGCCCCCACGACTCCTTTTATATGGATTATTTGGTGATCACGATTGGATATAAACTTCTTCCGAAGGACTCCAAACAGCTCCAAACTTGTCTGGGTGAGTAAATGAATGTAATGCATGCTATTACTGAGGTCCAGGTAAAAAAACAAAAATCAAAACGTACCCGTTAAATGTTTCAGATCATCAAAATATTTATTATTATATATTTATTATTACAAAAGTCCTGATTTTTTTTGGGGGAAAAAAAAAATCTACTTAAACTAACCAGGCCGACTTTCAAAATATAATTCATTCATTCATTCATTCATTTTAAACACGGCTTTGCATTGCTTTAACAAAACAATTAATTTTAAAAGAAAAAAACAAGCGTTTCTTAGTATACCACAATGATTGAAAAGGAGCAAAAAGAAGATAAATCTAATATTACCTACCACTTTCTTAACATAAAACCCCCCACAAAAATAGATGGTCTGTCACTCAATTACTTTAGAATCACAATATCACAAAAATAATCATATTTCATCCATTTGTCTCCAAAGTAAAAATCATTCGTCAAGCTCATACATTCCAACTATTCTCTTTTCATACATTTTTCTTAAACCGAAAAATGTTTGCTCTCATCTTAAACTCATTCTGTAATGAATTCCACGATTTGACACCACATACTGAACTGCAGCTCTGCATTAACGTAGTCCTTGCTAATCGATGTTTAAAACGACATTTCCTTCTACTTTCCTGATCTTCTGGATTGAAAACAAACAACTTCTGCTAAATTGCTGGAAATACTTGCCTTTTGTTCTTATACATAACTAATAATGTGTTCAGTTCAATTAAATCTTTAAGTTTCATAAGTCTCAACTGGATAAAATATATATTTATAGAAGACACATAGCTGGGTGAGCACCGCATGTGTGTCTGTCGCCACTTTGAGTGTGTGTGTGTGTCACGTTTGTGTGATTGCGCTTGTGTGTGTGTGCGTGAGATTGGGGGCGTATACAGAGGTTTGAAAGGTGCACTCACCTGTGGAGAGGGTTAGAGGAGAGAGGCAGCCATGGGTAGCCGTAATTTTTGTTGACCGCAAAGCCACGCAAAGCCACGCAAAGCCCTTGCAATCACTGTATCCCGGTTTAAGTTCTGTCAGGTATTCACTCAGTTTAATATCCCTGCTTGTTCTTACATGATCTGTATCGCTGTGATATCCGCATGTCGTAGGAATAAAAAAACAACAAAAGCATCCTGGATTCAGCGTCTGTATTATAGGCCCCAGCGCGTCACAAATATACAGGACCCATTATAGCCTCTCAGCGGATCGTTAAAACAAACAGAGGACCGCAACAATATTAGTGTCCTCTCTTGGATTTGCTTTGTTAATAATTCTTACTGACATTTTCTGTAAAATTAATAAAGGCTTTATTAATACGTATTGCCCCACACTTCTAAACAATAACTTAAATAAGGCTATATTAGTGAGCATTATAAAATGTGCAAGACATTAAGATTCAATATATATTTTTCTTTCAGAACCTAAACTGAGAGGCTTTTTCAATATCTACTCCATCAATAATCAAAAACATTTTTTGTCCTTTTTTTGTATTGTAAAAAAACACTTATTTTGTTTTCTGTAAATTTAAATTTTAATCTATTTTTATAACACCATTTTTAAGTCCAACTATTTCATTTATCAAATAAATGGTTGCGCCAAATTTATTACAAAGAACTGTCATCAAGCATTTGAGGTCTTTACTTTCTTGGAGAGGAATTCACGTTTTTTTCCACCTAAGTATTGAGGATTATCAAGATTTTTGTTAAGTAAATATGAGATGGGCCTTTTTGTTCTTTTTTTCTAGCCCTTGTTTTTACTTATTAAATCTCCATTTCCACCCACTTTCTTTTTTAACTGTTCTTACTTGTTCTTATTTGCAAATTGCGTCTTTGTTCTTTAGTTCCAAATGTTAAATAGTGGCTTGATCCCCCATGTCTAGTTTTTTGTTAGTTTATTGACCTTCTTTTCCTGCTATAAAGGATCTCATGTTACACTTTAGTAAATAAGAAGTGTCTTACAAATAAAGTTTTCAAATATAAAACCATTTATTTTAGTTTAACAACGAGGTGAATACGATTGAACGGATATATAAAGAATTTATTGTCATACATTCAAAGAATGGAAAGAATCAGAAGAAGTTAAAAATGTTTTACCCTTAAATGAAATAATAGGGAACACACTTACTCTTGACTGATGTCCTGTACACAAGCCAACTAATGTCCTGAGAGCAGAAAGGACAACATCCTCCTGCGTTGACAGAAGTAGTTTCTGGATCAGCTTCACTCCATCATTACGGAAGATCTGCTCAGCTCCTCCCTCATCTCGGGACAAAACCACTAAATTTTGAGCTGCCTAAAAAGTAATAAGAACTGTAAATTTCATTTTTACAGAAAAATCCAGAACAATGGAATAGATTTACGAGTGATGGAGAGCAGTTTACTCTGTATGAGCCATCCGTACCTTCTGTCGATCTGATTCTTTAGCAGAGGAATCTAAGAGGACGGTGAACATCTGCTGAACACGAGCGTCTGTGGAATTTAGTTGTGCTGACTAAAGATGTAAGAAAAAAAAAATGAGTTGAATGAGCGTCACTTTCATCAGGATGCTGGTACATGACCTAATCAGCCTCACATCACCTTCTGCTGGATTTGTGCTCCCAGCTGTCTGAGCAGATCCTGGAAGGCTCGGTTTTTGGGCTCCAGCTGGGCGCATCGCTGAGTATCCAGGAAAGCCTGATCGAGCCGACCGAGCTGCTGATATGCCTGAGCTCGCCGAAACCTGGCTTTCACATCGCCGGGGTCTGCGTCAAGAGCTGAAGGGGGAAGATGGTAGTAAAGTTGACTTTTGATGAGCACTTAGAATCCTCAACTTTTTAGTTAGAATTTTAAAACAGATTTGTATTAAATAAAATTTTTATTTAATGAACCTGTAATAGATGCTAAATTAAAAAAGGACAAAAATGCCATTAAAACCCATAACCTTGTACTTGCTTTCTTTGGTAAAGTGAGTGAGGAAGGTAAAGATGTGATCTACACTGACCAGTGACCTTTGGTTAGCTTCTGGCCAGATGTTCCACAATATTGAGACAGGAGACAGAACTGACTCAAATGTTTTATTAAGTAACTGAACAATAATTGTCGAATTCAAAATGGAACTGTGGTCATTTTTTGTTGTTTTCATGTATAGCTCAACTGAGTTGAGACGGTTTAAAATAATAAACGTAACCTCTAAATCTGGCAATAATTACATTAACTAATAGCCAAGTCTGTCATGATAACAAATTTTGGTAGATGATAAATCGCCCCGAATTATTGTTATTTTGAGACAATTTTCAGCAAATATAATAATAATAATAATAATAATAATAATAATAATAATAATAATACTTGTATGCCCACTGAACTGTCGATAAAATAAGCGAAGCAATAATAAAAAAAATTCTTAAAAAAATATAATCCCTAGACTCAGACAAGAAAACTAAACAAAAAAAATGTCTGACTAAAAAATATACATCCTATTTTTTTCTGCAATTATTAATATATAGAGAATAGATGCGTTTTTTTTCATCCAGTCTCTGGTAGAAAGAGGGAGACACGCGAAGAAAACAAACAAGGATACGAATGGAAATTATCGTGGCTCGAAAAACCATTTAGCTCATTTGATGATTCATATGATTTATTGTTTAAGGTGACAGGCCTACTAACACTTTTGTTTTGAAAGGCTGCATAATATTAAGAAAACACTCAAGAGTTTTTATTGTTGATATCAGTAATTAACTCACATTTCTGTAGCTCTCTCACCGCCCATCAGTCTTTATAAATATCTCTGTAGCTAAGATCAACACCAGGGAGAATCGATTCAACCAACCTGATGAATTACTGGCAGGCAGAGCCGGTAGAGGAGAGCTAAGACTTGAAGTATCATTGTTTTCCAGTAGATCCTTGGAATTCAGATTAAAATCATTTGAACAGGCAGTTGGTATGTAGATAATTTGCACGCGTAAACCCATCCCCCCCCCCGAAGATAACATAGAAGTTAAAATAATTGGTTCTTCACATTAACATCTTCAAAACCCAAAGAACAACAAAAAAATCCATCACTTCGAGGATAATAAATGTATTATTCTTTTAGAATTATATTGCCAGAGGCCTTATAATGTGAAAAATTTATACAACTATAAATGATAAAGAAACTTAGTGCAGTTGTTGTAGGATGCCTTCATGTTTGAAAAGTTTGACAGGGTGGTTTTGGGAAAGAAAACTTTACTTTATTATAGCGCCAATTATGTCACCATTGCCTCTCCATGACTGCTGGCTTCTTTGCTGTTAGAATGCAAAGTATATCGTAACAAAGTCAGACATAAAGCTGGACAGCTCACAAGAGCCTTTCTTCACATTTCTTTTGAGGAAAATTTGTTTAGAGAATAATCCTGAGCCATTTCCTTTTAGGAAAACTCATAATAAATATATTAGTATTGGATTCAATTTAACCCACTGATCTTACAATGACGATCCAAATCCAATACGTGCTAGTGAAGTAAAACTGAAAAACCAAAAAACATCCCTAACATGCTTTTCACAAAATAACACAACTGACTTAATCAGGACATAAAAGTACATTTAAAACATTTAATTTATATATATTTAAGATCTTAAAAGTTTGGGCCACTTTAGCCACTTATTTGAGAGAAAACCACTACGCTTTCTACTCATTTCCTCAGTTATTCTTTTGGTTACACTGTAAGCAAGAAGGTCTTGGCTCTCCCAGTGTATGCATATGTTCTTTCTGGATTCTTCAGCCTTCTCACACAGTCCAACAGTATGCATGTTAGGTTAATAGGAGTGTATACATTGTGCTTAAGGGTTACGTGTGCGAGTGTGCGTGTATGGTGTCTATGTGTTGCCTTGCAATGGACTTGCAAACTGTCCAGGATTACCCCACCTCTCACACAGTATCTCCTGGGTATAGGCATCACCCAACCCAATGCAATAATAAGTGGGTATCATTGATCAATGGATGTTTTTTTCCACAATATAATATACTTTGATGCCTGAATTTGGTGACATTTTTTCCCCTTTCTTGATTATCTTTTCTTTTGTGTGGTTTGATTACATCGTCAAGTTTTACCCATGTGCTCTATCCGTACCTTTGTAAAAAGCGCAGAAGAGCTGTAGTCTGGTTTGTCGTCACCTATACCTAAAGATATTATGAATTTTAGCAGATTGAAATAATGCTTTGAAAAAAAGGTGTAAAACTACAATTTCTGCAACAGTTACCAATGTGACACTTTATAAAGTTTTATAACAGCAAGAGATCATATGAATAGAATAGAATAGAAAATAATTAGTCGGACCTTTGGAGGCATCAGCCTCTGCTTTGCTGAATTCCTCCAGTTTAAGGTAGCATGCAGATCTGTTGCGGTATAATATAGCTCTGTCTGCCTGGCTTTCAGTCAGCTTCAGCGCTTTGGTGTAGCAGCAGACAGCACCCTGCATGTCTCCTTTCTTGAAGAAGGTGTTCCCCTCCTCCTTCAGGGCTGCGGGGTCCTGGATTTAACAGGAAAGGTGAGGAACTGACTTCCAGAAAGCTTTCTCAAAAGAATGCTGATTGGAACCCACATTTAGCCGAGCGGCTCGCTGCTGCTTCCTTACCTTCTGCTTTTCACTTTCGCTCATCTTCAATAGGTTACACACAACACGATGTGACTTTATATGCGGAATTTTGTATTCAAATATCACTCATGTTATCACAGACGGTGCAAACTCCTAACATCTTTCAGCGCTTCCTGGTGTACGTAGCACGTTCGTGACGTTTGCGTATAAACCCCGCCCCTCCCCTCCTACGCCGCTTTACCATAAAAGGAAGAGGGCAAGCCAAATCGTTCCTATCTCCATCTCTACTTTATTTGGTTAAGTGTTTATTCTGTGGTCTTCTTTAGCGCACACAGACACAGGCAGTTATATAATGCCACTTTTCTGTGTTAACCCGAAATAATCAGGAATGCATAAAAAAGGTTCTAACAGGTTAGGTATGTTAAACAAGGCCATTTGGCCAGTTAAATGCTTTAAAAGTTTACAGTGTAATAAAAGCATTGCCAATCAAATATCCTTTGAGAAGATAAAACCATTTAATTATGAAAAGGACACATATTAAATGTGCATTTCGATTAATTAGAATTCTATTTATGTTTGTTTAAGTAGGCCTACTAAAAAAAGGATCTATTCTATTTTATGGATTCATTACATTCTGCTGGTGTGACAGGTGTCCATCAGACAATAGGCAACATTGACAACGTTCATTTGGAAAGTAAAGAAAAAAAAACTAATTTTTGAAATAGATGGTATTTCCCAGGGTGCTGTATTATTGGTTAGTTGTTTAAAAGGACAAAGTGTGGCAAAAAAAGTTGTACACTCCTGAAGGAGAGACAGCAGTTGCCCAGTGGTGCAACTTCTGCATTTCAGATAAAACTACATTCAGCATTTCATTTAGAAGCTAAGGTCTGAGGGTATGGCGCCAGGCTTTGAAGGGCAACAGTGAGGTACTGGAATCCAAAGTGCTTGAGCTACGGTGTTACGTTTTTACAGCCGATGATGATTTGGGGAGTCATGTCATTTAATGTGTTGGTTGACAAGTGCTTTGAAATGTGCTTTGGGCATATGATACCATCTGGGCTCCTCTATATAGAGTTTTTTTTCTGGGCACATCTCACCAAAGAGAAGGCCAAGTGGCTGACCCAGAACCCACTGAAAATGACTGATATATATCTCCACCACCTAATCTAAGGAAGGCACTGATGAATGCTTGAATAAATGGAAGGAAGAACGGATGGACATGGATAGAAAGTTGGATTTCTGCTTCAGCTAGGTGACACGCCTTTTCATTTTCCTCCAGGACTTAGCATCTGCCCATACTGCCAAAATTACCAATACCAGCTTTGTTGCAAGGGTATCACATAACCTGTGGGGTATTGTCAAGAAGAAAAGGGACACCAGACCTAACAATACAGGTAAGCCGATGGTCACTGTCTCTGGAACCTGAGTTTGCTTGACAGCTCAGCAGTTCCACAGGCTGATCGGATAACTGCACTGATCAAAAATTATTGCAAAGTGAGTCCAAGTAAATAATAAGTGCACATACTGTATATTAAATGGAAAATAGATCAGAGTAATTAAAATCAGTTTTTATTGGTCCTATGTAATATTGCAATCATCTGAGAAACTTATTTAGGGGTATACAGTAGTTGAAAGGCACTGCCATCAGAAATATATTTCATACACTTTGGATGGTAAAAAGCCCCTAGAAAAACAGTGTAGTTATTATTAAATAATAATAACCTCTCTGTTCCTCAATGGGCTGAGATGCATCACAGAATGTAGTAAATACAGGTCATCAGTCCTTACTTACCTTAAATGTTTACACACACTGTGTTTTACATCACATGTACCAGTTTGAGCTCTCTAAGGCTACCAGAGCCACTAAATAAAGTGTCCTGTTTGGTGTTTCCCTTATCAGTCCCACAGGAGCCCTCTATCAAACACTGTGTTGTTTGCCCTCTGTTGTCCTGGAGACCAGGTGGCTCCCTGCATATCTTACGCCCAGTTACACCGGTTTAGATTCTAATGTTACTTTGGCACCTTTGTTAGCTGTGCAGCCTGGACGGTCAGTTTATGTTTCCTAGAGGCTGTGCTGTAACATCACTGAACATAACAGATCTGCAGGAGCTCTTTGCTACATAGCAACGCCACCAGGAATTCAAGACAAAGAGTTAAACAAAAACAAAAAAACGTACTCTAAAGCAGCTGAGTAAACATTTGTTTCTTACCACAGCAGCGTTTTGCAATAGATAATGTTGTCATTAGTGGTGGTTTCTCTGGGGCAAAAACTACACACCACTTTCATACAGCTTCATCAATGCATTTTCGATGTTTTTGCACATCGCATTAAAAATAATCAGTCTCTTGTGACTGGACTCCAACCAAAACACCACCATCTGTGCGTGAGTTTCCCCACACAATCTTCTGATTAATTATGGATGTGTAAGGTTATCTCTTGTTTCTAGAAACTGACAAACAGCTCCTGAACAAGTCATTTAAACACAACAATGCAAATCACCTGGAGTATTATATTTCCCATTCAGGGTTCTTTACCTGCACAGAGGTTCAGGGCAGGAGTCAGACCTATGATAAGAATTTCAACTTAAAGCTTACAGACAGATCTCTACTATACCAATTACAAGAACATTCCCTTTGTTTTTCTGCTTTTTAAATGTTATTGTCCTAGTAGATGTGAGCCCAATATTACACTGACTTTAAGGGTTTACGTTCACAATTATATGTTTTATATGGTATTATGTTCGAATATACTTCAGTTTATTTTGTATTCTACTGGAATCAGTCACCCATGGTTCAACACAGCTTCAACAAAAACAAGCAGAGAATATTTTATTGCAGATAATGTAGTTTGGCTTTTCAAGTATTTGCACGGGTGTCTGGAAAAACAAAAAGATTCTCTTTTAGAGAGCATGTCTAGCAAAGGATAAAAAACAGTTATAAACAACTTCTTTAACAAAATACCTCCTGGTATTTGCACAATATTGCATATATTTTTTTTGCTGCATTTCTATCAAGGAGATCGGAAAGGTATGAAATTGAACAACCTGCGCAGCTTTAGAGTAAGCGGTTGCAGGTAGAATCGAGCAAGTAATTTTTTGTGCACCATTAGCGTGATAGACGCCACTTTAGAGCTGTGTACCTCCTGAGAGCAATTCTCAAAGTTGGGCTTAGGGCCCCACAGTGTCATGAAACACGACGAGTTTTGAGCAGGTTGTTAAAAATGAAGAAAAATATAATAACATTTATGAGCCTCTTTGTTGCAGTTAGGGAAATGAAACCATTGTCTTTAAATGAATAGAAATGCTACAGTAATTTGGGATTTCTTATTTTGTGTCTTTTTCAATCAGATTTGGGCGAGATTGATTCCCAACCCTCCCCGTATTACACAAGTTGGACAACAAATGAAAAGCTTGGAAATCAACCCACACATATTCTATAAGACATAGAATATGTTGGTCACCAGTCCCCACTAAAGGGGAATGGTGACCAACTTTAGTGGTCAGTAGGTGAGAAGCAGGGTCGTTCATGAAAGGGCAATGCTGATACACGGGCCAGACAAACATGAAAGTCCATAACTGCCCAAATAATCAAAAAATATACGTTTTTGGATATTGGCCAGATCTATAGTGTCTAAAAGGAGCTAAGGCATGCACACAAAGGACATCTAAACTCCTCACTGGCTGTTATTTAAACCTCAGACCTTCTTGCTGCATTTTAATATTTAAATATTTAAAAGATTTATAAGTGTGGGGTGGATTTGTATTCAACATTTAAGTCATAAGAAAGGTCAGGGATAAAGTAGTGTAGAAGTTTAAAGGAGGGTTAGAGGAGGGTGAAAGAATGTCCCAAGCTTTGAGAATCCCATTGGGCAAACTAAAAACTTAATAACACATGGCTGTCTGCCTAAATTGAAAGGCCAGAAAGAGAGCATTAATTAGAGAAGCAACTAAGATGCATGTTCTAAATGTGGGGGAGATGCAGAGATCCGCAGCTGAAGTATGAAAATCTGACCATTCTATAATATTCCAATGACGAAAATTGTGTGAGATGTATCATGCTGGAAAGTTGCCAGCATGGCAGGTAAGAGTTGATGGGATAAGAGAGGAAGGAAAATCCTGAAAGAAAACATTTTATAGGATGTAAAAAAAAAAAAAAAAGTATTGCATCCTTTTCCTTCCACTTCATATTTATGCACTATATTGAGTTGATTTATACAATAAAATTCAAATAAAAATACAGTGTAGTGATAAATTAATATGAAATAATGTGAAAACATTCAAGGGGAATTGATACCTTTGGAAGTTACTATAAAAAACGGCTAATGGATAGCTTTTACCAGGGGTTGTTATTCATATAGTGGAGGTGTAAAATACAATTTCAAGTATTAACAATAACAAAAAAGACTGAAGAGGATCTCATGGGTTGGTTCTGCAATGCTTTAAATTATACATGCTTTGTTTTCAGAATTTAACTCTTAACTAAACAGAAATGGTTGCTGTTTTGTAATCCAAACAACAAAATTAGTAAAACAACAAATTAGACATACAATATAAGCAGAGAAAATAGGTCTGGAGTACTACTTGGGTGTGATCTCAATGTGAATTCCTCTGGTGCTCTTCAGTCTAGGGATCCACGGTAAACTTGAAAAAAAAAAGAAGTTGTGCTGAGGCACCCATCAGCATCAAAAAGACCAAAAGCCTTTATTGTTCCATGGCTATAAAATAAAAGCATGCCTACACTTTTCAGCTGTAGGGCCTTCTTCAGGACTTCAATCACTTTTTTTGGCTTTTTGATCCTCATGAGTGCCTCAGTCCAACTTCTTTTTTTCTTCTTCAAGTTTACCGTAGATATACAATATATCGAATGTGCAAAACATTACTGGTTACTAGTGGCAAGATGGTAAGAATTTTCAATTAATCTAGCCTAATGACAATCCTGAAGAGCTGGAGAACTCCTTCATTCACAGACTGCCGCCTCCTAGGTGCATGAAGGAACGTTATCCTAGATCCTTCCTCCCAGCAGCTGTTAGATTCCATAGCCAACAAACCCAGTGTGCAGTTTTGCATCCCTTCTGATTTTGCTATTTACACATTATAGTCATCTTGTTTGCATTTACAACAATCCTTTACAGCAAGCCTTGTAAGTAGTCTGTTCTAAACAAAAAATACACATACAATGTGACACTTTAAAATGCCCAGCTATCAGTTGCTATCATCTTAATCTGAGTACTTATTAAAAAGTATTTTCTAATTTTACACATGTTGCTTAATCCATTGTTATATATTTATTTACTTTACTCGAACACAATAGTGTTTTTATTCTATTTTAGCTATAACATTAGTCATTTTGTGAACAAAAGTAATTGCACCTACAATGGTCAGAAAATAATAATTTACTAACTCCAGTCGCTTGTTCTGAATGTTCTTCATACTTTGAAGTCCTGAATTTGAACATCAGTCCTGGTGAGCACACACTGGCAACCTGCTGAGGCGATTGGTCAATCAGCGACGCAGCTCATTTCTTCCCAGAAGCCTGGTGTAGCAGCTCGGCGGTGCTAACTGCTAAGCTCAAAACGCTCCTTCACTAATCCGTCTGTCTGCAACGGAAGGCACAAACATACCGTCTCTGTTGGGCTCCTCACCCCACCTGGAGTACCGCGGTGTATCATTAACGGGTAAGCCTGGGGTTTCTATACAGTTTATCGGCAAGGAAACACGGTCCTACTGTGTGTAAATGTTAGATGATGAGGTTTACACGGAAAGTGAGTTGTTAGCCAGGAAATAATGTCAGCTTCGTATTTTCTTTAATGTTAGCAAATTTATACTTCGTGTCGCCCGTTGATTTCGACTCGTCTGTTTTGGAGAAAAGGGAGGCAGTTGTTTACCAACATTAAAATACCGTTTTGAAACTTCAAACTACCAGTGTTGGACTCTTGGAATTGAATTTATTAGCCAGTGTAAATGCTGCTGCACTGGCATCTGCAGGAAGCTAGCGCTAGCTTGTTCGGCTGTCACAGCCAACGTTTCTGGAAGTGACTTTAAGTTTGCCAGAGCCCGTTTCTCTCCCCAGCGCCTACTGAAGCATCGTCTCGGCACGGATATTGTCCGAATTAAATGCAAGTACTGTATTTGGCTCAAGTTGAGAGCAAATAACCTTGTCTGAAATGTTAGCTGAGCTACAGCTGAGTAAGATTAATTCTGGTGAAACATTTACTGAGGTGTCGCCTCCCGATCAGCAGTCCAAAGAATCCTACGCACAATACTGGAAACAAACTAAACAATATACTCTGTATTATTTGCAAACGACGTAATGTAAGCCTCTTAAGATAAAGGGGACATTTTTATTTTAGCTACATGTACAAAGGGCTGCAGCTCTTTGTTGCCTCCTACACATGTACATCAAACTCATTCCTTTTGGATCCTGTTTTTTTTGTTTGTCCAGATGGTCTGAGAAAAAAAATATATATATTTTATGGATCGTAAGGCCATTTTGCAGCCAGCCTTGAAATGACAAGTGTTTTATCTCAGCTCCCTGTGGTAGTGCTAATATGTTTCAAGCCTGTGATGTTGGAGGATTTTGATCAAGGATTTACACGAGGAGGAAAAACAACATACTGTTTGACTAGGTTTTAACAATTCATGTCTTAGATATAGGGCCTGCAATTAGGAAAAATAAAACTATGTGAAACTGTTGTTTAATAATGTTATGGCAGTAGAAATTGCATTTAACCCATATTTGCATCGCTCCTTACCTTCTTGCCCATCATCTACATGTCTCCATCTTTCTCCCAGAGCTTGGGAATCTTGGTAGCTTGCTTGCTAAGATTTGTATCGGGGGTGAACTAAAATGCCACTGAAAGTTTATCCAAGGGATAAAATATATTTTTGACGAGCAGAGTTTTAATGCATGGCACAGGAAGGGTAAAACTCAATTTAAGCATTGTATGTGTGCAGTCTGCTGCTGTAGTGATATCGCTCCTTCTTGGATCTAGGATGTAGCAGTCTGTCACTGAAGGAGTTCTGCAGTCCAGTAACATTTCCATGCATGGGGTTGAAGACTCTGTCCATCAGAGATGTTATTTTGGCCAGAGTATTTCTGTCTCCCACCACCTGCACTGGATCCAGGGTGCATCCTAGAACAAACCTGGCCTCCCTGATGAGTTTATCCAACCTCTTCCTCTCAGCTGTTGATAAACTGCTGCTCCAACATACGACACTGTTAAAAAAAAAATGACTGAGACCACCACAGAGTCATAGAAGGTCTTTAAAAGCGTTCCCTGGACCCTGTATGCTGATGTACTATATAGCAGTGGTCCCCAACCTTTCCCCCCCCACCTCAGACCAGTTAAAATATCGGACAATATTCACATGAGGCAACGGATTAATGCAAAAAGAAAAAAAGGAGGGACAGGCATAGAAAACTATCTTATTTTTTAAATATATGATCGAATGTAAATCCAATTTAAACTCCTTTTTTAGACATTTTCTTTAGCATTTCCACAACATCGAACCAACAACTAAAATAAGGTTGACCGCAAAAATAACGTGCATGAAAAATACAACTCACCATAACGCTGAATCAATGGGAGCCCAGTGGCTCCCAGTAATGAGACGGTTTCGTCTGGGCCAGTTTTTTTAAAAGCTTCATTGCCTCATTAGAAGACAGAATGCGGCAGATTATTTAGAGCGGGCCTGCTGCGTGGAATTTGCCTTTTGCGCTAAATCCAGATTTTAATAAAGGCTTATTATAGTTTTCTCTATTAAATGTTGCTTTCCTTTTGTTTTTCGGAAGTCACGGGCTCTTCCTCTGTGTTTTTAGTGCAGCTTTTCTTTTTTGCAAAAAACAGCTGTGTTTCTAATCATTTTGCTAACTGGTTTCGTTTTTAGTGACAACATATCACCTGACCGAGTCAAGTTTCTAAACGTGTGTAAAGAGTGATTTGTATTCTGATGTAACTGAGAGAATCCCATCATAAAAAAAAAAAAAAAAAAAAACATCCTTTCGAATTGGATAGTAAAAGAAACAGAAATACTGTAAGTTATTTCTTCTGTTTGTGTGTCCTGGTGCTGGTCTGTATGTTTGGAACCTCTGGTGTATATTATATAAAACCTGAATGAATCAGCCTGTGAAACTGCGAATGAGTTAAGGCAAGGCAATTTTATTTGTATAGCACACTTTCAAAAACAGGGTAATGCAAAGTTCTTTACATAATTTGGTGGTAAAGAAAGAAAACAGAACGTGATACATAATTAATGAAAAGCATAAAATACATCAATAGAGGAAGTAAAAACAGCAATTCAGCATGAAACACACACAACATATAATTAACGATTAAGCATGAAAAAACGGAAATTTTGCATATGACATAAATTGTTTACTCAAAGACAATTTGAACAGATGAGGACTGCTGATATTTCTACCAATTCCACAAAACTAAAATTTCAAGTGAAAAATCATCATTTTCTGCAAAATTATTGCAGTTTCAACACTCTAAGTATCGGTTCATGGTATCACTTAACTTTAACGAGTACGTGAGAACGGTATCAGCGCGATATCCGTATCGTGCAACACTCGTTGGATACAGCGGTCTGTAAATGGGCGACTTCTTTAGCAGCGGCTTTTTGTAGTTTTACCATTATTTTGAAGTGAATTGCTGTCAGCTGAATAAGCATCAAATCAGGGTTCTTCATGGTTGTGTTGGCTGTATCGTGTTTTTTTTTTTTTTCAAAGAAAACACATTTTTGGTATTTTTATAAGCTGTAAACCACAATCAAAAAAATGACTAGAAATAGATACTTGAAAATATTCCCCGCGTGTAACTTTAAAAAAATATATATATCATGTATGACTTTTTTGAGTTTTTAGTAAATTATTAAAATTAACTTTGAAATATTCTATTTTTTTAAGAACTGCAGTTTAATGTTTTAACTTTGGTGTATTTATTTTCCTCTGCAGCTGAAAAGGACCCTCAAACGTGACGTCATCTCTGTACTTCCAAGGGCGGACACTGCTTGTGCTGCCAGAGTCGATATTCCTTCACAATGCCACAGGGAGAAGGATAGCAGTTGTCTCATTTTAATTCCTGCAGTTTGTTTGGGGCTGAAGCTTGATTTAAGAAAAGCAAAAAAACAAAAATAACAAAGCTGATGTGTAACTCTCACCCAAGCTGTTTTCTTCTTCTTCATTTGCACTACTAGTGCTCTGTGTGCATACTGTTATGGCAGACTAAGCCATCTGAGCAAAAGGGGCGATGACTCCGGCTGTGCGGGAGGATTAAAGTTTTGCTGTGGGAGTGGGGACTGGACCAAGAGAGCAGGCGTATCGCTGCAACAGTCATGCTGCAGGGACACTAGTGTCACTATTTGTGCCCCTGCTGTTTAGTGTGTGCAGTGTATTATTTTTTTCTCCTCCTCCTCCTGCAATCTCATCGGTTTGGACGGTTGCGCACAAGGGCCACTTTGAAGGAGACCACCGGCGGCTCTGGTTTTGGCCAACGCTGACACTTTTTTGTTGTCACAAATTGCTACTTTAGAAGCTTCTCCACAGCCTCTACTGCAGTAGCCTCCTGTCACTGTGATGTCCCGGAGTGGTGAGTGGAGGCTGCAGGCATCACAGCTCCCGTAGTTGCTTAGTATCCATCATTACTTTTTTGCACTAAATTCCAGTTCTCTTGGACCTTTTGCCAGACCTTTTTCAGTCAACTTCATTATTTTTTTTAAACTAATTCTTGAGGGGAGAAAAAAAAACGTTCCTCAGAGGAGGATGAAGCTGAGGAAACAGGTGACGGTGTGCGGAGGGGCCATTTTCTGTGTGGCTGTGTTCTCACTCTATCTGATGTTGGATCGAGTCCAGCATGACCCTGCTAGACGGCAGAGTGGAGGAAACTTTCCCCGGGTAAGAATTTCAGCTGTGACCTTGCTGCATGTTTTGTTTGCAAATCCAGTAGGAGCATTTTTTTTATTTATTTTGTTTTTGCTGCAGTTTGGTATGCCAACCATCAATTAGATTGAACATTTCAGTGTCTTTCAGGATTGTCTAAATATTTGAATTTATCTAAATCAACCTGTAAAAACAAGGCTAAATGCATTCTGAAATTTTTTTAAGGGCTCATTATCTTTTAACTTACTTAGTGAAATAATGATTTACAGTCACTTAATATTTAAATTCCTACTGTCAGCTGATAGCTACCGTTAGATTAGTGGTGTACAGCTCTATGATTTAATCATTTTGTCCCTTTAGAGCCAAATCTCAGTCCTCCAGAATCGGATAGAGCAGCTGGAGCAGCTCCTGGAGGAAAACCACCAAATAATCAGCCACATAAAGGACTCAGTGATGGAGCTCACAGACACAGGAGCTGTGTCTCCGAGCGGCCACCTGCCGTTCAGAAATGCCAATGGTTCCTGGGTCCTACCATTCGACGGTCGCCCAACTTTCCTCGCCGTGAAGCCTCAGGATTGCCAGTTTGCTGTTGGCACCCGAACCCAAACAGATGTACAGGTAAATGTGCCCCACTTCAAAATGAAACGGCAAAACATAATCACGAAATTTTCCAGCCGGTGATCTCTTTTGCATTTTCAATATGTTCTTATGAGTCTCTCTACCCCTTATTGCAGAGAGGATTTTGTCTTTATTTTTCCCGCATGCAAGCGCCATGCTCAACTCAGCTGCACCACCTATAAATCTATTTCCTTCTAAATGTGTTACATTGTAAGATTTATCACCAAAAAGCATCGCTACAAGAAAGAAACAAATCAATCGGTCACAAATGTCCTTATGTTTTGCCTCAGAAACGGGCAATGAGTGTCCAACCAACTGGGAGTGGTTATATTGATACACACGTATATGCATATAGTATGCATATTACAGCAGTCCTTTGCAATTGCGGCATGGCAAATATTGATATTGCAGTGTAGTATCTTGTACGACGCCATAATGTATGCGACAATCAGCCATGCACAGTTGATTTCCACTAGATCTTTGGCATGTGTTTTCTAAAGCGAATATATTGTGATACCGAACACAACACAATAAGGTCATCTTTCTGCAGAGTTAATTATTTCCCCCAAGCTTGTCATCAGGGGAGTTTGCATTCTGGGAGAATTGCTACTTTTTTTGCCATTCTGAGCAAGTTTGTCCGAGGTAAGCAGCGGCATGGCAGAGGGGCCGCTGCTGTTGTCAAGAAGCTCAGCTGCATATTAATGAATTTTAGTTTCTGGAAATATGTTAAAGTGCAGTTTTCACTTATTGTCCATGTTAAATATGGAAGCATCTTATTGCAACAAAATACATGTTAACTTCACCTTTAACTGTCAGTTGCTGTATGATGTTGCTGCACTGTAAATGCTTACCATCTGTGCTACAACCGAATAGACTCGGCTTCATTTAATTTGAATGTCTTCAATAATGGTTAAATGTTTTGCTTCAGATGCTGGATGTTTATTCCCTCCTGAAATTTGACAACCCTGACGGAGGTGTGTGGAAGCAGGGCTTTGATATTACTTATGAACCCGATGAGTGGGAAAATGAACCTCTACAAGTATTTGTGGTTCCGCATTCCCACAATGATCCAGGTGAGTTGTGCTGATGAATGTCAAGTTTTTATTTTTTTGTTTTTTTGTTTTTTAATGGAAAACTGAACCGGTGTTAACCAGCCATAGACTCATGAGATTCTCGCAGTATAACGTTGAGGTGGAAAATGTTAAAATATCAGGGTATTTACAGAAAAAACCCAGTAAAACCATGATGGTGTCATTTAATCTCTTTGATTCTTTTCTCTTGTTTAAGAAGCTTTTAGCTTGCTGAATAGTTGGGATACCTGCTCATGTTGCCAGCTTGCAGTCAGGCGCTTCACAGATATGTCACTCATTGCATGCCATATCTAGTTTTAAAACTCTAATGAAAGTTATGGATAGTGCTTGTTTTCTATTTCCGCATGACTGGTTTCTAGTTAGAGCTGGATAATTTTGGTAAGAGTGGTGATGAGGATATCTGGTGCGCTATACCCCTATTTTGGTCCAGCGTGAGCGCCTACTGTCATGAGACTCTGTGCAGCAGGTAGAATATTGCATTAACATGTCAAATGTAAACTCACAACACATCCATGTATCAGCCAGCAATTATTGCTGTCCAGACAGTTCTTTATGAATGTTACAAGAACTAGTATTGCAATGACAGTACGTTTGTGTAGTCCTTTTCCTTATTCTATTTTTTAAAATTTTTAATGGTTTTTCTTTTCAGTTTAAAAAAAACCCCCAGGAATACCATAGAACAGCAATAGAACAGCTCAGGTCTTGTTTGTAGCAAGAAAGTAAAATCAATTACTCCTGACCTTACCTGGACAGGCCAGTTGTATTAGGGATTCATAAATAAATGTGATGCATCTGTCATTGTTATTGTCGTCATAATGCTGACATGACGGACAGTTTGGGCCCAAACAATGAAATTAGGACGATATCGGTATTGGAAATCTAAGCTCGTTAGAGCCGTGACTGTCTTAGACTGAAAGTTCCATTATGCTCGTTTACTCGTCCGTGGTGTCGGCTCGCTAACCTGACAGTTATTGATATGTTGACAGGCTGCAGAGACTTGAAGATTGTTCATTAACAGATGGAACGGCCTTCTATTTTTAGCTGAGAAATGTTTTTGTAAACGCTCTGCGTTTAAGCTGCAAGGAATTGCTTTCCCTATAAAGCGAGAAAGCTTTCTGAGTGGACCAACCGCCTTTGAATAAAAGAAGATTTTTGTTTTTGGTTCTTGGCATCTCTTCTTACATCCGAGTTGTTTTATCCACCTGTGCTTTCTTCCTGTTTTTGTTTGAGTTGGCTTGAGAATCATGGCAGAAGGGTTGTTTCAGAGAGAGTTCAGTCAGTGATGGGCCATCTGCTTGTTTCTTGGTCGTCCTAGGTTGGATCAAGACTTTTGACAAGTACTTCACAGACCAGACGCAACATATTTTAAACAACATGGTCGTGAAGCTGGCCGAGGATTCTCGCAGAAAGTTCATCTGGTCCGAGATTTCCTTCTTCTCCAAGTGGTGGGAGTCTGCAGACGTCTACAAACAGGAGGCCATGCGCAAGTGAGTCACAGCTTTGTGAGTTTTTATGCCGATTATCTTCAGAATTAGTCAATGCAGACACTTCAAACCCTGAGCACCATGCTCTACGCAGAGGGCGGTATCTGCTGGCAGGTTATGGCAGCTCTATTTATAGCTTGTTATCTGGTTAGTGGGACTCTTTCTCATCAGGGCTGGATAATTCTCACCTCACTCTCCTAATCCTTTCTTTTTAACAGACTGATCCTTGGAGGACAGCTAGAGATTGTGACGGGAGGCTGGGTGATGACGGATGAAGCCAACGCTCACTACTTTGCAATGATAGATCAGCTCATTGAAGGGCATCAGTGGTTGGAGACAAATCTGGGTAATGCATTCAGTCACAGAACGATTTCTAACTTCAGAACTTTTATTTATATTTCCAAGATTGATGCTGAAATCTTTAAGACTCTCCACTCTGAGAGGTTTTAGGACTTCTGCCCTTACATCAGCATAAAATACATCACCCCTCCCTGTGCTTGATGGTGAAATTTAGACTCGACATCCCACATTTCAGCTGATGTAGCGTCTCGCTCAGCGGGTGATAAAATGATTCCGACTGCTTTGAGAGCATCTAGCTGTGGAGTGTGATTTACTTTGAAAAATACATTCTCTTTATCCAAAGCCTGGAACTAAAATATTTGCTTTCTGCTTGCCCTTATAGGTATAACTCCGCAAAGCGGGTGGGCAGTGGACCCCTTCGGTCACAGTGCCACCATGGCCTATCTGCTGAGGAGGGCCAACCTGACCAGCATGCTGATCCAAAGGGTCCACTACTCCATTAAAAAACACTTTGCATCCACCAGAAGTCTGGAATTTATGTGGAGACAGGCTTGGGGTGAGTGCACCTGTGCCTGCAGTGTCTTCTGATTTTAGTGCTCCTCTTCAAGCTCATTTAAGGTTGAGCCAAACTGCTTCCTGTAGTACTTTAAACAGTGGGTTTTTGAAAGTCTACAGTGTAATAACCCAAACAGAGCTTTTTTTATGATCATTTATGAAGGCAGCGAATGGCTGCCAGTGATCTACTTTTGATTTCTTCCTCCTGGAAATGGCATCGGTGTAAGATGTTGTAAATGAGTTGTTGTCAGTACTTATGGGGGTTCATTTAGCCATTTAATGTTCATCCCCAGACAGCATTTACAAACACAGAGCTCCCAAATTTGCATGCGGTAATGCTGGAGGGAAAACTTGCTTTCTGTGTCAGTGACATCCTTTAAAAAAAAAGATTTTTGGCAGTGGAAGTAATGCGCCTCGCAGAAGTGCTCGTGCTCCTTGTAGTTTTTCACATTTTTTCACATTACAGCCTCAAACTTGTATTCTTTACATAGGGATTTTATGAGACATACAAAAACAATGTAGCACAAAATCATGAAAGGAAAAAGATGCACTTTTTTTAATGAAATAAAAAATCTGGGAAGATGGTGTTCACTTGTATTCATCTGTCTTGAGTCAAGCAGTTTTGGTGCAATAATACCTGCAAGTCTTTTGAGGTTCACCTCTGCCAGTTTTACGTAGACTGGAATTTTTGCCCATTATTTGCACAATTGCTCAGTTGATTTAGGTCTGGACTTTGACTATGCCATTGTGACAGTTTTAAACATTTCCTTTGTAGCTGTGGCGGTATGTTAGGGTTTATTGTACTCCTGGGAGATGAACATCTGCTCTAGTCTCGAGTCTATTCCGGCCTATCACTCTTGGATTGTTCTTTCTTTACCTCCCTTCATCCTCCATCTTACGTGTCCCTACAGCATGATGCTGCCACTCGCATCTTTCTCTGTGTGTTCATTGTTAATGCTGTTAGTTTGACAGTGTTTTCTATGAGCCTAAACAGTTAAAGTTCTGACTCAGTAGAGCACCTTCTTCCACGTGTTGTTGTGTTCCTGCATGATTTATGTCAAACTCTGAACTTTTTATGAATTTCTTGTAACTCATTCAATAAGGTCCTATGGGGTGCACACCTAGTAGTAGTCCTGCTGGTAGTTTCTCCTACCTGAGTGGTGCACTTCTACAGCTCTTCCGGTTACCATTTGCTGCTTTTTTTATTTAGGGTTATCATTCTAAAAAGTATGGCACGCAACTTAAGAAAACACATGCAAAAAGACAAAACACAAGTAAATTTAGAAAAATGACACAACACATAAAAAAAGCGCTGCAAATAGACCTGTATCTGTGTCACACTACATCCAGGCTATGGTTTCAAAATGAATTGACTATACATTTATTACTTTTTATCACGTTTTCCAACACCACTGACGGTCAGAGACAGTGATTGAGCTGTGTGACTTGAAATCCGCGTCAACAAGCATGTCCGGCCATGTGCATCACATTTAAGTGTCCTTTGAAAAAATACTTCCGTTGTGTTGTGGTTTATTTGCAGCGCTTTTTTTGTGTTGTGGTTTATTTGCAGCACTTATTTTTTATGCGTTACGTTTTTCTAAATTTGCGTGTGTTTTGTCTTTTTGCATGTGTTTTCTTAAGTTGCATTCTGTGACCCTTCAGGGCCACCGTAAAAAAGGGCTGAATTGAAATGCACACCAAAACTCTAAAACTTTATAATTTTTCTTCCACTTGAGTTTTGCACAACGGTGGTCCCTTGTTTATTGCGGGGGTTATGTTCTAAAAATAACTTGCAACAGGCGAAATCTACGGAGTAATCCACTTCCATTTTTTACATTATATGTTTTAGGCTGTTAAACACCTTACACTTTTTACTTTTCTCAGACCTACATTAACATTTTCTCTCATTTCTCACTAGCTTGAGCACTCTCAAAGTTCAAACCAAAGTTCAGATGTGTCTTTTTCCAAGTGAGGAACATAGTTATGGGTTGTTGTTTTTTTCTTCTGGACAAAAAGTTTCTTATATGCAGTCATGCTAAATTTGGCAAGATGAACATATTCTGTACAGGAGACAAAACATGGAAGAGACTGACGTTGGCCTACAATGAATCAGGAAGCGGAACAAAATACACATTAGTACTCTTTAAAGAAAGCATGCAAAATCTTACTAAAAAAGAAAATCGGCAAGGCGAAAGCTGAACCAAGTTATAGTGAGGGACCACTCAACTGTGTCGCTTGTATCACATAAAATCCCAATGAAGGAAAGTGCTACATTTCAAACTGGCGCTTGGCTTTGTGTTACTTTGTTGCTCTGTCAGACACCGGATCCAGCACGGACATATTTTGCCACATGATGCCCTTCTATAGCTACGATGTGCCTCATACCTGCGGGCCCGATCCCAAGATCTGCTGCCAGTTTGACTTCAAGAGATTACCAGGAGGCCGGATCAACTGTCCCTGGAAAGTGCCGCCCAAATCCGTGGTGGAAGCCAATGTCGCAGAAAGGTGAGGATTTGCTTTATGTGAGACTGAACGCCATAGGTTGCTGTGGGGTTGTGTAGGATAATGCAGTCACTGCCACTGAGACTTTTTTTTATGGTAAGGATGTTTTCTGCAAGTGTTAAAAATCCAGGATTGGTCCATGCATCTTCTCTCTGTTTTAACATATTTGATCCTTTTTGCATGATCTTTGTATTCACCTCCAGTAACACCCACAGCAGATTTGTCAGTGTAATGCTTTCCGTAATGGTCCCTTAATAAACTCTGCTTGAACTCATGCCAGTGACAACAGCCAGGGAGAAGCAATAAACAGTGGGAGGTGGACACTGAGTGCTTATCGCTTTGTCTCCATATTTTGCAGCTTTCAGAGGATTCACTTCTTCAGGACATGAAACCGTTTTTTTTTTCTTTCTCTCCACATCCCTTTCTCTTTGACAGAGCCCAGTTGCTTCTGGATCAGTACCGTAAAAAGTCCAAACTGTACCGCAGCAAAGTGCTTCTGGTTCCATTAGGAGATGACTTTCGCTACGATAAGGCCCTGGAGTGGGATCAGCAGTATATTAATTACCAGAAGCTGTTTGATTACATGAACTCGCAGCCTGAGCTGCACGTTCAGGTAAGGAAAGGGTTTATTAGAGTTCATAAAACTGCCTCACCACATGTGTTTTTATTTAGTTGTTTTTTTCTTTTTTTATGCATCTTGGCATGTAGTGTGTTTCAGCAAAAGACTAAATTATACAGCTGTGCTTTTAACTCGCTGCCGGAACAAAGAATCTGTCATGTCCTGATGGCTGCTTCACATAAAAAATAAAAAATCTAACACATACTAATGAAAGGCTTTTCTTTTGTGTGGCTTTGTTAGAGTTTGAAAAAAAAAGTTCCTTGCTGTCATGTCGTCTCCCTCCTCCAGGCTCAATTTGGGACTCTCACAGACTACTTCAATGCCGTCTACAAAGCCTATGGAGTTCCCCAGGGATCCAAACCTGGTGACATTCCCGTCCTCAGTGGGGATTTCTTTGCCTACGCAGACCGTGAGGACCACTACTGGACGGGTTACTTCACCTCTAGACCCTTTTACAAAAGCCTGGACCGTGTAATTGAGTCACATCTGAGGTGAGGGAGATTTTGTGATGTTGATTAACGTCGAGCTGTTACTAAACAATAGTTAAGTTCCCATGAGATTGGAAAAAAATTAACCAATTTTTTTTTAGGTATTTTCCAGATGCAGGGAAAAATTTACATATTACCAGTCTTTATTCCTTATTGTATCTGTTTATCCAGCCACCCATATTACCACATCTCAGTGTATCTTCCCAGTCATCTTTGCATTTATTTATCATTCCATTTATCTATTCCTGTTTCTTGTCTTGTCTTGTTTGTCCATCCACTGTGCTTCCAGTCATCTGTTTTTTTTTTTTTACATCCATCAATCTGTTAATCTGTCCATTCACCTATTTATCTGTCCTTCTGTCAATCATTCATTCATTTTATCTGTCTGCTGTCCATCCATCCATCCTCGTGTCTGCTGTTTTCCACTGTAAGAAAAAGAAAATCTGCCATATCTTCATAAACGTTTCGTATTTCAACATTAAAAATGGAAATCTGGGACAAGAAATGTATGTTTTATTGCAATGAACAAAGTTAATGAACTATCTACTGGTCTTAATTGACTTCTTTTATTGTAGTCTGTTTGTTAACAATACATCTATAAACTCTTATAGGTGTTTGCGTGACCCATTTATGTCAATATGACTGAAGCTCAACAAGGAAAAGAGTCTTGTTTAAAGCCTTTTGCAGGTGTAACTTTTTTGATTGGATTATTGTTTTTTTTTTTTTAGAGGGGCAGAGATTCTTTACAGCCTGGCGGTTGCAAACGCTCGTCATGCTGGTATGGAGGGGCGCTACCCTTTGACTGATTATGCCCTGCTGGTAGATGCAAGACGGTCAGTTGGCCTCTTCCAGCATCACGACGCTATCACTGGCACAGCAAAGGAGAATGTTGTCATCGACTACGGTACCAAGTAAGATCAGAGAGGAAGACTTTCTTTTTTTAAAATTGTCTGTGCAGTATAGGAAAGGCGGGGTTTTATTTATTTATGCTCCATCTTCCTCCCCTCTCCCTAGATTGCTACGTGCGCTCATCGGCTTGAAGAGAGTTATTATCAACGCTGCTCATTTCCTGGTGATGAAGAACAAAGAGTTTTATCGTTTTTACCAGACAGAGTCCTTCCTGGAGACGGTGAGAGGAAATATTCGCTGACCTGTAACATGACCGTATCATTAGCAGAAAAAACCCGAACCCTATATACAATTAATGTTCTGATATTTTATTTCTGTAGGATGACAGACGTGCGACTCAGGATTCTCTGCCTCAGCGCACTTTAATCGAGCTGGACCCAGCAGGACCAAGGTAAAATCCCTCACCACTTTTTTTTTTTTTTTTTTCCTTCCATCCTGCACTTTTGATCCTCTATCATTTCTCTCTACCAGATACCTGGTTCTGTTCAACCCCATCGAGCAGGAGCGTCTCTGCGCCGTCACCGTGTTGGTGAACACAGTCAGGGTGCGGGTGCTTACTGAGGATGGACAGACTCTTCCTGTGCAGCTGAGTGCCCAGTGGAGCTCCGCTACGCAAATGAGTGCCGAGGTATTCGAGGTAAGATAAATAATTGATTAAGCAAACTGGAGCAGATTCTTTTTTTTTTTTTTTTTTTTTTTTAAACTTAAGGAATTACCCCAGAATATTGGCAAAACTCAGCAACAACTAGGCATTTTTGTCTAGTAAATTGTAGAAAATGGAAAATGTTTTAAAAAACCTGTTACAATATCAAATGTCTAACTGCCTGTATCTATTAGCAAGAATCTTTTTAGTTATTCATTTCTAAAAACAAAAGGCCAATAAATTAAATGTTTGAGTTTATACTGCTTAGTTGTTTATCATTTAAACTTTTTAAACAAGACAAAAACATCTTTGAGAAGAGAAATTCACAGTTCCAGCAGCTTTTAAAAACACTGTACTGAAAATGTCTGCATGAATGTATAAAATAACAAATAAATGATCATAAAAGAAGAGCCTTTTAACATGAAAGCCTTTGAACCTTTATTCGACCTGTTCAGGCAACATTCATGGTCCGTCTACCACCCCTTGGTCTGGCTGTTTTCCACCTGTACGACTCGGCCGACTCGCCCATGACGATTCGCTCTGACACGCAGCTCAGGCTGTCGGGGCGTGGCGTCTCTGCTCGGGCTTTGGACCCTCTTCCTGTCCGCTCTCTTCCGGCCGACCCTCAGACCTTTTACATTAACACGCAGACTCTGATTCTGGGTTTCTCTGGAACCACTGGCTTACTGGAGGTTTGTGGGGTTTTTTCTACATCTGTTGACTTTAAATCAATATTAAAGATTTACTAATCTGTTTTAAGTTTGATTTGTCCGGAGGAAAAAGCAACGTGTTTGATTTGTAAATAAACCACAGCCGGCTGATCAAAGAGACTTGTCTTGTTGCTCGTCAATCAGTCTTTCATCCCGTTTGTTATATTTTATCTGCAGAGTATCAAGCGTAAGGATGATCCACAGGAGGTTAAGGTTCAAATCCAGTTCATGATCTATGGCACGCGTCCTTCAAAAGACAAAAGTGGGGCTTACTTGTTCTTGCCGGATGGAAAAGCAAAGGTATTCTCTTGGTTGTTTCTCACTTGTTAACTTGCCTCCCAAAGGACTTAGATTGAGTCTCCCACTGGGATCATCTCATTTTATCCTGCTGGGAAGCACAGGGCAATGAACGGCAGACTGGATTTAAGAAACAAGCCATGGAGGCTCAGCTCTGCACTGTACTTGATTGCCTGTTGTGTCTCGTTTTTAGCCCGTCTTTTCTGACTGCTCTTTGTTTCCAGCCCTAC
Source organism: Apricaphanius iberus (assembly GCA_028564705.1). Classification (NCBI taxonomy): domain Eukaryota; kingdom Metazoa; phylum Chordata; class Actinopteri; order Cyprinodontiformes; family Aphaniidae; genus Apricaphanius; species Apricaphanius iberus. The sequence continues at coordinate 103,029 of JAPXFQ010000449.1, read as the reverse complement.
AACCAGAGAGAACCACCCGCGGTGCGTGTTGTCGAAGGGCCTCTTTTCTCAGAGGTGGTGGCACAATACCAGCACTTTCAGCAGACTGTTCGCATTCACAACGTGCCAGGTAATAAACGCAAAGATCGGCATAATAGATACAGCTCAGATTATTCCTTTGTTCATTTTTTTTTATTTTTGGGCTCATGTTACACCAGCTGGTGCAAAGTGAGCCAGAATGTAGAGTGAAATACTAGCTCTATTGTTTTCTGTCAGCTAACTCTTGGCAGTATTACTGTTTATATATATTTTTTATAAATAATTTTTTTCTTCTTCATGGATGCATCCCAATAAGTTTCAGTTTTTTGAAAATTCAGTTAAAAAATGAAGCTGTTAAACATTTGTATGTTTAATGTATAAAAGAATTATACAAAAATCAGCTGATCAATATTATTGGGTCTGCTGTCTTTGTTCTTTCCTCTTTACATTGCTCTAAACGTTCCCTATGGGGTTTAGCTCTTTTTTGTGTCCTGGAAACCAGTGCAGTACTTTTACCTATCCAGGTAATAGAGGAATATGCTTTGCTTCACTACCAATATTTTTTTAAGATTGAAGTAATCCATGTTACTTGTGCACTTTTTCCCTCCACTCAACATCCCAATAATCTGCTTGCTTTACAACCCTCTGAACTGGCAGCTTCTGTGGCTCCTCCTCCTGGTAGATGTTGGTGTTTACTGGAAAACAGTCAAGACAACGATCATCTCCATACCACATGGCCCTAACAAAATAATTATGCACAAATGTTTTTTAAGGATCTTAAGTAACAAATCTTTCTAAATATTGGGTTTTTACAGCTGTTAGGTAAAATATAATATTCAAAACTGTGCCTGTTTCTAATTGATCTATGACTTTCTTTTCATTGAATTATAGAAATGTTCTTGATGAAAATCTAACTTATTGAGAGGAATAAGTAGAAAGTGAAAGTCAAGATCCCATTTTTGTCTTTTTCTTCGTGTATAATTTCAGTTCTGCATTATGATGCTGTGTTTGTAGGTGTGGATGGCTTATCTGTAGACATCACTACATTGGTGGATATCAGGGATCAGACCAATAAGGAGCTTGCCATGCGTCTGGTCACCAACATCCAGAGCGGAGACGTCTTCTACACAGACCTCAACAGTTACCAGGTTGGTGGTGCTCTGTGGTTAAAAACAGAAAATAAAAATGTATAATGTGCCTCACATGGGGAGGTTTAGGAACATGACGTGCTTTGGGATTTTGTTTTGTAGATTCAGCCCCGTCGATTCTACCAAAAGCTTCCCTTGCAAGCCAACTTTTATCCGATGTCCAGCCAGGCGTACATCCAGGACAGCCATCACCGCCTCACGCTGCACACCGCTCAGTCTTTGGGCGTCTCCAGTCTGGAGAGCGGTATGTGACTCATTTATTGTCTGTTTTCTTACCATTTCCTTTTTAAATGGAAGTCCCAAAAGCGTGTGGTATTATTCGGTTTACATCGCCCAGCTTGCCTTCTTATCTCCTTTCCAAGAGCTCTTTAAAGAGAAAAGTAACTCATACTCCATGTCGTAAACAAAGCTAGCTGTTTCATCTCTGAGCTCTTAATGGAGTGGTTTGTAAATGAAAGAGTGCTCAAATTGTTTGTGCGTATCGACTGATGCTGCTTAGTTCATTAGAAGGGCTTTGCTTTTAAGCCGCTGCCTCTGTTTGCCCTCCCATCAGGTCAGCTGGAAGTGATTATGGACCGGCGACTGATGCAGGATGATAATCGGGGGCTGGGTCAGGGTCTCAAAGACAACAAGAAGACGGCGAATCGTTTCCGCCTGCTGCTGGAGCAGAGATCTATGGATAACAAGGTCGGTGGAACCACCTTTCTATTCTTAAAGCTCCACAAATACGGTTAAACTTCGGGTTAATCACACCTGGATCAGTGATGAATGACTTTGTTCAAGGTTGTTTAATGTATCACAGATTACCTTTGCATTCTGTTAACGATGAAACCTTTCTCCATTCTTTTAGTCCCCTCCCCCCCACCACTCATTACCTCTCCATCTGTCTTTTTGCGATCCTCTTCACTTGCTAATTTTGTTTTCCCCCTCTGCTTTTTTTCCACTCCATTACCCTCAGCATGATGGCTTCTTTGCCAAACTCTCGTCCTTGTTGCGCTATTTCTTCTCTCAAACCCCGAGTGGCGGAGTCCGCGAGGTAACGTTGCCAAGGCAACAGCGAGGATGCTTTTAAGCCTGGATCATAGCTGTACCCATAGTCGTAGCTCCAGCTGAATTTGGTTGCCTCCTTCCACCTCGTAGCTGTACTTAAACATCATTATGACGGAACGGTTGAGAGAAAGTCATGAGGTAATTTACAATGCAAATGAATTCAAATTAGCAGAGGATGGAAGACTTTGGTTGTCGTTCCATCATTCTACTGCTGCTGATGGTTCTGCGGATGAGTAAAAGCTTGTCTGCTGCAGTACATCACATCCTGAAACACCTTAATACTCTTTAATTCCAATTTTGAGATCACAAGGGTGTGATTTGTGCTGCTTGTACCAGGACTAGAATTAGAACCGTTCCTCCTCCTCTGACAGTGATTATAGCTTGTTCCTTGTGTAATAGCACAGAAGAACCTCTAGAGGCGAGTCATTGATGTCGTAATGATCACACTGTCATTTACCAGTCATTTAAATCTCCCTGCATCTCTCATCAAGATGATGGACAGCGCAACGACGAGCTTCCCATCTTTTGTCAGTCACGCGACCAGCGCCCTGCTCAACCACGACGTCCTGCCGCTGCCTGTCCTGCCCAAAAGACGCGGTGTCCCTCCTCTTCAGACGTTCGCCCCGCTCAAGTCCGTCCTTCCCTGCGATATCCACCTCCTCAACCTGCGCAGCATCCAGAGTCCGGTAAGGTGAAATATGGGCTCAGATATTTTGGCTTAATATGTTCTGTGCGGTTTTTTAAAAGTGTCGTTTCTGTCTTTGTCTGCAGAAAGACCCCCAGTCGCCATCTCCTTACACAGCCTTGATCTTACATCGTCTGGCGATGGACTGTGGCGTCGAGGGCCAAAGCCTCGGCTTCAACTGCACCACAACGCAGGGAAAGGTGAGTGCTTTTACCCATGCTGCAATTCATTAAACCTCAAATAGACTCATCTGGTCATTCATTATCCTTCACCAATGACAAAGGTTGAATGATTTTACATGTAAACTATGTTTAAGGTTCCAAAGTTTCGTGCAATGTATATAGAACAAATAAAAATCGGGCAATTTTGGTCAGAAGTTTACATACGCTTATCTTTGGCGTGAAAGCCTTTATGTTACATTTTATGTTTTATGGTTCTAGATTGAAAAAATACAGCACACTGCAGGGATTTTTATAAGCATCTGTGTTTATTATCCATCTTTAATCGGAACTGTTGGATTTATACACATAAACCCCATAAATTATTATTTTTTTATTTGATAAATGTTTCTTGAAAGTTTCATATAAAACTCCGGGCATGATTCTAGCTGGTTATTTATCCAGTCCTACTGACTGAAATGGTATATGGGATTTAAATAGGTAGTTCCTCTGTCACATATGTGCCTTTTAAGCATGGTCTTATTTTTCACTCATCCATTTTTTTATTTTCAATAAAGTCGGGACTTTTGGAGGGTTAAAACTAGTTTTGAGTTTTCCTGTTGGAACCCAAAAGTTTTGACCATTGCATCCAAACTGTCTTAGGAAGATGGTTGGTTAAAATGATGAACAACCACCTAAGAAACTGCAACGATGAAGCTGATCATTAACTGGTAGATGCTGGAACAACAGTGTTATTTTCTGAGTTAAATTGGAATTTGACATCTAAAAGTTTAACCAGAATTTCCTGCTGTCCACATTGACAATTTAAGTGGCAGGAAGTGCATTTGGAAACTCAAAGTAATGCCTTCAACCTTAACCTTTGGCTGAGGTGAAGTTAAGGAAACTGAATGATCCTCTGCTTATTTATCATTCCATCTATGTTCAAACTGCAAGATGGTAGAAAAGTTGGACACTGCTGGTTGATCCAACAGGAAAATGATCTCAAACACACACAAACTGTTATATTTTTATAGATTAAGCACATTATACCAATGGAATGGCTTAGATCTCACCTTGCCGGAAAAAGCCCGTAGGTTGAAAAAAAATGGTGATTGTTCCAAGAAACCAATTAATTTAAATGAGCTCTTTCAACTTTGACAATGTCCCAAAAGCTACTTGAGGACTAAAATACTGCGTGGTTTCTCTGCAACTTGTGGAAGGGACATTTAACCAAATGTTAGTACACATAATTTATACTGTGTGGAGTTAAGAAAAGTCACAATCAATTCAAACTTTTACACCCGGTTCTTGTTTTATGTGGAAAAATAGAGCCAACCCCTTCAGAAGAGAAATCTTTAAAAAAAAACAAGATGAGATAGGAGGGGCAGTAAATAAAAACACTTTTCTGCACATCCAAGTGACATCAGTTCAGAACCGTCTTTATATGTGTAAAACGTTCAATATATCATTCATTATCCTCACTAGATTTTAGATTACAGTCCAGTTTTTTATTTAAGTATACACATTTATTACATATGTAACTGTCTAACCTTTAGAAGGGATGTATTTAAAAAGAAAATCATTATTTATTTTATTGTTTCCCAAAAACATGTTAGCACTCTGTTGGACCTCAGTTTTTCAATGGCTGCTGAAAATGCATTTATCAACCCACATATTTCTATTTTTATTACATAAATGTGTGAAGGCTTTTATAGAAGTGCTTGTAAAACTGCTGCTACTCTGAGACATCACTTGGGGTTTTATCACTTCAAACAATGGGTTTCCTCTTCGAGCACATGAGCAGAGAGATTGAATCAAGATATTTCTGCTGGTACTGTAATAAACCGTTCTCCATGAGCTAATTTCATTTACAAGAGGAGGATTTTTACTTCAGACTAGATTTTGTCCAAAACTATAGATTTCTCTGCGTTTGTTCTCTCTGCAGCTGAGTGTATCAAACCTTTTCAAGAATCTGGACCTGCAGCTGCTCCAGCCCATGTCCCTGACCCTGATGCATTCCAGCATGCCTTTGGCCAACGACTCTACCATCAGCCTGGATCCCATGGAGATCTCTGCCTTCAAGCTCAAACTGCGCTAAGATCTGTCCGGAGTAAAAGCCGTAAACACACATCAGACTAGTGAGACCAAGAAGCGGCGTCTGGGTTTACCGGTGTTGTTAAGCTGAACTCGGAGAAACAGGGTCCGCTGTAACGGGGCTGCCTGAACTGCAGGGGACAGACAACAGCAGCTGCTGCTCTAGATCTGAGGCTACGCAGCAAAACTTGAGGTGAATTTGAAGCCGTTCCACATCTGGGAAAGACTGCGAGTATTCCTCCTGAGATAAAGCTGAGTGTGCAATCAGATATGAAATCTCTCTCTGTTCTGCTATGTAAGTTTGTTTTTTCTTCTTCATTTTCTCCTCCTGGGCTCAACTACTGAATGTAAATATCCAAAATGACTGTGGAGGGGCCGGGACTGGTGCCACATTGGAGTGCAATTTTCAGAGCTTTATTTGGTGTCTGGGCTTTATGATTTATTTTTTTCTTTTGTCAAATCGGGGAGAATAATTGATTATTTACATATCTTTTTTATTTTATTTTTTATTTGTACCAATCAGTGTATTGTAGTTTTTTGCAGCAAACAGAATGTATGGCCTTGCTGTAAGGCCTGGGCTGCAAATCCTAAAGCTGTTTCCATGAGTGCCCACCAGTCTCATTAATCACGAAGGACGACTTCTCCCCTCCTGTCCTCAGTTTGTGCTTGTAGATAGTCCGCCGACTTCCCTGTCCCTTTTTCGCAGATTAGAAGAGTGTGCAGGGTCCTAGGCTTGTGTCAATCATTCTTGAGCTTGTAGCAAAAACCATATGCAGTAGATTAGGCAGAAGACTTTACCTCATGTATACCAAACGGCAGATGTATCGGTATGTATGTCTGAGGAACGTGTTGATGTGAATACTCGAGGTTGATCATTTTGGGGGTGCGAGTATTCTCTATCAGGGACCATTCAATACTGTTGGGTGTCATTAATTGATATCAAATATCATCAGAGGGTCATGTTGCAAAAATGAAGTATGCAGCTCTTCATTCTAGAAAATTTGGAGCTAGTCTGAAAAATAATGAAACCAGAAAATGTTCCTTCATCTGGTGGTACATGATGCTTCTTTTTCCTTATGTGGATCAGATAGTGAGAAAAAAACGGAACAACCCTTCAGACTGTTTTGGTTATGACTGGGATCACTGCTTTGTTTGGAGAAATATCATGATCTCTCTTTAACAAAATGTTTTTGATGAGATATTGCTTTTTCCAACCAAAACAAAAACAGTCTTTAGATCTCAGCTGGATAGTTTTATTCTTAACACTTTAAAGTAATAGAATAAATCAAAATCCAATCTCGCCACTAATGTAATTTTCTGTCTGTTAAGTCAAAGCTCATAAATGTGACCATAAAACAGTTTCTACACTTTTTAATGTAACATGCACATTTATTTTTGTTCTTTTTCTATAGAAAAAAAACGATTTCTTGACTCAGAAGATCATGACGTGTCAGTATGTCATAAAGATATTGCACACAGTAAAAATATGTATGAAAATGTGTCATTTTTCTCTTGTTTTATACCATTGTTTTTCACAACATTATTGGCTCGATCACATTTTGTTCCGGGGGTCAAGTGTGTTCTTTACGCAAAGTTCACGCTCTGGGACAGTAAACATCCCTGTTGAAGGAAATTTTAAGCTATTTGTGAAACTCTGAAAGAAAAGGATTTTCTTTAGCTAACAGTTATGAAGCCTACTGTGACTAAAGGTGTTGAAGTTGGATAACCTATAAATGTAAATGCACTGAGCTCATGTGCCAGAGCTGAAAAAAGGCGGGTTAAATATAACCCCTAAACACAACGTTACACAGGGTAAATATAAGTTATTACTTAGGCAAGTTATTAAGTTAAATCATAAGTCTAGCAATATAACTTGTATTGGTTCTACAAAGTATACATTTATTGAAACCCAGAAATACAATTTTGGTTGACTGACCTTTTTAAATAAGTCAAACGAAGTTACTTTCAGGGATCCTTGACTCTGAGAGGAATATAAATTTCTTGAAGCAAACGGCAGTCTCAGCTCGGCGGTGTTCCTTACCCCGAGGCTGACTGCAGGCGCTCCGTCTGTCTGCCATTTACAGCTGCTTGGGAGGATCCTGTCATCTCCGTCTAAGGCTGAGGCCGTCATCTCTGTCGCACTCCGTGCTGCCATATCACCCTCCTTGGCTTCATCATTTCCCACAGTAGAACTGAAGGTTAGGGCAGCTTTTGCTCTAACCTTCAGCTATCTGGCCTGTGAGAGATCAAAGATGTGGCTATGCACCTCTCTCTCCCCCTGCTTAAGCTAACATCTGTCAAGCCAGATGTCGCCACACTTTCAGTTGCACTTTCCCTGGTGTCTTAAAAATAAAAGAAAAAAATGTTTCCTACTTTTTGATATCCGTTGCAGGGCTCCTTTTTAAGAAGTAATGACTGAAGATTGACATCTCTCTATATTGTATAACTATTTTCACACGTTACAAGTTATTTTGATTATTGGTTACGTCTAGATGCAATCCCTCTATCGTCTTATCTTTGCAGAGTCGGAGGGAGGCTTGTGCCAATCTTGGCCAGCCACTGGGCGTCAGGAAGGGTATATTCTGGACATATCAACCTTGTAGTCATGCTTGAGGCCAATTTAGAGAGATTCATTAATCTGACGTGTTTTTGGACTGTGTGAGGAAGCTGGAGTACCTAAATGAAACCCACGTATATACAGGGAGAACATGAAATGTCTGTATTTCAGAAAGCTTGCATAGGACATAAAGAAAGACTGCCTGTTCAGAATGCCTTATGTTAGCACGTTAATGGAAAGTTGAGGGGCAGAAAAAAAGGGCACCAGATTAAGTACAGAATGGGTCTGAAGAAACAATGAAGAAATCTTTTTGTTTTATCTTTGCAGCTAAAAGGTGACAATTCAGTGAATATCAGCCTTTTTTTATAATGCTGATGCTTGTGAAGCAAAGCCTATTCATGCAGGAATTTAAATAAAAGGAGCCCTGACCAGGTATTGAGTATAGCCTATACACTGCACATGGTATGGATACTTTTTAATATATATATATATATTTTATCTGTGAGCTATGATCATCCAAAAAAATAAGCTTTTTGAACTGAATTCCTTGAACAATTTAAGTTTTCTGTCATCAAACCTAGTGTAAAGCAGCAGCATTCAGTGCATTTTGATCACTAGGGGGCAACATTAAGTTAGTTTGAGAAGTTCAGTCTAATTCCTAGAGATGCTATCAGAACTCCCTGTCCAGCTTTCATCACTTGGATTGTCTGCCTGCATGAAAACGAGCATTAAAGTTCACATCACATGCTCTTTAACAGTCCTAGGGTGAAACTGTCAGAAGAATCGTTGACAGAAATGAGGAAACGTAAAACACAAAGACGAAATGTCTGTTTTGTAAAAGCGTCTGTGGCAGCAGGGATTTGGCGGTGCCTGTAGAAGCATTCTGCAGAGGGTGACGGCACTGTCCCCTCAAGTCCATCAGGTTCAGCATAAACAGACAACGCGCAATGACCCTGAAACACTGAGCAATTGATCTAAATGTAAAGTCAGCTTAATGGGGTTCTGATTTGTTCTTGCAGTACTCATTAACGTCATACTTCATGTTGCCAAACAATAGTTTACAGTACATTATACTTTATTATTACGGTCTGAATCGCTGCACAGCCAGAAGAAACTGTTAATGATCGTGTCAATGAGGAGGTGAAGTGCCTCCAAACACAGAATTTAAAACACGGAGCCCTTTTTGAAATTTGCGGAGAGTTCTCCCAGCAGATCTAATTACAGAGCAGGGAATGAATTCACTTTAACTGTGCATTCAGTTTGCTACACATTTAGAAGTGAAGAAACTGGAGGCAATAATTACACAACTTTTTTTCTTTCATGCAGGCACATATATTGGCCAAAAGGTGATTTAAAAAAAACAGTATGTTTAAAAAATTTATTTTACTTTCATGCATACTTATGCAGCAGGATGCTCCATATTTTCATCCAAATCTAAATCCAATCTGATATCACTACACCAAATAGGAGGAACAAATGTTGGGCTTTTCAAACAAACTGACATTTACTGTCGAAAGTAAAACATTCCTACTGGACTATGTTGTTGTATAATCAATATTTCTGAGAACAATGTCTGTTTGGACTTGATCATGTTATAGCATCAGTGAACAGGTGTTTCTAGTCCAGAATGATTGGACCATATTTCACATTTCTGTGCTGTCCAGAGTTTGTAACTGTTAGAAAATCTGGGGTTGCGTCAACTAAAATGTATGAATTAGTTTTCTTCCTGGCCAACATGAAGCTACATGGGCCACACGATCAGCTGATGAGGCGTGTCTCTGCCTTGACAATGTTTTTTCTTTCCAAGAAACCCTCTGTGGTATGACACCTTTCTACTACAACATTTTGAACCTCTCTTCAAAAAACCCAAACTACCACTTTGATAACGAAACGCCCTGCTTCACTGTGTAGTGAGGCTTAAATTCAGAGTTTGGGCAGTTTTCTGAGATCATAGATTCAAAAAGTACTTGCTTTCGTCAGTCTACATAATGTTGCACTGTTTCTACCTCAGAAATAATTATTTTCTGGAAAATTACCCTCTTCAGCCTAAGTTTTATTTCCTTAAAAATTTGACTTCTGGGAAGCTTCTTGCTGAAAGTTAGGCTTCACATTGGCACTTTCTAACACTCAAGGTAACTGTAGAGGTTCTTTGGACATGCTAGAGGTGATTGTTGATGATTAATTATCATTTTGATGGCAGAGTTTCATTTTCTACAACATCTTTCAGGTCTTAAGTTTCCATTTGAATGCACTTTAGGATCATTTTTGGCTTACTCTAATCAACTTTTTAAAAATCTAAATACACAGCGAGCTTTTAAGTAATTGCACAAAATCAGCACCAACCACGTTTCAAGTGTTGGTTTTCTATTACTTTACTGGACCTACTGTTAAATTAATTGCCGTGTAGAAATATAAATTTCCCCCAGATAGGATGATTGATCTTGTTAGATGTTGAATTGCTATTATTTGAACACAACTGTAGACCTTGACTAGAATTCATTTAGTTCAAGAAATTCATCCTCCTTTGGAGCTGTAGAAAACAGTTTCTCGAAGGCGTTTTAGCAAGGCGGCTCACTGCAGCTGGATACATACAACAGACAGAATGCTGGCACCCTGATAAAGCCTGACGCTCCGAGTGAAGGAAATGAGTGAAGAAAACACATCTGCAACAGTGACGTACGGCAATAAAGAAGTGATGAACCATCTGCTCTCCTGTGTGGCGTTTGATGCACCCAGGGATGAATTTTAACCGCCTGAAACCCTTAAAGTTTTAAAAGCTGGCAGTAAAAAGAAAAACAGTCACATTTATGCAACAGCCAAAGTCGTTTTAATCCAGCATGAAACTCGTCTCCACAATTTTAAACACCCATCTTCAGTTAAATAAAAAAGAGCTATAAAACACATAGAAAAGAAAAAAAAAAACAACCCAAGACATCTCCTTTTTTTAGTAACTGCAATTATTTCTGCCTTTGGGCCAAAGGCTTTGATTCGGCTTGTGTAGCCAAGTCTACACAGATGGGAAATAAAGCATGTGGATGTCTTTTTAATGTATGGAGCTGACAATAGAAAGGGAGGGAACTTCACCTTGATGAAAATGTTCTGGCAGAGCAGCCCCCCAAATCAATACACTGTGCGCTATGTAGGGAAAATCAGAAGAAAATGATCATATTTCTTACCAGCAGCAACTGATTGGGACATAGTGGCAAAAGGTCGGCCAATCAGTTTTGGGCTAACATCTTATAAACGATTAAGAAGAAGAAAAAAAAAAGCATTGAATGTGTATGAGTCAGTGAGTTCCTCTGAGGGAAATATCAGACGTTTTCCTGCTGTGGCTCTGCCGGGAAGCGAGAACATCCTACATAGTTTTCTGCTCAAACAGCCTGAGGGATGCTTTATTATGGCATACCACTGTGCCCAAGAAGTCTTCAAATTAAAGTTTTGCAACTATTAATGAACAGCAAGTAAACCTCCTAACTCCCTGCTCTGCAATCTGCAAGGAAATATGGAACACATTTTATGAAATCTTGTAAGTTAGATTTCTTAGGACTTTACAACCCAAAAGTGTGTGCTTTTACATATGTGGACATTTAGCATAGAGAGAGAGAGCTGATGTAACACTAAGTAAAACTTAGCATTATGGGAAGTGTAGGAGATACGATTTTTAGGGTTACACTTGACATTTTGCTCTATAGGAGCACAATCTTCTTAAAGAACTCCATGTGTTTAAACTAAGAATGTTCACAGAAAAGTTAAATATTTGTTTAACCCCTCATCCAATGTACTGTAAAAATATTCGTACACCTTAAAGCGGTTCCCTCTTTTGTCATGTTACAGCCTCATACTTGTATCCATTTTAATGGGATTTTACATGATAGGCCAGCTAAGAACAGTGGATCAAATTTTACGTAGTGTGGTGTTTATTAATATTTCAAACACTGTTTGCTTTGATATCCTTAAATAAAATCTAGTGCAAACCACTGGCTTTTAAAGTCACAATATTAGTAAATCTGTTGATAGTTGTGCACTCAAAAAAATATGTCCCTAACAGAAGAGTGGCGATGAGAAAGATATAAATTTAAATCATTAGAATTTCAATTTTCCAAATTGTCATATAGAGCAAAACGCTGTAAAGACGTTGAAAGAGGGTGATCCAGTCAGATGAGACAGGAATATCAGTTTCTGGCCTGCAAAGAAATATGCCATGTGTGATGAGCAACTGACATCCCTAATGATCCATGGCGGTAGTAGTATTATGCTGCGGGGATCCTTCACATTGTGAGGGATAGGAGCCTGATCAGAGTTGATGTGAAGACAAAATGCAGAGCAATTCTTGAAAGATGTTATATAAGCCAAGCTAGTGGAAGAATAACCCACAAAACTGAGATGTAGTTACTGCAAAAGTTTTCTGAAATGCGAACATGTTGGACCCTTTCTCTTTCATGTCATTTTCTGCCACCTTGTGGTTTATCACACAAATATCCCAGTGAAATACAGTGAAGTTGGCATTTTTATCAGAGAAAATAATAAAAATAAAAGTTTAACTTTCGCATTATGCTGTATTGGTGACTGAGTTAGGGACAAACTGAATGTAACAGAGATGATTGAAAGCAGATAAATTATTTAAAGGTAAATAAATAGAAAATGCATTGGATTGGGATGCTGATGGGAAAGTAAGGCCTGTGTTTTGTTTTCTCTCCTTCATGTATCACCTCTGCACAGTCAGGTCTAACACCCTCCACGCTGCGGTGTGAGAAACCGCGGAGACAGAAACACATCCAGCTACATCAAGCTCTGTGTCTTGATAAAAGCTGTCCTCTCACTATGACCGTCCACTTCCTCGCTGTCTGATTCAGACTCATAGGCGATCATGTCCTCGTCCGCCCACACAGTGGGGATTCCCTTGTAGCATATCCGAGCCTTCCTCTCCCGCCCCCGCTGAAAGCCCAAACCCAGGCCCAGCCGTGTCCTCCTAGTGTCCGAAAACACAGAGGGCAGTTTGGTCCTCCAGGATAAATTAGTGTCTCCAGAGCGCACCTGAAGCAAGAAGAAGACTCCGACGAAGGCAGCTAGGATGAAGGCACAGCTGAGAACTGCCACGATGACGGGCAGCTGAGAGGGTGGAGCTGCGCTGAGTCCCGGCGGTTCTTCAGCTTCTCCGCTGCTGTCCGCTCCAGCTACTGCTGGCGTCTTCACCTCCGGCTCAGCTCCTTCACTCTGTAGTCCTTCGGTGAGAGGGGATTTCCTCTGGACCTGGTTCTGGTGCAGACAGGAGGTGAGGACCAGGCGGCTGTGAGTTGGACAGGAGAGGCAGTCTGTAGGTCCAGCACCTGAGCAGGTGAGGCAGGTAGGATGGCAAGCCAGGCAGGCCTGCACAGAGGACAAGTCCACCCAGTTCTCAAGAGAGAGGTTGAGGAGCTGTGGGCCTGACGTGAAGCCGGGGGGGCAAAACTTCACACAACCCTGGAGGAAGAGGGAGAAGCCCGGGCTGCACTCTGGAAGGGGAGAAAAAGTCTTAGAAAATCAAATACACATTGAAAAGAAAATACAAGAGAAAATTACCTGTAACATTCTTATAGTAACTTATTTTTAAGATGGAGTTTTCATTATATCAGCAAACAGTTTGATTCAAAGTTTGGACCAACCAGGCATCCTTCACCCTGTCCCAGAAGGAAGAATGCCACCTGCCATCCTTGGAGCAACCCCAGGCAATAGTGCACCTCTTGCACTATTGCATTTTTATTCTGACCTTCTGCTTCCAGTATGAGAGAGAGACTGGCTCCAGAACTGCCAGTCCAAAGAGACCCACGCTTGTTCAGTGTAAGTTGAAAAAGCAGCAAGTTGGTCCTCAAAAAATTGATACTATGTTTTTTTGTCCCAAAGGTGTCATCTGGTGCCGACAAGGCTGGGGAGTCATGAAGGTGATTGCAGAATTTCTTTTCTATGATCCTTCCATATTTTCCTCGTAGATCAATATTAGGTGTTTGAGTTCAGAATTCGCTTCTGAGAAACGGATAAGCTCCTGGTAAGACTGTTTTACGAGTTGTTTTTAGTGTCTGTTTCCCTGTTATTCATTCTTTACTGTGGGTACTCTTTTTTTAAGTAGTCCATTATTTGTTTTTTGTGCTATTTCTAATGTATTAGGTAATAATCATTGGTGGATTGTTAACAGATATATATTTTTCGACAAATTAAGGAAACAGAAACAGTACACAGTTGTTAAAACGCTTAAGCTACAAGGTTTATATATCATGTCATACATGTTCTTAACAAGCTCAAGATCATTTAAAGATTTTCATTTGATGTTGGAGATTTTTTTCTCTTATTTCATTCCAGTCCTTGAACCTGACCATGTAGTTTGTTCCCAGCAATCTGTCACAAACACAGGACCAAATATGTTCCTGTTTCAAAGAAGGAAACAACAAAAAGAAGAAAAAAATACCAAGGAAATCTGGGAGCTAAAATATTTCTGGACAAAGTGTTTGCCAAAGAGATATTAGCTGAAACTAGGGATGGGCAATAGTGTCGACATTTGGAGTATATACAAATACTTAAAACTACTTAACAAAATCAATTCCAGTATCAAATCAGCTATGAAAATGTGCTGCTTAACAGTATACAATAATTGTATTAAATACCGTATTTTGAAAATGTAAACACTATATACAGAATTTTCAGTGGGAAAAGATTTAAAGAATAATCAGTAGTATTTTTAAGAAACATAGAAACACAGGAAAAGACCAGCTGATGGATCTAATTTGTTCAAGCCTTTTGAGTGTCAGTCACCTTATCAATACAAAAATAACCTGCGCTAAACTATGATACTGAGTTGTTTTTCTGCAGTTGTTCTTGGAGAGTAAGAATGCCCCTGGAACAAACTGCTAATTTAAATTACTTTTTTTGTAATTAACTTCTATGTCATGTTAAGGCTGGTTCACACTTGAAGTTAAGGTGTATTTTAATGCCTGAATGAACCGATATATTCATTACACAGGCTTCAGTAATCACAATGTCAAAAAGGGGATCTATTCAGGCCCTTTGGCAGAAACACCGTCATAGAATTTCTGAGAATGTTTTTCAAATCTTCTTTATCAAACTGGTTTTACCTTGAAACACAAATACACCCCGACACTATAACATTCGTTTAGCTGATCACTTGTCTTGCAAAGGCCATAGCAAGCAACCGATGTTAGAGTAAATTGTTTACTGAACATTTCATCATTTTCAATTATCTTCGCTGAAAAAAAAACAATCAAAACAAACTTGCTAACATAATTAGCTATGAATGATTAATTATCTTTTATTAAATAAAACATCTAGAAGTAGAGTTGCAATATTTATTTACATTTTGTCTTATTTAGATTTTTTTTGTATTTTCATTTTCAAGCTATCCATCCATCCATTTTCTGAACCCGACCCATTTGGGTCTCGTTATATCGATATCTGTTCCCCACTCGAGATGTTTCTCGGTCTAAAGCGAACCTAGTGGAAAAACATGGCAAAAGTCTCTCAACCGCGGTCTTCTGGCTAAATCCGCCTGCAGCCTACATTAGCTTCAGTGAGCTCTAGACTAGCTTCTGACCAGCTTGTAGCCATGTTGGCTCGGAGCGTCTACCCTCCACCCCCAGCCTCACAGCGCCACTCACAGTTGGCCTCATTTTCTGCTCTTCAGAAACCTTTGGGTGACGTCCATTGTACAGTATTTACAGTCTATGGTTAATACCCATTCAATAGAATTTGTTTTTTTTTTTGGTAACTTTAAATAATATTCAATCAAAACAAAGTGACCAGAGAACTACATATTAAAATTAAATGATTGCACTTATTATACGCATACCTGATGCAGTTCCTGCATGGCATGGAACTGAAATGCTCACCCATTTATTGGTAACCAAATAGTGGGATTGGTGCAGGGGTTATTGTCACGGGGTTGTGGATTTTTGCCTCGGTCAGATGATGTTGATCTGGGGGCTGCATCTGCACTCCGCTGCCGCACTGTACAATGGATTTAAGTGTCACTTCCGTCAAAATGTTAAAATGAGGAAACATTTCTCCCATTGAAGCAATCAGAAGTCAAAAAGACTGTGAATGAAATGTTTCCTGACCCGTAAAATATTGGAAGAAAGCCTGTGGTAGGAAAGCAGCTCAAAATCCATTTCTAACTAGCCACACCGGCCAAAGTCACACTATAAAGCCCCAGGAACTTTTCCACATGCAGTAAGCATGTATTGAATACAGTGTCTGGGAATCTTTTCTTTAATTAATTAATTTACTCTGTGATGGAATAACAACCAGTTCATGGTGTACCCTGCTTATCTCCCAACGACCACTGCGTGGTCACCAGCCCCCACATGAGCCTTCAAAGAAAAGCGGAATAGATAACGGATGGAATTTATTCACCTGGACTCCGTGAGATGAAAAAATCTGCGCATTTGCACCAAGTTGTCAGAGGTGTGAATACTAATCTCTAAAAATGACGGACAACCTTCAGATTCTTCTGTCACTGTTCTAAAAAACAGTCAAATATGGAAAATATTTGCCTGGTCCTTATTATTCCATAATGCTTTAATTTCCTTTTGCATCTTTGAATAAGTTTAACAAAAATCTGGCTTTTGATTTTCTGAGTTCGGCTAAGTTTTTATTTAAATATATTTGATTATCTGTTTTTGAACCAACTTGTAAAGTTAATTTCTCCATTTTTAATTAAAGTTGGATTCTGTCTTTAGATTGACTTGACAACATAATTAATGATTTAATACCTTCAAGGTTTTATCCGCTGTAATCCGTTAGTAAGATAAAAACCGAGAAACGTCATCTGTTCTAAACATCTGGTTTAAAGAGATCATCTTCAAACGGCTGACCACGATGCGTGTTTTCCCCTGCTGCTGCGACGATGATGAGAAACCTTCATCTAATGTTTGGTAGAATTAATCAATTTTACTGTGATCTCATGTGTTTTAATGTTGATTGCTTAAGTGAATCGAACTTCTCAGATCATTTGTTCTTTCACAAGTAAAATTAAAGGATCACCACATGAAAAACAAACTTGAATGAAAATATCATGTTTTACACTCCAGCTTTATAAAAATATGGAACAGCAGCCATCTCCCATTAGGTCATAAGTCAGTTTCTGCCTTAAGTGGAGAAGCCTCGTCTGCAGTAATGGGGGTGCTACTCTGGTCTGTTGTGGTAAACAACAACTTATAAATTGTTCATTTTCCAGAATCAAATGTTCATGTTTTTCCTGCAGTTTCTAAAACATTCTGGACACATAAGTTCAAAAATGTTTTTACTTAGTTGGGTGTAAGTATATGGATGCACCGAGAATCAAAGCACCATGCTGAAGTCGTCTCTCATTTGGCAGTGCACTAAACCGTCGTTTCACAGTTTCATGCATTTTCACAAACTTAGATAGGGTGGCAGCAAACCCTGAACCTTCTAGAGGAAGGTTTGGGTGTCCCTTTTGGAACTGTTTTCCCTGTGACCCAATTTTGAATAAGGAGAAAGGAGTGCATAGATGCAACAGAAACAGTATAGTCCCACAGCCATGACTGTAAGAGCCTCGGGGCTTTCTTTAGGCTGAAGTAGTGGTCGACTGTGCTCCAACCCCAAATGAGACTGCTTACAAGAAAAACAAAACTAAAAAAAGTGTAGACGAGATTAGAAAAAAACTTTATCTGTCTTAATAAAGTGCAGAGAGTGACTATGTTATTAATCATCTCAAGACATTTACCCCTTTAGCAGAGCCTAGATTGTTTTAAAAAGAATATCCAGAAATCTTCCCAAGTGTAATTATCTTCTAGCACTGACAGGTAATTTTTCTCGTCTTCCTCTTTTTTTCATATATTTAGCCTAATTTCTGACAGTTCTGGATTTCATGTCTGGGAAGTCATTAGGAAACTGGGGGTGTGTGAATGAAAGGATTAGCAGAGAGAGCAGATTTAATCTGAATGATTAAGGAGAGAGAGTCTGATGGATTGAAAGAGAAAAAACATATCTGACCTTGTGTGTCTCTGTTCGGATTGTTGACAGCGCAAACCTCTTGCACTACTGTGGTTTTATTTTCACCTGCTATTCTCACCATGCCCAACACGCTTGTATGACATATGGTAACGTGCTAATTTATGGTGCACAAATAAACAGATGCACAAGGGGGCCTGTGAATCCCTCATTTGTATTCACAACATTTGCCTTCCAGACGTCACAATACAGTACCCAACACATGCCGACCTGGAGCCTGTTTCAAAACAGCTATGTTCCAGAAACAATACCTAGACAGTGCAACGCAAAATGATTCATACCCCTTAAATCCTCTGTCTTATTAAAATCCCAAACTTCAATGTGAAAAAAACAAACATTGCTGAGGTTGCATTCATCTCCCCTTTTGTCTGCATGGGCTTAAGAATATCTAGATATGGAATTTTCTTTTGCAATTCCTTTTTGCAAAACGTATAAGTATTATAAGCTCTGTTCTCAGTGCAGCAACGTGTCTGTGAACGGAAATATTATAGGCTTGCAAAACGTTCTGTCTTAGATTTTCATCTGTACTTTGATTAGGCGATTCTAACATTAAGATGCTTTTGACAAACAAAAAGTTCAATTATGGTCATTTTTTCCCCCAGAAGATTCTTGCAGAGTCCCCTACATGGTTTATGGCAATCTCAAAAAACCCCAAAACTTCATATGGTATTCTCGTTACCACTAAGGCCAGATTTATGAAGAGCAGAACTCATAATATTCCTATCAACATATTATCCCACTTGAGTCATTGACCTTTGCAGCTCCTCCACAGTCAAGACGGGCCTCTTGGCTGCTTCTATGATGATTTTTTTACTTGCACGGCTGGTCAGTTTATGTTGAGTCCACATCTCAGTAGGTTTTGCAACACTCTTTTTGTTACATTAGATGTCTAAAGTTTAAATTTCCTTGCAACTGTACCCCTGCTGTGTTCCAAGGTCTTCGTGATACTAATTGTTCACTAATGTTCTAAGACAAACCTCTAAAGCCTTTACAAAACAGCTGGACTTACAAGGAGAGTAAATTACATAGAGGTGGACACAAGTTACTAGTAATGGCTTCTGAAGGCAACTTATTTGACTTGGATCATTACATTCACAATTTTGGTCCATTACAAAAGCCCAAATGTATGACTTTTTTTTTTTCTTTCACAAAATGTTTTTTTGGCAGCGTATTCTCACCAATACAGATCTGCTGGGCATCAAACGTCTTGCAGCTGTTGTTTGATGGTCGTGGGAAGTCGGGCGAGGAGGGGTTAACAACACTGGGTCCGGTGCCCCACAGGGTTAGGGTGAACTGACTCAACACACCTGAGAGGGAAACAAAGAAGTGCAGAGGGCAAAAAGGAGATGGAGGTAAATATCAAGTTAGCAGCTCTCAGTGGGAGAACAGAGAGAACCGGCTGAGAAGAGGATGTGGGGGTGGAAGGAGAAGAAACAAGTGATGCGCGCGGGGCCAAACACAACTCAGGAGGAGGATCGACAAAAGCAGAGGTAGAGAAAGTACTCCTATCTCATTTCTCTCTGCAGTTCTGAGTAAACAGAGCCACGGGATAAACTTCGAGATCTTAACTCTTCACAACCATAAGATGGATTTTGAGCTGAGAAAACAGACCAAATGTTGGAAATTAAAACCTTTTTCAGAGGTTTTTATCAAAAAGCTGTTAGATATTTTCTTGTAGCAGCTGACAACGTGCTTCTGAAAAAAAAAAAAGCAAACTGTGTCATTAGACAAGGAATAAAAGAGAAACTGAAAAGGGCCTTTTTAATGAAGTGTGAAAACATGCAGCAAGATTGGAGTTGGTGAGGGGGCAGTTAATACCGACTGTCGTTCTGAGGTAATACATACAGCTAAATGATAATGAGCGATTTACCATAATCACGTCCATTAGCTGCAACATTTTCTATCTCTAGGGTCCATTCTCCTTGTGGGTCCTCATCCCATGAGTGGGTGGTCATAAAAGCCCAGTCATTGAAGCCCTCCGAAGAATAGTCATTGGGTCTTAATACAACAAAAGAAAAGCATATTGGTCATTTGTTTTTTCTTTATTTCTGCATGTTTGTCTGTAGAACACCTGTGGGAATTGAGAACAATCAGAATTGAAATGAACACACACACACATTTAGCAAGTCTGCATGTGACAAAAAGGCATGGATGAAAAAAAAAGGAGGATTTATGTCATTAATCGGCATCAGAAGAGCCACGTTTAACTGTGTACCTTGGGAACAGCAGGGTGGAACGTGTGCCCAGCGGGCTGATAAGATGAATGGCCAATTTTCCTCGCTGGTTGTGGGAAAGAGTGAGGCGAGCCTGAGCATGCTCCAGAGATCGGACATACTCCGGTCGTCCCCAGCAGGCATCTACGCTCTTGCTGAACACCAGCTTGTTCCCGATGTCTCTGCAGTGTTGGAGGGAGGAAGGGAGAGTGTTTAATGTTGTGTGGCTGCAGAAAACGGACGGAAGCAATCATAGTGTGCTACGAATCTAAACGTCCTCAACGGCCTCAGGAAAGATGCTGAGAGAGATGAGGAGGCAGTGAAAGGATTTAATAAAACTAAAACCTTTTGTTGTTCACCCCCCCCCCCCCCCCCCACACACACACAGACTTGTCTTCTTCCCCTACGAACACAAAAACCTTTATTTGGTCAGTTGTAGGATCCACCATTTCCAGGGGTTTTGACATTTTGTAAATAAGAAAATTTCACAATAGTTTATACATGAATTTTCACATGTACACATTCCTAAAAGTCTTGTCTCAGAAGAATAAGTCTATACACAAAGACATTGGTTTTTATCCTTCAGTGTGCTGAGTAAACTTGACTAGTAAACTAGGGTAGTCCATTTAAAAGAAACATCCACTCTATTCTTTATTCCAAGGCCCCGTCCACACTACTGCGTTTTCGTTTAAAAACGGAGACCTTTTGCTACGTTTGCACCTCTCATCCACACTAAAACGGCAAAAATGGAGACTCAAAACGGAGATGTTTAGAAACGCTGCCGACCCCGTTTTTCGTTTTGAAACTCCAGAGGGAGTTTTGGCGTGGACGTCTCAAAACGGAGGACTTTAGAAACGATGACACAGCAGATCACACTCGGCTATGATTGGGAGTCATCGGCCATGGCGTATCCTTCCCTGATTCGTCAGCCACCCATCACATGACCCGTCCCCGGAAGATAACATACAAAAACAGCCTGGAGTACATTACGTTAGAAACTGCAACAAGGATAACGAATTACAAGCGTTACTGGCTTTGATGTCTTTGCTAGCAGCTGAGGAACGTTCAATCTGTTTCCTGTTTATACCGGCGCGCGCATGCCCAGTGTTGGAGAATTGTCACGTGATCCGCGTTTTCGCAGGATACGCAGGGAAAATGCTAGTGTGGACGGAGATAGTTTTCGTTTTAACTCTCCGTTTCTAAACGAAAACGCAGTAGTAGTGTGGACGGGGCCCAAGTCCTGTTCAACTTCTTGTAACAACTCACTCACCACAATGGTTGCTTGACATAATATAATCAAGTATGCATGATAGTAACTGAACTATGTGTGCGTGCCATAATGAAGAAAATAATAATAAACAGTTAGAGCAATGTGTACTGCATTTCAGCTCTTTTGAAATAAGGAGGTTATTTTAAACAAAAACACACAGTTTAAAGTCATTTTTCTAACCTTGGTTCTGTGAGCATTGTCAGAACACACTGGTGTTGTGGTCCCACTGTCGTCCAGTTCTGTGCTAAATTCCCCATTGCACCTGCATCTAGGAGACCATAGCCGTACGAATGACTCACTGAGGAGAAAAAAGAAAAGATGGACAGATGTGGGGATAATGACCAGAACTCTAGGAAATGTCCTCTTCAGAAACACAATTTTTGAGCCTTTATTCAGAAGAATATTTCTTAAATGAAAAAAACCTTATCAGCACTATCCATTTGCTTTTCCCTTTTTTGCAGCCTCCAATTATACAAGTATTTTACAATCTCTATAAAGACATATAGTAAACATATAAGATCTATAGGAGACATAAGAACATTTCCTTTTTATCTGGGCTGCCTGAAGGGTGCATGTGTCTGACTGACAGCCAATGACAGGAGAATAACAGGCAAAGTAAACAAACATATCCCCATCCTCACAAGACGTGGACAGACAGTATGTTGTTGGCATCACACTACAGTGTGAAAAGGCATTTGAAAGGAACCTAAGTGCAGTTTCATGTGCTGGAGCCAAACATTAAAGACACTATTGAAGGGGACATAAGAAGCACACTTTTCTTGGGTGAAAGCATTTTCTGTGCCTCTTTCCACAAAGTCCACAGGATTTTGCTACTGGTAAACACCAGTAGATGGGAATAGCTATCATGGTACAACCACTTTCAACTGTAAGGTTCTCAAAACATGAAGATGACCCGGTATTGGTTTGTATAAATCTGCTGCTTTCACAGGAATTAAGATGACAAGTAACAGTCGGCATTAATTAAAACACTCCATTATTGACCGTCAGTAAGTTTTATGTTATCGATAAAAGCAGGAACATTTGCACTTTGCTGGTCTGGTGCCTTCGGTTGACTGCAAATCAACACCAAGTCGGAAAATACTGTTAATATGCAAAGAGAACAGCCACTGCTAAAATTCACAGGGATTTTGGAACAATGGCCTTTGGAAATTGAGATCAAAGTTTTTTATTATATCTACATCACCATGTTAGGCAAAAACCAAATACAGAACATCAGCACAAACACATCACAAGTAATGTAGCGGAAGGCTGATGATCTAGGCTGGTAACCTCAATCCTATTTTAAGAAAGCAATGTATAACACTCAGCTACTAAAGGTGGACCTATAACCTATTCAATCACTGGGTGTTTTTTAGTATTCTACACAAGGCTTTTTCATTCATGTTATCTTTGTCCATTAAGAAATGATTGTAGGAAATGGGTTACATATGTCAGAATTCCAATTTAAACACAATTGAAATCTAATTATGACCAAATTACTTTATTTAAGTCTCACAAAAGTATTCATACTTCAATTTGTTATATGACACTAAATAAATGTGGTACTGCCAAATTGTCTTCAGAAGTCCGGTAATTAACAGTCTACATGTGTCCATATTTGTGTATGCAGAATTTACAGTCTCACTTAGTAAATAAGAAAATGCATTTCGATGAGGCTCATTTCTCAGAATAAAACTACTTTTTGATGTTGGAATTTTTATGTTTAAAAGAATGAAAGATGCTTTTTGTTAAGCTCTCATTTCAGTATTAAAAATAGTATGTATGTGTGTTTTAATCTATATAATGTTTTTCACTTAGTGAATTGAGTTACTGAAGTATATGTAAGTTATAAAAATATTCTAGTTTATTGAATATGACTATAAATGGAGCTGTTCTGTGAAAGCCTTACAGGATTGTTAGAGAACACTGATGAAAAAACAGCATCATGGAGACAGGCCGGGATGCTCTAGGGTGGAATTGGGTAGAACTGTAAAGCAATTTAACTTTTTCACTTATGTTCATAAGGCAGTATGTTTTGCAAAACTATCAGTGCTCTTCACCCTATGACGGTGGCGGCAGCATCATGCTGTGAGGGTGCTATTCTACAAGTGAAGCACTTGAGCGCATAAAAACCTATGGTATAAAACACTTTACAAGATATACAAATCACAAAGTACCTTGCGGTCGGCTGACACATCAATCAAGCCCAGCAATACATTTGAAAGAAAGATAATTTTGTAAAAAGCACATTTAATAACTGACTTTTAATAAAACCAAAGAATCCACAAAGTCTGCACATTTAATAACTGACTTTTAATAAAACCACAGACTCCACAAATTCTAAGACTCAATGAAGAGAGTCTGGGATCCACAAAAAATAAAAAGATTTGTTTCATTTGTGTTTAGCTTTATACTGGGCACCATCAGAGCAGTGAGAGAAAACACGGACAGAGTTATTGGTAAGATAGATGAAGTTAAATACTGGCAATTCTGGATGAAACCTTGTTAGAGACTGCAAAAGACTTGGAGCCAGAGTGGATGTTCACGTTCCAAAACAACAACCGTAAAAAAGCACAGAAAATCTAAAATAGATTACATAACTTCAGATTAAAACATATTTGTATGATGGAATGAACTATGCAAAGCTCAGATCTAAATTCAAATCTTTTGCAAAAGTTTTTTTCGATGTAAAAAAAATAAAAACATTTGTTGTATGGCCTACTTTGACTTACTCTTTCGCAATCCAATCAATAATAAAGTTTATAGAGGTAATTTCAAAGAATCAAAAATAAAACTAAGAGGTATAAACATGCTTTTACTGTAAATCTTCAGATTTTAAAGTGAATATGGGTCTTTTCTCTGACTGTATGCACCAACATACAATTGATGCAAGTATTTTCCAAATACTTGCATCAATTGTATGTTGGTGCCTGTACAATCCACACAGGCGTGGATTGTACATATCCATAAAATATGCCTGTACAATCCACACAGGCGTGGATTGTACAGGCATATTTTATGGGTGCATTTGTGTTTCAGGGGCACACTGCAGAATGTGAAGAATTACGAATTGAAATGACAAATTTGTAATTCCTAGAACCCTGCCTCTACCTCCTGAGCCACAGCTGCTGGTGATTCATAAAATACAGAAAAAAAACAACAACCGACATTTAAACTCAGATGGGCTATAATGATTGTAATGCTTTGGCTCCACAGACAGAAATTGCAGAAAGAAGTCAACCACCTTTTTTTTTTTTTTATAATATACGGTGCCAAAAAAACAATAACATTTTTGGGAGACCAAATAGATTTTTCTTTGTACAAAAATGACATACACATGCAGCAGTGAGGGATAAACATAACCCTCAATTATAAAATATCATCCATGTATTATTTGAACGACTGAAAATAAGAATATACCAATGCGTCCCACTCCGTTGGTCTTCCAGTCTCCGGCAATAAGGTGCCCCGGCAGAGACGTCCTCACCACCAAGTGCTGCATGTCCCTCCAGGTTAGGTTCATGCTGAAACATCAAAAGCAGGAGAGCCATTTAACTGTATTGACTTTCTGTCATGTAACAGATGAAGGTAATAATTTCAACATTATGCACGTTATGAGTGAAGTCAGATTTGGCTGACCTCAACAGCACAATAATGCAGCAGAGGAAATGTGAGGAGCTGAGGGACATGGAAAAGGTCAGGGGACTGCAGACACACCTGAAACCTAATCAATCTCAGTAAATGCAGCGAGGACGAATGGGCACCTTTGAAAATAACACAGAAATGAAAGAAACTAGAAGGTATATGGTAAAGCATGATAACAGAATTTTTCATACTTTGGCACACAAAAATCAAATACTTCAGTGCATTTTAATGGGATTGTATTTGACATACCAGCACAAAACAGAGCATACATTTGACGTGGAAAGTTATTTTTATTTTCTTGATTTGAGAATCATGTAATCTTTTGCTTTTCCTTCATAATTACGAATGCACTACTTTGTGATGCTCTGTCACATACCATCCCAATAAAATACATTGCAGTTTAAGATTGTAACGTAACAAAGGTGAAAAGGTTTAAGAGGTATGGATATAAAGGGACTGTAGAGTAGGAAAGAATACAAACGTTAAACTGGCACTGTGTAACTTATCACGCTAAGAGGTCAAAGAACTCTACAAAACAGTAGCTATAAAAAAAACCCAAGGACAATGGCATTTATTCTTTTTTTCGAGAAGCAAGTTTCAAATGAGGTTTGGGAGCCAGGGCCAAGGTCACCTTCTACAAAGTACTGGCTTCATAAAGCAAGTTTTTTTCCTCACTTATACATTATGAAGAGAACTCCATAAGAAAAGTCTCAGAAGCACCTATGAAGGAAAAACTCTTCAGCGGGTTTAAATAACAAAACGATGAATCACAGTGCTTACTAAGCTAAGCACCGCAGTTGACTGAAATAGAAACAGAACTTCACCGACGAGCATCTCCTCCGCCCTCCATTGACATCAGCATCCTTTCCTTCACTTCCTCTCATGTGTTATTAATGGACAAGATCCCCCCCCAGATCCACTCAATGTGACATCAACCAAGAGCAGGGAGAGGAATGATAATAAAATAATAAAACAGCAGAAAGCCCAAAAACTTTCTGCCTATTAAATGATTCCATCTGTGAGAGTTTCAGTGTGGGCCCAGTCTGATAAAGCAGCTATGCTGTTATTACTGCAAGCCTGTCAAGAAGGGGTGCCTGCTGGGATGCACCAAATACTGCCTGATAACTGATAGTCAGCGCGGTGAAAACCCGAGCTCTGTCAGTTACTGTCCATCTCTCATGATATATCGCAGCTGACAGCGCTGAGATAAGCCGGGGAGGCTGAGGAGGCTTACCTGTGCTGTAAAGCCACGCCGGATTGGATTCGACACCTGTCATCACTAACGCAGACATGAGGGGAATTATGCAAAGTAGAGAGCAGCTGAATGATAAGACAGACTCAACATAGGCAAGATACAAGTACAGATAATGCGGATGATGGAGAACACATTAGCTGGCTCAGAGAAAGCCAGGACACCTGCAGTCCTGCGTGAGCGATAATGAGAGAGATTCTCAGGGTTACAAATCTTCATGAGTAGCCCTACAGGTATTCAAAGTCACCGTGGGGTACAGCTGCTGATTTATCTCACTAATTAAGTGATTATCAAAAGCTTAATTTGCTGAGGAAAGAATTTCTGCTGGGATTCAATCCAGTGTTGATTCCCAGTGGTGTCTGCAAAGTTGCAGCTGTGAGTGTGAACGTCCCGTGAAGACAGGGTGAAGCAAGATAATAAAGATAAAACCAATAATATTCTTAGTCTTCACAAGTCAAAGCCTACTCAAAGATGATTTACAATCATGACTAAAACCTTTCTTGTTTTCATTAGTCTGAAAGCCAGAACGGTAATAATAACATATATATAGGTGAAACTCGAAAAATTAGAATATAGTGAAAAAGTTTATTTATTTCAGAAACTCAACTTAAACAGTGAAACTAATCAACATTGGGGATAACAAGTATTTCATAAACTGCTGAAGTATTTGATACATTAGACAAATAGAACCCAATATTTGGTACAGAATCCTTTGTTTGCAGTTACAGAGATCAGCTGTTTTCTGTAGTTCTTCACTAGGTTTGCCCACACAGCTGCAGGGATTTTGGCCCACTCCTCCATACCGATCTTCTCCAGAGCGTTCAGGTTTTGGGGCTGTCGCTGGGCAACACGGACTTTCAGCTCGCTCCAAAGATTTTCTATTTGATTCAGGTCTGGAGACTGGCTAGGTGCAGTTAATACAGTAATAATGAGTGGAGAACAGGAGGGCTTCTTAAAGAAGAACTAACAGGTCTGTGTGAGCCTAAATTCTTACTGGTTGATAGGCGATCAAATATTTATGTCACGCAATAAATTGGAAATTAATTATTTAAAAAGCATCCACTGTGATTTTCTGCATTTTTGTTTTAGGTTCTGTCCCTCACAGCTGAAGAGTACCTTTGAGACAAATTACAGATCTCTACATGCTTTGTAAGTGGGAAAACCTCAAAAATCAGCGGTGTATCAAATACTTGTTATCCCCACTTTACGAGATTGACTCATGGATGGACTCAACTAACTAACTAACTAACTAACTAACTAACTAACTAACTAGTTCTTAAATGTTTCCACAACGATTACTGTAATGATTTATGATGTAAACTATTGATGATATTTCAGTTAATTGGAGGCCCATCTGTGGATATAGTTTTAAGTATCAGGAAGAAAACTGGGAACCTTCAGTAGTGTTTCATCCTAGGGGACCAGATTCGTGAAGGTACATCATTTCATCTCTTCAGTTATAAACAGGCATAAATATCATGGGAATGTTCAGCAATCAAATTGTTCAGAAAGGATAAAGTTTCTATGTTCCAGAGATGGAAGTCACAAAAAACATTCTTTAGATGTCAGCCACAACTGGGAGGAGAGTGTCATTATCACCACTAAAAAAACATATACCATACTGAAATGCGCTAAAAGGCCATTCAGTGAGAAAGCATCTATTACTCCATGAGCATTTGTATTTCTGGTTTTATTTGGTTTATTTGAAGGAAGGAGCGGTACGCTTCATAAAACCAATATGACAAGGAGAGAATATTTTAATATAAAAAGACTGAACCAACATGTCATTCAGCCAGGAAGTTAAACCTTCTGTGCAAATTGGTTGTTTGAATGTATCAAGTTATGCAAATTCAATATAGGGTGGCGAAAGCAAAACAAAGTCAATGATCTGGAGAGGCCATTGAAAAGCCTTGATCCTATACCCATAGAAAATTGATCTGCATATATTAAAAGGTTTGCAGGAGCCTACAATTCTGACATTGTGTAAGGAAGAATAGACACAAAGCTTGAGAAAAACTATTGTGAAAAGCCTTTTACCAAGGTCATGCAGTTAAAAAACAATTCTAATAAATGGAAAGGCAATGTATAAAAACTAAAAAAAAAAAAAAAGAGAAAATCTAAAAAAATGTCTCTCATAATTCTGTCATAAATTTATTTCTCTTAACAGACCTTAAATAGGTTGTGTGTTTTCCAGATTTTTTTTTCTATATATCCTGTTTCCCACAAATCACTTTGAAGCAGTCCAGATGTTCAGACAAGAGAAAGATTGAGCCGTTTGGCCATAATAAAAGGAAGGACATTTTGAGGAATCATGGCGAGGCTTTCAAACCTAAGAAGACTGTGCCGGCTGTCAAGCCTGGTGATAGAAGCATCATCAGACAAGCTATATTCAGTCTGAAAAAGGCAAGGTATAGTTTTTAAAATTAAAGTGCAACTTACCCCTGGGCCAACTTTTTTTTGCTGATAAACTGTATAACGGAGTGTCTGTTAGTCCTCTCTACATGTCTGCTAATTATTTTTGGTATCTTAGTACATTTTCTTAAAATTATTTATTTTCTTCCAAAAACCGTCAGTAGAGTGCCCTCTTCAGTTTAAAACTTTAAACTGCACTTGAATTTGAATTGGGAAATGCTTCTGCCTCAGCCTTCGTTGCCGATGCCAACCATCCTGCCGCTGTGGAGTATAAAACAAGGGAGGCTCTGCCACACTTCCAACTTGGATCATAAAGGAAGTGTTGTCCTCCACTGCAAATCACTAAGCCTGCCAGGCAGTGCCTCCTTCTGACGTATTTTTCAAATCAGAAATGTAGCTGGCAGAAGACTCTGGAAGGGGGGTGGGGTGGGGGGTGGGGGGGGTTCTCTTTAAGAATATTATCCTAACTATCAAGCATGGTTGCTGTAGCTTCAAGGTAGATGTCTGTTTTCCATTGCTCAAATAGGGTAGAATAATGAAAATGGAGGACTAGCTCTACATTGGTTTTTCGAATATATCAAATTATAGAGATGGCAAATATAAACTGCAAGGTCCAATGAACTTTAAGAAACAAATTATAAGTACTAACCTAAAAAGCTTGGTCATCCCTCGCTGAGGGGGTAATATCTGGAATGAACTTGAGGTGGACTTGAAATATTGCAGCTCGCTGAATAACTTTAAACGAATGTAAAAAGAAAATGTATTTAGAAACTATGCTAAACAAAATAAAGAACTGTAAATCCATACTACAAAACAGTTATTTGGCTCTGAATGATGTTTATATTTGTTTTGTATTTTTTTTTCTCCTTTGCTTTAAATCTTAAAGATGGTCAGCCTTTTAACCTTTGTGTTCGGGGTTATCATAATTTCTTACTTTACTCATCATATACTACAATACTTGCAAACAAGCTAAAGCTATACATGCTATAGTGTTCAGTTTTTGCTGTCGTTTTTCTTTTTTTACACACAACTTGTGCTCGACAGTGTATACAGACGTAACATTGTCAAGAAGTGTGTGTAATTTGAATTTTACCAATGTCTGTAACATAGTAATTGTTGCCAAGAAAAGAAAGAAGGTGAGAAAGAGGTAAGCAATAACAAGTTTTATACTTCAGCTTACTCCTTTTGAGCTTTTCTGTGTGCCTTGCTTTATCACTGCATACAGTGCAAATTCTGCCTGTTTATTTATTTATTTAAATACACAAATTGCTCAAATAATTGAAATTAATGAATGAATTCTTTTAATTTACCAAGGACAAAAGTGAGTCTTGCAAAAGGACAGTGATTCCAAGGACAGAAAAAATGAGTTTGGAATGGATTAAGCTAATTTACGTTAAACTTCTGGAATGAAATCAATTTTAAACACATTTTCTGACAGATAATGGCTAAATAGCCGACCAGAAACAAAAATACTTGATAAGGGTTACAAAAACCGTGCAGTTTGTCTACGAACTGAAATAAGATCGTTATCCAGATTGGAGTGTATGTAAATATCTGACTCATTCATCCGCTACCTGCATGGATTAGAGAATCATTACACTGAATTCAAACTTGTGCACCATCTTACTTTTAAAATTCAAGTCTAATGCTTTTTATCATTTTGACACTCTAAAGAGACCAGTTCAAATACATCCATTCATCCATTTTCTGAACCGCTTTGTCCTCCAGGGGTCGCGGGGGGGCTGGTGCCTATCTCCAGCTGTCAACGGGCGAGAGGCGGGGTACACCCTCGACAGTTCGCCAGTCCTGTACAGGACCATATACAGGTGCTGGCCAGTAAATTAGAATATCATCAAAAAGTTGAATTATTTTAATAATTCCATTCAAAACGTGAAACTTGTACATTATATTCATGCAATGCACACAAACCAATGTATTTCCAATGTTTATTTCTTTTAATTTCGATATTTATAAGTGACAACTAATGAAAACTCCAAATTTGGTATCTCAAAAAATTAGAATATTTTAAAGGCCGATGAAATTTTTTTTTTTTTTTAAATGTTGGCCAACTGAAAAGAATGAACATGAAAAGAATGCGCATGTATAGCACTCAATACTTAGTCGGGGCTCCTTTTGCCTCCATCACTGCAGTAATGCGGCGTGGCATGGACTCGATCAGTCTGTGGCACTGCTCAGGTGTTATGAGAGCCCAGGTTGCTCTGATAGTCGTCTTCAGCTCCTCTGCATTGTTGGGTCTAGCGTATTGCATCTTCCGCTTCACAATACCCCATAGATTTTCTATGGGGTTAAGGTCAGGCGAGTTTGCTGGCCAATCAAGGACAGGGATACCATGGTCCTTGAACCAGGTACTGGTGGTTTTGGCACTGTGTGCAGGTGCCAAGTCCTGTTGAAAAGTGAAGTCTGCATCCCCATAAAGTTGGTCAGCAGCAGGAAGCATGAAGTGCTCTAAAACTTCCTGGTAGACGGCTGCATTGACCTTGGACCTCAGGAAACAGAGTGGGCCAACACCGGCAGATGACATGGCACCCCACACCATCACTGACGGTGGAAACTTTACACTGGACCTCATGCAACGTGGATTCTGTGCTTCTCCGCTCTTCCTCCAGACTCTGGGTCCTTGATTTCCAAAGGAAATGCAAAAATTGCTTTCATCAGAAAACATAACTTTGGACCACTCAGCAGCAGTCCAGTCCTTTTTGTCCTTGGCCCAGGCGAGACGCTTCTTACGCTGTTTCTTGTTCAAGAGTGGCTTGACACACGGAATGCGACAGCTGAATCCCATGTCTTTCATGAGTCTCTTCGTGGTGGTTCTTGAAGCGCTGACTCCAGCTGCAGTCCACTCTTTGTGGATCTCCCCCACATTTTTGAATGGGTTTGTCGTCACAATTCTCTGCAGGGTGCGGTTATCCCTAGAGCTTGTACACTTTTTTCTACCACATTTTTTCCGTCCCTTCGCCTGTCTGTTAATGTGCTTGGACACAGAGCTCTGCGAACAGCCAGCTTCTTTAGCAATCACCTTTTGTGTCTTGCCCTCCTTGTACAAGGTGTCAATGGTCGTCTTTTGGACAGCTGTTAAGTCAGAAGTCTTCCCCATGATTGTGGAGCCTTCAGAACAAGACTGAGGGACCTTTTAAAGGCCTTTGCAGGTGTTTTGAGTTAATCAGCTGATTAGAGTGGCACCAGGTGTCTTCTATATTGAGCCTTTTCAGAATATTCTAATTTTCTGAGATACTGAATTTGGTGTTTTCATTAGCTGTCAGTTGTAATAATAAAAAGGAAAATTAATAAACACTTGAAATATATCACTATGTGTGGAAGGAAAGTATACAGTATACAAGTTTCACGTTTTGAATGGAATTACTGAAATAATTCAACTTTGTGATGATATTCTAATTTACTGGCCAGCACCTGTAGAGACAGACAGGACAAACAACCATGCACACACACACCTAAGGACAATTTAGAGTGATCGATAGAACATGCAAACTCCATGCAGAAAGGCCCTGAGCAGGGATATGAACCCACAACCTTCTTGCTGCAAGGCAACAGTGCCAACCACTGCGCCACTGTGCAGTCTCAGTTCAAATACATCAAAACTCTAAACATAAAATGTCAATAATGTCCAGATTGAGTCTATATAAGTTTTTGACTGTTGAATTACAACAATAAAGGATCAAAAAGCAGGCCAGTGGCACTGCTTTAAGAGTCATTTATGTTATTCCAACTCACTTTGCCTCCAGAGCCAGAGCAATGATCCCAGCAGCTAATGGAGCTGAAGCAGACGTCCCCGTGTGAGACTCAGTGCATTTCTGCCTCAGGTCTGTGGTCACCTTAGAGAGAATAAGAACAGACAGAAGTGCACATAAATACAAAGGGAGAGAGACAGCGCTAATATGACAATTCGCCATGAATTCACAGCGAGGGAAGCTGTGAGTTAGACAGGGGAGAGGGCCAGACATAATATGAGTTTTCCCTGCAGCTATCTAAGATGGAGGTGGAAAGAATGTGTTGGAAGGTACAGTCTCAGGTTTATGGATGCCTGCCAAGGGGTCACAGGCAGGACAGCGAATGTCAGCCAAATCGGTCCAGCCAGGTCTGTTGCTGGTGAGACGGAGGGTCTTAGTGCTCCATGCACGCTTCTGATCTTCCTGTCTGTCAGTACCAGGAAGCTAATGATGCCTGTCTGGGTCACAATGAGGACACACCGGTAATGACAAAGAGGCCAGAAGCAAAGACCGGCTGTGAAGGTTGAAGATGCAGTATCTGCTTGCAACTTTTGGCCTGACAGCTTGTGGCACTAATGACCATTATCAGCTGAAGACATCCCTGTGTCAGAGGTGGAAACAATAACGGTCAGGTGCCTGAACAGGACAACTGTTCCACTTGGAGCTGGAGCCAACAGTCATTTCATATATATCTGATAAAAAAAAAAAAAAGTTTTCTCATGAAATGTGTTAATTTACCATTTTTTATGAATTTAAGGAATAAATGAACTTTCTCTCCTGTTAAAAATTACCAGTCAAGTAGCTATAATTGCAGAAATGATTAACAATATTATTTAAAAAGCAAAACTTTTACAACTCATGATCAGTAACAGCGTGAGGCCAAACATTTACATGACATGAAAATTTGAGGTCTCTACCATTTTTTTGTATCTATGTAGCCCCATATCTATCAACTCTGTGCAAATTCCTTGTCCCTGCTAGAATTGAAACTATCCCCACAGCATGATGCTGTCACTTTATGTCTCAGGTTTGGGTATGGTGTGTTCAGAGTGACAGCTTTAGATTTTTTGCTACAAAAATTTTTGCAAGTGATTTGCGTGGAGGTAAAACATTTAGATGTCACATCTTTGGACCAGAGCATCTTCTCCCACATGTGCTGTCTTACTCACTCATTTTGTGACAAATTA
The DNA here is from genome assembly GCA_028564705.1 of Apricaphanius iberus. NCBI lineage: Eukaryota > Metazoa > Chordata > Actinopteri > Cyprinodontiformes > Aphaniidae > Apricaphanius > Apricaphanius iberus. The sequence continues at coordinate 69,577 of JAPXFQ010000449.1, read as the reverse complement.
CCAACAGGACTTACAGTATTACAGGTTTCTTTCACTTTATTTCAGATCTCTCTGCAGAAAAGGAAGTTTGTGGAATCTGACAAGTGGTCGGTTAAGGTGCACAGCCATGTCTTGGTAGCTTTGTAGCTGTGCAATAGTCTTTCTATTTTTGAATGACACATTAAAAAGGCCTTTGTAATGTCCAAAATTTGGGAAATTGTTTTATTACCTTACCAAACTAATCAGAACTTTATCCCTGAGCCGTTTTTAATGCTGTTTGTTCACTCAAACAAAACTATTTAAAGGTTTAATGCAGCATCTCCATTTATGCTGAGATGAAATTATGCATGAGTGGACTACATTTAAAAATTAGTTAGCTAATGAAAGCGGTTGCATTTTATGTACCGGTATACAAGTAAAGGCTAAATACAAATACATTCTTCTCAGATGCTTTTATGTAAAATATTTGGAAAAACCTGCATATTGTCCAACCTGCAACACATCATGCAACCTTGGTGTCAGTCTTTAACTAAAAAACCCAGTAAAATAAATTGAAGTCTGCAGAATACATTAATAAACGTAAGGAAAATTGTTTCTGTAAAGTATGTGTGTGATAATACCTTGCAAAAGTATTCACAAACACTCTTAAATACACAGTTTTTACTTATTCTATCTTGTTAATGTGCATGTGACATCACAAGAATGTCTTTGTTTGAGTAGATACACGTTTTAATATAATGTGGTTTTTATCTGATAATGGCAAATTAAACATTTTTATTTAATAGCTGGCCATGAAGTAAATTCCTGCAGAGTGGAATGCTTTCCTAGGGTTTTTTGTGACATGTTTATCTTTGCACTGTTGCGGCTGTAAAGCTTTGTTTCAGTATCTAAAATTTACAACATTTTTAAACTCTGCAAGCACACTTGGACATTAAAGTTGTGTGATTTTGATTAATTTAATTTTGCAAACAAAAGCCAGAGGACTTATTGAAATTAACATTATTTGGATAAATATAATTAAACTGGACCCCAGTTTCCATTTATTTATTTATTCATTCATTTTTAAATTTAAACTAACATTTTTATTTTTAGCATCTATTTGGTAAATTTGGATGGTATAGCTCCGCAATAACCTCCATATCTTAGAGCAAGAAGCCTTTCTGGGGTGTTTTTTACCCAAACATGTGTCTGTGTCCTTTTTGTAATAGTTTTCAACCCCAATCCAAAGACATGTATGTTTGGCTAATTAGACAACCTAAATTGACCTATAGTGAGAGTGTGGATGGTATGTTCTGTGTGCCTCGGTGTGTGAGGATGCAATCAGTGATATTCTGGATAATAATAAGAAATCATGATTCAAAGTTTTCCCTTTCCTTTTTATAAATTCTAACCTTAAAAACTTTTTTAAGGAGTAGCAGGTCAGACAATCCCAATCCTAAACAATCTAAAGTTCATGTTCAATTGCTGAGAAAGCCCCCACTGCAACTGCAGCAATCACACCAACACATCACTAGGATCATAAATACTAGAATTAGACAAAGAGACATGGCATGAAATCATTTTCAGTACAAACACCAGCCTCCCAGTGCTACAGTTGCGAAATCAAGTCAACGCTGCTTTGCTTTTTGGAAACAAGTTTAATTTTACCTGTTTTGATGAAGTGCATATGTTTGCCTGCAGCAGCCCTGTGGTGTATTTTGGATTTAAAAAAAAGCCAGATTCATAGTTGTTTCATGTTACTCTGATCCCTGGAGGCAAGCCTTTCATCAGCTGACAAGCAGCTTAAAAAAGGCATGTGACATTTTCAGTGTTTGTCCGCTCTCCTTGTTGGTTGCTGCACATCAGACGCTCTGACTTCTGACAGTTTGATGCTTATTTACTATATGACAGACAAAGGCTTAATGTGAAAATACACTTCAAAAATGTCAATTTACGATCTACCAATGTCAGTGTTTGGTAACCACACTAGTGTAGTTTTTTTATTTTTATTTTTTTAGATTGCTAACACAAGAGCTAATGCAAAAACTCTTTAGGTAATTTTAAGGAGCAGGTGTGTGTTTGCACTCACTATCTGTTTCTCCCCTGGATTCCCAGAGCTGAAAGTTGTCGCGAGGGTGGAGGAGCAGGGCTCACTGTACCACGGCACATTTCCTGACTCTGTGGTGCTGCTGATGGACAGCGTGTAAATGCTGTTGGTGTAGCCATCACAGTTGCAGCTGTCCTGTTCGCGGCCACCGTTGCCTGAAGCCCAGACGAAGATGGAGCCCAGTCCACCGCGTCCCTGAGGTACAAAAACATTGTAGTTGAAACCCAACAAACAGAAAGAAACTAACAAGGACTCGCTTGCTGGTTTTGAAAAACATGTTTATCTCACTGATTAAATGGCATGCCATTTTAGAGATTTCATTCGAAACTGTAAACTGCTGGAGGTGCAGATTTATGTCTACGAAAACATCAGGTAATAAACATGGCAAATGGAATTGCTACACGTACTCGCGCCGACTAAGAAGGTGAATAAAAGACAGCATGATGTTTACTGAACCATTGTGCAGATTAAGATACACACACTTAAACCAAAAATCCCGAATACCTCTGGAATATTCAAGTTTGTATTTATTTCCCTTTGTTCAAAAGTTTGTTTCTGAAACTAAACAAGGCGGGTAGAAAAAGATAAATTATTATAAAAGGTGTACCACTTTTGAAAAAAAATATAGTTATAATTTACATAAACATGACATTTTGAAAGCTATGAAAACCATATTTTATATAATTCTGCATTATTCCACTGGTACCTTTAACAAATGAAGACAATTTGTTGATCATCTAATTATCTCCAATTCTTTCAGATTGGGAGGTCTCCTTAAAATCAACATGTTTAATTCCCTCCACAGATACTCTCTGTCAATTCACATTAGGGTTCTAGCTGGGAAAATATTAATACTACTGTTGCATATATTTATTTTTGCCCTATGATGGACTGGCGATTTCTCCAGGTTGTACCCCGCCTCTCACCCAATGACCGCTGGAGATGCGCATCAGCGCCCCATGACCCTTCAAAGACAAGTGGCACAGATAATGGATAGATGGATGGATTAATTAATTCATTTCTTTATCTGTATTATATTTATATTTTCTATTATTATAGTCAGAAAAAACATGTCACTAATTTTTTTTAACATACTTTAAACATAAATGCCCAGCAGTTTAAAAAATATTGTGCTTAACTGTATTAGTTACACATTGCTAGTACCGGGTTGGACCTCCTTTTGCATTCAGAACTGCTGTAGTCATTCGTGACATAGATTCAACAAGGTACTGGAAACATTCCTCAGAGATTTTGGTCCATATTGACATGATGGCATCACACAGTTGTTGCAGATTTGTTGGCTGCACATCCATGATGTGAAACCCGTTCCACTACATCCCAAAGGTGCTCTATCTGGTGACGGTGGAGGCCATTTGACTAGACTGAATCTTTGTCATATTCAAGAAACCAGTCTGAGATGATTTTATGGCACAAATTTTATGGCATGGTACATTATCCTGCTGGAAATAGCTATCAGAAGATGGGTATACTGTGGTCATAAAGGGATGGACATGGTCAGCCACAATTCTCAGGTAGGCTGTGGCATTGCAACAATGATCAATTGGTACTAATTGGCCCAAAGTGTGTCAAGTAAATTCCCCCCACACCATCACACCACCAGCAGCCTGAACTGTTGTTACAAGGCAGGATGGATCCATGCTTTCATGTTGTTGATGCCAAATTCTGACTCTGCCATCAGTTTCCTGTTCTTAGCTGACAGGAGTGGCACCCGGTGTGCTCTTCTGTATACCTTGGTTGTAGTAATTTTAGTTACTGTTGCCTTTCTACCAGCTTGAACCAGTCAGGCAATTCTCCTCTGATCTCTGGCATCAACAAGGTATTTTTGCCCACAGAACTGCCAATCACTTGATATTTTTCCTTTTTCGGACCATTCTCTGTAAATCCTAGAGATGGTTGTGAGTGAAAAATCCCAGTAGATCAGCAGTTTCTGAAATACTAAGACCAGCCTGTCTGGTACCAACAACCATGCCACATTCAAAGTAACTTAATCACCTTTCTTCCCCATTCTGATGCTCTGTTTGAACTGCAGCAGATCGTCTTGACCAAGCCTGCATGCCTAAATGCATTGAGTCACCATCATGTGACTGGCTGATTAGAAATTTGCGTTAACAAACAGTTGGACAGGTGTGCCATATAAAGTGGCCAGTGAGTGTATATGTATTTCATGTGATATATATATATATATATATATATATATATATATAGGCTTTCATCAGGAGGCTCTGAGAGGGTGATTGTGTGTCAAACAGAAATTTCATAAACTATTTTCTGACAAAAAACATTTTTTATCATATATCATATATGAATAAAAGGGTTTATTTGTTCCAAGACATATACACCTTTGTTTCAGGCACTCGCATTCACTGGATTAAATTAAACTCTGAAAATTAACAGGCTTGCTTTTACTTATTAAAAAACACAGATGAAATTGAACTGCAGACAGTTCTGTATCCCATTTTCATTAATGTTGTCTCCATTCAGTTTCTTACTGATCTCTAAGACAGAAGTCTGCCTTCTCACCTCCTTCACCGCTGACCTTCTGTATCTTAAAATATTGCTGATTGTTGCCAGAGTCCAGTTGTTGCTGAGTATCCCTGAGGCACGGATGGAAACAGTGAGCAGCAGGGCATCAGATGTCAGGGCTACACAGCTTGGAAACAGCCTCAGGGCTGGAGAGTGACCGCAGTATCCTTTTGTGGAAGTTAATGCTTATTTTCCAACAGACATTCATTAGATCATCACGATCTGCTGTCAGATTTAGTTAGACATATATTCAGAAATTATATATTTGCGCTGCTACACAAATAATTTAAAAAATATATATTTTTCTTTTATTTTTTATTTTAGCCTTTCATTTAAAAACAAACAAAATCAATAATGTAACTATACTGAATCTTTCAACCTGTGAAAAAAGCAGAATGACAGGTAAAAAGAAAATGATCCTCTTCCTCTAACAGTTCAGATAAAACAAATAAAAATAACAGGAAGCAAATGGAAAAAGTATCAATATTCCTTGAACCTTTCATGTTTTGTTATATTTCAAACATTTTTAATGAACTGAGTCGTATTTTTATGTGATAGACTATCACAACATAGCGCATAAACGGGACATGGAGAATGAAATGCGTTTTTTATAATAAAAAAAATGAAATAGGCTTTGCATATATTTTCAGTAACCTCTGTATATTATACCTCTATATACTATACTTTAGACAGACATTTTACATTTGGAACATGATGGTGAAAGCATCGTGGTGTGGGCATGCTTTTCCTCAACCTATGCAGGAACACTGTCCAGAAAGGGAAGATGGATAGACAAACTAGATATGATGCAAACCTATAAGACAACCACCTACATCCAAGCCTCAAGCTAAACATAATAAACTACTAACGACTTGCAGCTGTAATGGCAGTGAAAGTATTAGGAAGAGAAATCTGAATACAAATGCAAGGCATGCCTTTGAGATTTTTATTGACTAAAAATAAAATCAGAAAATGTCTACTTTAACATCATGTGCTACTTTGTATTAGTCTATCATATGATATCTAATTAAAATACACTGAAATTTGTGGTTTTAAGCAAACAAAATGTAAAAATGTTAAATGGGTATGATTACTTATTCAAGGCAGTGAAATACTATTTGTAGAAATGATCAATGTCAACAACCAAAAAATTAGGAAAACAAATGATTCACACTAAATAGAGAGAAAAAAATGTTTTCAGTGGGTATGCTTGTCTAGTTACCGACGATTTACTTCCTTATCAGTGCTGCTATGACGTTGTTTTCTCCTGCACAGTTAATCAGTAAAATGTTAAGCTCATAAGTCTACAAAGGGACCTTAATTGGACCCGAAGACAGATTTTAAATGAGCTGGTACAGGCTTTTTCTTTATAAGGATTATCCATTTCATTTTCTTAATTGATTCTTACACCCCTGTCTCACAAATGATCTCTCTTTAGAAGATGGAATAAATGAGATTTTGCTGAGTCTTGGATGCAGTCGCCATCGAACGGGATGCTCACATCAGAAGCCGTACATAACAGTCCTAAACGGTCCAGCTCAATTTATGACCCGGCGCCGCCTTCCGCTTCAGTTTACAGATACCCGGACGAGAACACTTTAGCGCCAGCCGTTATCTCGCTGCCAAGGAACACACACTGAGCTAGAGGGCTCCCGTTGTTTTCCTGTCAGGTAATTTATCTCCACTAACATGCCATGATATGTGGAGCTGTACACGTTTTGGGATGGGAGCTATGAGTCATACATTGCCATGGAAAATTTGCAGTTTCCTTCATTTGCATGGTAATTATTGCTGACTTTGAATCTAAATCTTTCATCAGCTTTGTTTCTGTTTTCTTCCATTTCATCTTTGCCATTTAACTGATCTGCTAATGTACTTTGATGTTTTAAGCTTGACACATGAGGAATGATGACATTACACTTAGGCCTAAACTCTTTCATACCTAATTCTGCTGGAACCCATTAAGTCAAAGGCCAATTAACAAATTCACCTTGAGTTTTCCTTTTCCCATGAAATGTCTAAGTAAAATATTCCCCAATCTTCCTATTTCTAATATTTGCTCACCGAAGAAGAGCACTTCTGCATTTACATTGAGAATTGTTGAAGCATGGATGGTTGCTGCATTTGTATTGTCTATGTTGTTATACACTGCTTCATCAGCAACTCTTCAAATTTTACAAAGCTGGTTGTTTGGCATCATCTGTTGATGTAATTACCCCAAATTTACAACCAATTAGCGTGAATTAGCCACAAGTCCCGCCCAGGGACCCTACTGCCCCATTTCTGAGTACATACTGTACACAAAGCCTGGTACTTGGTTGGTTCCTTAAATGGCCTTGAAAGCAGCCCCATCTTGCTGGCCCAGTGTAATGAAGAACACATGCATACCATGAAGATTTGGAGGAATTACCCAGAAGTTCCGTCAGAGGGAAAGACACCAAATGTTAAAAACACAGCCAAAGTCATAACGGAATGATTTAAACCAGGGCATATGATAGTTTAGCCTAGTCATAGTCCAGGCCCAAGTCCTACCGAAAAAGCATAACTAAAACAAACCACATGATCGTGAATGCATCATCCCTATATCGACACATGGTGGTGGTAGTATCATGCTGCGGGCATCCCTTTCTCCAGCACAAACCTAAGTTAATGGGCTATATTGCAAAAAACAATGGACAGAAATTTAAGACTCAAGAAGTGCATAGCTAGTAAAAACAAACCCTAAAAGACTTGCATACAAAGGCTTCCTGCATTTTTAAGATCTTGTTTTGTAAAAAGCTTGACTCAATTACCTTTCACTACCTTTTATCTACTACTTTGTGTGGTTCTGTTATAATTTGTGGCTGTAAGGTGCCAAAATGTGAAAAGTTCAACGATTTATGCAAACAAAGGCTCAACGACCTCCAAGCACTCATCTCAATGTATTTTTGCTTGGAGTAAATACTAAAGGAAACAGCCAACATAAATATTAATAATTGAGTTTTGAACAAGACAGTTGTTGGTGTCGATTGTGTTTCTATACAATCTTGTTCCTCGAGATTTACACATCTTGAGGAACAAAGTGACCAACTATGACCAATATCATTGACTATTTGATACTCATGGGATAATTATTGTGGAGGAGAGGAATGAGCTGCCAAGAAAGGTCGATAACCATGTTAAAAAGGAATTAGAACTGATTGCAATGATCTGTAAACCATCCAGGTTCCTGCAATATTATGAAACATCTGTGGATGTTTCTACTGCAGAAGCTTATTTATAATAATTAAAATTTTATGTGCGTATTCATCCTGAGCCTCCCAGAGCATGTTTACTACTGTGTTACATCACCTCCTGTTTTAACAGCCCCTCAGTATGTCTTTGAAAACTAAGAAGACCAATTGATGTATGTCACCTCTATCTGCTGCTGCCGCTGTCCTCGCCTCCCAACTGTGAGTAATTTTGTCTTTCACTATGCAAATGAGGCTGTTTAAAGGGGTGTTAGGCACTGATTTTCCGATGTGCTTGCCCTGTAGTATTGCTCCCTCCCTTCAGTTCCACTTTAGTCGTGGCTCACTGGCCTGTAGTGTTGGCTTTAAAGTTCAAGCCAGAATGCCAGCTGACCGTCTCACCTGCTGTTCATGCACAGCCAAACTGTCAGTCTGTGGGCTCGGTGATTAATGTGAGCGGCTTGCCAATTTAACGGTCTCTTGTGTTCATAACGTGTCTTTTCTTTGTTGTGTGTAGTAATAGAGCCTTGTGCAACAACAATTCCTTATGTAAGACCTAATTCCCACTTGATTGTGATTTGTTTAAGTAGTCGCAAGAAGTGTTAGACATCATTGTTCTTGGAAGCAGGAGCCACAATTATAACATGATCCACCCTTTCGCCCACTCACTGTTACTTTGTTCTTTCATATAAAGGCCAGAGGTTTAAGGGTGCTAACTATGTCTATATGCCGATTTGGGAAGATTAATTAATTTCTTTCCTTTGAGTTAAAGTCTCTTTTTAGCTGTAGTTATTTGACGAATCAAGTAGTATGATATCATTGTGCCTTATTTTTATTTTACTCTGGCCATTTTTAAACGTCATCTAATACACAATAACAGATAGTTTTATTGTAAAGTCTCACAATTTTCCAAACCAAATTTTTAGAGGTTTTGGTCTGCTTATTAAATATATAGACAAAGGTTTTGACATGAATTCTGTTGTGGTCTGGCTTCAAGTATGATATACAAATAAATATAAAATAAGATAATATTGACAGAAAGAAATTGATACCTTTTTTAAATACCTCGTGTTACCACCTGGTTTTCTATCATCCCAGTTTTTTATATCCAGAAAAAACTGTTTTACATGCATACATCAGGTTGTTTGGTTAGTTGATGAAAATAAATAAATAAATAAATAAATAAAAACAAAACATAAGCAGCTTGCATAAATAAATTCTGGTAGATGCAGAAAAAGCAGGCATTATTGCAACTAGGTGCATCATTTATGCATTTCACTCTGATTGGAGCTATCTATTTTTAGAAAGGCTGGTATTTCTCATGCACACTGTGTAATCTGGAATAGGTATTTCAGATTCGCCTTTTTTCCATACTTCAACAGACCTAGTAAATAACTAAAGTGAAAAGCCGCACTTTTTCATTTTCTACAAGACTATATAGGAAGCCTGTATGAATACATAAGCACTGGTTTTTTATATGCTTTTCATAGTATGTCCTCTCATCGTTTTCTGGGACACTTCTTTGCAGTCTGGATCACGCTCATATATCTGTTCCTTTATAAACTGAAAGAGGTTCAGTGCACAGCAGCTTTTGATTGTAGGTAAGACAGCTTTGCATCGAAACTCTTCTAATATTTGTAAAACACGATTCTAAACAACCTTATAGGATTTTTGTTTCTTTTTATGGTAGAGCTTCAGCTTACATTTGTGGATGCAGCAATGATCTGTTTTCACTGATATAGTTTTTCAGAAATGTTCCTGAGACCTTGCAGTGATTTCATCTACAGAATTGTGTCAGAATCTGATGCAACGCTGCGCAAGAGCCTCAAGACTGGAACCAATCGATTCGTTGAATCTTTTATTGGAAAATTATTTATTACGTTCCTTGCTACTTTAACTTCGAAATAATTTTAGTTCATTTAAATAAATTAAACTCTTCAAAAATGTATTGTCTAAAGCCTAATGTTCTGTGATCCACTTTTATACCGAATTAGGTTACTTAACTGTTTTTCACATAGCTTGAATTGTATTCTGTTGTTTTACAAGGTTCCTCTCTTTTGTAAAACATTTAGATAGGATTATATATATATATATATATATACACATTAGAAACAGAGCTCACATTTTACAAGTTATGTTCCAACTAACCTTAGTTATGCCTTGAATGAAAGCCTCCCCGGCCAGTTTTGCAGGGCCGTCCAATGACTTGCCGTCATCCTCAGGGCCCCAGCTGGCACTGTAAATGTCAATGTGCTGTGGGTTAAGGCTTAGAGAGTGAGCTTCCACCACATCTGTCACTTCCCCATCCAGCATGCGAACTCCTGTGGGAACAAAACCCAGAAACTTTGCTTCAGGTAGGGTTAAGTGGAGAAGCTGTGCATAAAGCACGACAAAATGAAAAGAAATGTGTGCAGACAAGTAAAGAAATCTAAAAATCCAAGCACAGAGAAATTGCACCCAAAAAAAGAGAACAGTTGATCCAACTAATACAAAATGCTTCAATAGGTAACAAATAATTGAACTATGTTAATATGCCCACTTAGGATCAGCTTCAGCCTTCAAGTAGTTTTCTTACCACAGCCGATTCTATCAGGCCGTTCATTAACAATAGCTGCTTCAAATTACAGAAACTCTTTAAGCCCACTCTGAGATGGTGAACCTCAGGGTTCCGCTTTAGGGTCCTTGTTATTTCTGGTGTATAAGCTCCCTCTTCTGCACCTGTTAAACACCTTTGAAGGCATTTCTTATCACTGTTGTATATATTATATTATACACATCTTTTTTAACCCCTAATATGCCTTGAAGCTGAAAGTCTTACATGCTTAAACTGTATAAAAAGCTGAATGGTTGAAAAAAAGCTCCATCTGGAGGAAAAAAAGGACCTAAAATAATGTTTTATTTATTTAGGAAATTATTATTATTTTAGTTTATTTAGGTGTTCCTGGCCGATCTGTTGTTCTGCAAAGTGTGGTCATAACTTCATGCTCGGAGCTGGACATTTTTGATTAATGCATTTATTTCTTAGTTTGTTACAAATATTTCCCCTGTCTGAACAATAAAAGCCTTGGACCATTTGCAGGTTGTTCAAAATAAGAAGAAAAAAGGTTTCTGATCAAATCGACTAAGTGTTCTCAAGGTACACTGCTTTCTACCCAGCTATACTGGCTCTATACGCACTTCAGAGTACAGTGCAAGAGCACAGTGCTTACATCTCCAAACTGACAAATTGGTCTATATCTCAGAACAATTACCTCAGTATGCACCGAGCAGCTCCTTTAGATATTGTGACAAAGTTCTGCTGGTTGTCCTACGTACAAGGATGAAAACTAAAGGTGACAGAGCCTTTGAGAAGTATGTCCAAGGGGAGGGGTGTCACACTAATTTCCATTTTGAGCCACATCAAGCTCATGAATATCCTGACAGGGTTGGTTGTGGCAGAAAGTATTGATAAAACTGTAACAAGCCTTAAAATATTAGTTAAAAAAATTATCTGCATTCAACAAGTACTTCTTAAAATTAAATGATACTGAACATCTTTACATATTAATATGATTTAAGATTGTTTAACTAAACATTGATGTGATTTTACCATTAAAATTGTATTCAGGTGTAGATAAATGGATCTTAAACTTTCTATTTATAGGGTCCTCTAGAGTTTAGAGGGCCACATAAATGCCGATGATGGGCCGGATTTTGCCCAGGGGCCTAGAGTTTGGCACGTCTCCTGAGGTGTTTCAGAACTCTACACTGTTGAGTTTTTCAAAATACTCCACACACATTTTAAAATGGCTTAGCTATTTGTTATTTGTTATTATATTTTTTGGGTAGTTTACATCTTAAAACTTGCAATAAATAGTTTTACTATTGCAGGTAAGGTATTTAAAAATAAAGTTAGAAAAAGCACAGAGGCACTTAAAGCTATTTGAAAATAAAGTATTTTCTGTATAATTTCTACACATCTTTGCAGTTCATGCTGGACGTGGGAGTGCAAAACTTCCAGCAGATATCTAGAAGGTTACAACTGAGCATAAAGATTTGCTTAGTTTCATCCTTTTTACTTTTTAACTTCTTTCATAAAACATGCAGGAAGGTTCATAGCATTCTCGAAATCTCAGAGGAAAGGTAAAAAGGGGATGAGATGTAGTTTAATTATCCCAGAATTGGGAAATTAACATAGGTTCTTTAAATATTCTCCAAGGAAAACATAGAGAAAGTGTTGTATCAGTACTGCTAACCTTTCTGGCTGTGGCAAATGTTAAAGCAAAATGCTAGAGATGGTTTAAACTGACAACACAGTGATATTTTATTTTAAAAACTTAGTAAAACCTTGTTTCAGCTGCTTTCTCATACATATAGTATGATTTACTCTCTGTTTCTATTGTAAACATTTAATGAGTGCTCATGCAGGAAGGCTAAAATTAATATTTCAATGTTTATGTGTTTTTAAATTATATTTCTTAAATAGAAATCTGGACAGTCTAAACTCAGATTGTGTTGGCTTTACAAAACTTAAAATTAGAATATTCTGATAGGTGCTGCTCTAACAAAACCAGGGGACAAAAAAAAATTAAACTGCAAATGTTTTAATGATTTATTGCACAAAGCTCTACTCAAAAATTCTGCTCTGAGGATTGCAAACAAAATTTGTATCATCATGAACAACAATCCATCTTTTTGTTAAACCTAGCAAAGCTGTTTCTTCCTCCTTAAAGATACAGTGATACAGGAATGACAAGTAGACAAATCTGACAGACCACTGACAAAAGAGCCACATGCAGAGAACAAGCCAAACCTCCAACAGCCCAACATGTCCACAGGGTAGCTCCAAATGTCACTTTTCATCATACCTGAACACGTTATGTGCCTTTGAAGTTCACAGCCTCAGATCACTCTTCTGAACATTAACAGCTGTAGAAAGCCATGAAATGCACCACCCTCAAATAAGGTCCATTATCAGCTGGGGGCCCATGAACATCAAAGACAACATTATGAGTGATGACGTTCACATTAGTGTTTTTAGAAAAAGTAAGCTGGCTGAGAGGCAAAAAAGCCAGTAATTACTCTGCCGGGGAATTGCTGTAATGTAAGTTTGAATGGCAAAGAGTAAGTAAGAAACATAAATGGATGACATACAGCGCATTGTTTTCTTTGTGATCGTTATGCAAGAGCGTAACTGCATAAATAATGATGATTACTGTCGTAACAATTCCCATCAAAATCCTGCAGCTTTACAACACCGACTCCAGACACTGCTGTGCAAGTCCTCCCCAGCTACGCTGATCCACAGGTAGCAGGCAGAGGTGCAGTGTATGTGTGAGCATGCATGTGTGTGTGTGTGTGTGTGTGTGGACCTGGTATTACTATCTTTGTGGGGACAAAAAATTGGAAGTTTACTATCCAAGTGGGGACCGACCTCCCTTGTGGGGACCAAAATCCCGGTCCCCACAAGTTTGAAGCAATTTTTGAGGCTTAAAATTTGGTTTTAGTGTCAGGGTTACACTTAGGTTATGGTTAGGTTGGGGTAAGGGTCAGGGTTAGGCATTAATTTTTGATGGTTAAGTTTAGGGTAAGGCGCTACGGAAAACATTATGTCAATGAGAAGTCCCCACAAGACATAGAAACCCAACATGGGTGTGTATGTGTGTGTGTCTGTGTGTGTGCGCACACAGGTAAACAAGGTAGGAAGTAGATGCAAAGTAAGTCAAGTGGGGTCAAGTTTTTTGGCTGAAATCACTAATCATCATAATTCCTTAAGGGCATGCACACACACTCTTCATTACTTGGGTAAACCCAAGTCCTTCTCCTCTCACATATATACAAACCCAAACACACCACGAGTGTCTGGGAAGAAATTGCCGCTGTTTATAAACAATCCACTGACCCCGTAACGTGAACAGATTCACTGAGGAGTAATTTATGAGATCAGGGCCAATGGGTGGTTCTGTTGGGAGATGAATGGTAATGAAGACAAAGAAGGGGAGTTATGAGTAACATCTGTGAGCGGGACTACTCAGAGCTGCACAGGCTCCACTGAGTCTTGTTGGCTGCCATTTCGGCAGTGACAGATTGCTTCATGACAAAAGTTACTAAAAGCCTCTTTGGAATACTCCATCAAGTGTAAAAATGTTCAGGAAACAAAGCAAACAAAGATAAATGCTTAATTTGTGATTGACATATCATCTCTCTTAATACAGATTGTTCCATGCTGGCAGGTTTATTGCGTTTTGAATAAGCTGCTGTGTTGAGAGTTTGATCAGCTTCTTCGGCAGGTGATTTACAGCCAGATGTCCACTGCAATGTGAAGTCATTTTTCTTGGCATCAGCCAGAATTTGAGACACATTCTGATCTATGAGAAACTCAGCTAAACTCTTTGAAAATTTAGTTAGGTTTTTATCTAATTAATCAAAAAAGGCTGGGAATTGGGCCAACAACTTTAAATATTGTGTTTTGCTTTTGCTTTTTGGTCGCCTATACATTTTTTATGATCACTAAAGTAATTTCCATTCAAACCAAGATAAACTAAGTAAATATATATAAAAAAAGTTTTGAAGGAGGGTTTTATTTATAAGGGGGAGAATGCATCCTAACCAACCACGTGAAAAAGTAACTGCACTGAATGTTGTTCAAGTATTCTACACAAATTTTCTAAAATTTAGACAAATTGCAGGGCTTTGAGTATGAACCATCTGTTTAAAGTCACACAACAGCATCTCAATCGATGCAACCTGCTGCGTTTCTTTTGGTAGATAGCTATTAAACTGATTGAAATAACTACAAGGATTATTTGGAATTTATGTATTAATTAAATTAAGCCATCACTTCCATCTCAAAACTTTCACACCGCAGTCTGTACAAAATTGCTTTTTATAGATGCTGTCTTCATGACCTGCAGCGCATAACCATAGACCATGTCCACCAGGCATTTGAAAAACCCACAGCACCTCACCACCAAGAATGACTGTATAGCCTGTTTCAAAAGACATCAATGCTGGCATCAGTTAGCCTGTGCTGGGAATGCGGTGTGTTCTGGTGTTTTTCACAAAATATTACATGGTAGCTGCAGGTTGTGGGGGTGATGTCCAAGCTCTCAATGAGCAGGGTTGTGTATAAACTGTGAGACAGAAGATTCTATTGTGAACAGACAAAATAGCTGGGTAACTTTTGTTTTAAAATCCTGTTTCTTTTTTTATCAGATTGTTTTTTTTTTTTTATCTCAGAAGCTCCCGAACCTCTGCATCACTCGAGTTTCAGCTGATACAGTTCAAAAAGGCTAAATGAACTCTCCATGTTTACTTGCATTTTAAATAGTGTTACCAGTTGGGGCTCAGAGCACATTCCACACATCATCGTAAAAACCCCTACTGTAGCACCAAACCGGGATCTTCAGTCACAATTCCAGAGTTGTATCAGTATAGCGGTCATATTACTATGAAGGTGGCAGGCACAAATGCCACAACATTCTCGCCTTGCCATGCCACCATGCCACATTCAATGGACACAGTGCTGGCAGTATTACCCTAATATGCTGCCACAGTAGCTTTTAAAAACATATGTGGTGCTTGTTTTCTGAAATGTGTTAGCATTATGCACAAAAATTATACATTGCTTTTAGATTCATTACTAAAGTTTATTTTTTAGAGTTATTTAGAAATGCTTGAATTTGACGATCTGACTCTGTTCTATGATGTGAAGTAGGCAATCTTTTAGAATTCATATTTCCTCTAGGTACACTACCGTTCAAAAGTTTGGGGTCACATTGAAATGTCCTTATTTTTGAAGGAAAAGCACTGTACTTTTCAATGAAGATAACTTTAAACTAGTCTTAACTTTAAAGAAACACACGCTATACATTGCTAATGTGGTAAATGACTATTCTAGCTGCAAATGTCTGGTTTTTGGTGCAATATCTACATAGGTGTATAGAGGCCCATTTCCAGCAACTATCACTCCAGTGTTCTAATGGTACAATGTGTTTGCTCATTGGCTCAGAAGGCTAATTGATGATTAGAAAACCCTTGTGCAATCATGTTCACACATCTGAAAACAGTTTAGCTCGGTACAGAAGCTACAAAACTGACCTTCCTTTGAGCAGATTGAGTTTCTGGAGCATCACATTTGTGGGGTCAATTAAACGCTCAAAATGGCCAGAAAAAGAGAACTTTCATCTGAAACTCGACAGTCTATTCTTGTTCTTAGAAATGAAGGCTATTCCATGCGAGAAATTGCTAAGAAATTGAAGATTTCCTACAACGGTGTGTACTACTCCCTTCAGAGGACAGCACAAACAGGCTCTAACCAGAGTAGAAAAAGAAGTGGGAGGCCGCGTTGCACAACTGAGCAAGAAGATAAGTACATTAGAGTCTCTAGTTTGAGAAACAGACGCCTCACAGGTCCCCAACTGGCATCTTCATTAAATAGTACCCGCAAAACACCAGTGTCAACATCTACAGTGAAGAGGCGGCTGCGGGATTCTGGGCTTCAGGGCAGAGTGGCAAAGAAAAAGCCATATCTGAGACTGGCCAATAAAAGAAAAAGATTAAGATGGGCAAAAGAACACAGACATTGGACAGAGGAAGACTGGAAAAAAGTGCTGTGGACGGATGAATCCAAGTTTGAGGTGTTTGGATCACAAAGAAGAACGTTTGTGAGACGCAGAACAACTGAAAAGATGCTGGAAGAATGCCTGACGCCATCTGTTAAGCATGGTGGAGGTAATGTGATGGTCTGGGGTTGCTTTGGTGCTGGTAAGGTGGGAGATTTGTACAGGGTAAAAGGGATTCTGAATAAGGAAGGCTATCACTCCATTTTGCAACGCCATGCCATACCCAGTGGACAGCGCTTGATTGGAGCCAATTTCATCCTACAACAGGACAATGACCCAAAACACACCTCGAAATTGTGCAAGAACTATTTAGAGAAGAAGCAGGCAGCTGGTATTCTATCGGTAATGGAGTGGCCAGCGCAGTCACCAGATTTGAACCCCGTTGAGCTGTTGTGGGAGCAGCTTGACCGTATGGTACGCAAGAAGTGCCCATCCAACCAATCCAAATTGTGGGAGCTGCTTCTAGAAGCGTGGGGTGCAATTTCTCCAGATTACCTCAACAAATTAACAGCTAGAATGCCAAAGGTCTGCAATGCTGTAATTGCTGCAAATGGAGGATTCTTTGATGAAAGCAAAGTTTGATGTAAAAACAATCTTATTTCAAATAAAAATCATTATTTCTAACCTTGTCAATGTCTTGACTCTATTTTTTATTCATTTCACAACGTATGGTGGTGAATAAGTGTGACTTTTCATGGAAAACACAAAATTGTTTGGGTGACCCCAAACTTTTGAACGGTAGTGTATCTCTTCTGAAAAAAAAAAAAAAAAAAAGATTTACGCCAGCCTAGAGCGTTGACCAATAGATTTGCACAGTATATCCATAAGAGAGGGGTTTTAATCAAACTAAAAAAAAAATAAAATAAATTGTTACGTTGGAAAGCTCCATTGTAAAAAGTATGTCAATGCTGGATCAATGCACCGATGCTCACTCTGTTGACTCTGCTGCTTCCAAAAGGGTCGGGAGCAATCGCCATTCACATTTCAAAATCTCCTCCTCCTCTCCTTGGTGGTGTATGCTGCAGACCTCAGTTTTAAGTCTTGAAATATTTTGGCAAGCCTTTGTGTTCCTTTTGTTCAGCAATGGTTTTGGAGGTCTCACATGGATGCCATTTTTGCAGTCTCTTTTTTATTGTTGAATCATGAACATTGGCCTTAACTGAAGCAAATTAGAGCTGCAGGACTTTTGATGTTTATTTATTTATTTTTTGTTACCTTCAGAAATTAATCCTCAACGCGTTCTTGAAATAATCTTGTATTTTCCCTCTTGTATATCTTTGTCTAGAAATATTTTAATAATCTGATGTTTTTGAGTGCAATGAAAAAACCCAAAACAAACCCAGAAGAAAAAAAACCAAAACAAACCCAGAAGAAATCTTTAAGGTATAAAATACTTTTTCACAGCATTGTAAATTGGGCTGACGCTCAGAGGTGTGGCAGATTAAGTTCAGATTTATTGCGATATCAACAAAAATATATAAAAATGTGTTTACATACATGGAATCAAACAGCATCTGTAAAGCATTCAACACAAGTGTGGTGATCAACAAATACCATCAGTCAGAAGCTACAGCAGAAACTCATTAGACTGAGACTTTTATTTGCAGCATCAGTGAAGTCATGATCTATTTAGTCAACAAGCAACTGCAGCAGCTCATGATTCGCTGGGCCTCTCAGTGGTAATGGTTTAAGCAATATTCATTGCATCCTACCGCCTTGCTCTGTGGTGCAGTCACACTTCAGCTGCTGAAAAATACAATCACCCAGTCAGTACCCGGCTGCCTATGGCGCATAAAGCCACATTAAAGATACCAGCTATAAAAGCTACCACTGTGTCATTAATAAAATGTGAAGAAAGAGCTACTGTAAAACTGTTTATGACTAAAGGGTTAGTTCCCAACCAAGAAATCTCCATCTCAGTGAATTAATGTAAGCCTTAGTGTGCATATCATTTCTAATTAAATACTATAAACCTCATTCAATATAATAATATACTTGTTATTTATGCTTATTAAACACAGTGCCCACCATGGTTATTGGCAACCATGGCAAAGGTGTGTAAATACCCCTAAAATACACTCAACGTTTATTGCATTAGCATAATCTCACACTGAAGGGAATTTAAGCAGTGAGAAAAAAAAAAAAATTCTAGAGCCATTTTATTGCCACCTGTAACAGTTCCTTAAGATAGTGTAGCATAAATCTACCTGAGGTATTTTTGAGTAATACGATATATTTTAAGTCGATGAGTATAAAGGAAATTTAAACGGGGACTTTACGACTTGTAGTTTCTCTGAAAAAATATGACATTACACAGAGGGATCTTTTGTCTTATCCTAGCCTAAAATGAGCTAGACATGGTAGAGAAAATTGGGTGTTTATCATCCTAAATCAGGAAATGACTTTAGGAAAATTGCTACTTATTTAAAACTTCATGCTACTTAGAAAAATAATTAAAACGTTTAAAGCAACTGGGACTGTGACAAACATTATCATGTTTCCTCCATGCACAGAAAGGAGGATAAGTGAAGTAAAAACCAAAGATAATTGTCATGGAAAAGCAGCACTATTTCCTATTTGGGATGTATACCAGGGAAACGTCTTTCAGTCCAACATCCAAATGTCCAGGTTGTCCTTATAATTGAGATTTTAAATCTTATTCAGTCTTTCCTTTTGAAATAAAGAAATAATAATTAGGGCTGTCAAAATTAACGCTTTAACGCATGGTCGATTTATTCATAGACTTACTGAAAACACTCTTGTTCTAGGACAGTCCCATAAAGACGATGAGCAGGTTAGCTTTACATAGAGAAAATGTTGACTAGTTAGTTTGCCTTAGCAACTGGCTAAAAGATAAATAGGTTAAAAGGGCCATGTGCGAATGTGATTGTGGAGTTCAAACCAAAAGTTTCATTGATCTCTCCTTTATTTCATTAAGTAAAAGAGCAGCAGCATCCACATTTGTCCTTTTACACCGAAAATTGTAATTTTTCAGTCAAATTTAGGAATGTTAATCATGATTAATCGTGATTAATTTAAAGCCACCCTGTAATTAATTAGATTAAAATGTTTAAATGTATCACAGCCCTAATGATACTGTAAACATTTAAGGGATGCTTAATACTACTGAGACCTGGACAATAACATTATTCCAATAATATTTTAAGAAATATATTAAAAGATATTCCCAACAGTAGTATGTACTTGATTTGCGTTGTTTTCAGGTTTACTCAAGCTTTTTACACAACAACAGTACTGCAAATAGTATTAATAAATCAATATAGTATTAAACCAGAAAGTGTAATCATTTATCCAAAATGTCCTGCTGTTTCAAGGCAATCCTGTCTTTCATTAATCACAGTTCAATCAGATTTTAGGATTGAACTAGATTTTTTAAATGTGATTCTCATGTTAATTACCAAACTGTTCCATACATAAAAAGCATTGTAATAATATTCTGTCAATAATTCAGCTCTAATTGGCATCTTCTGGAAGAAGCTCTATAAATTTCACAAATGCTGTTTTTAAGAAGCTGGCTAAAATAAAACTGATAATCATACTCATGTAAAACACAGTTTCCTATTCCTTATTTGTTTTGGTATTTTGCTTTACTGTAATACATTTGCCCCTACAACAAACCAAACTCAAGGCATGTGATTTAGAGAAATCATATGAGGGATTAGTCTACATCATGAAATATTGCTAAGTAAAACTAGTGCACTCAATGTACAAATATTTGTCCCTTTCTTTAAATTCAGAATTGTTCTTCTATTACTTCACCTTTATTCTGTACAGCTGCAGAAGAAAAAACACTGAGTAATATGCTAGGAACACCGCTGGGTATATGGATGGTTTAGCAACAAAAAAAGCAACCTGTCATGAAGAGGACCAGGATGAACTGGGATATATAGATTTTAGTTTCAGATACCAACTATATATCCTCTGGCAACCCACAAAACGACTTATCTTTCTGTTTAGACTACCAAGAATGACCATAAAGCAGCCGAAAAGCAAGCGAAAACAAAATTTTTGTGTACTTTGTAAGAACTCTGTATTTTGGTGAAATTCTACATTGGAAATTCATAATTTTTGCATCCTGCCGTTTTGTTCTGATAAGGACCTATGGTCAAACTCCAAATAGTTAATTTATAAAACCTTCTCTCTAAATCTCAAGATGGCAGGCTATGTAAAATGAACATTTAAACGTGTTCAACATGTCTTTAGTTTTGATTCAAAGATATATTTTTTTATTGTTCCCGCTTATTTATTAGGCTTCCAAGCTTGTGGAGTGGGCAGCAAGGCCTGCAAGACAAGCCTGTTTGCCTACTCCAGGTGGAGCAGGGAACCCTATTCTATTCACTGTTTGTATGTGTGTGTTCATTTTCCACTTACATTGCTCTGGATACACAGAAATCTGCTCACAGACGGACAAAGAAAGGTTGTTTTCTATTTAATCTATTCTTTTTATAATTTCAGTCTGGAATACCAGAATATTTTAAACAAAAACCTGGTGTCCCTTGAGAGAAAATAGCAAGCCTTCAAGGATAAGGAGCATAGATAATGAATGGATGTATGTCCTTGGGTTTTTCCCCCCGCTGAATAAGTCACCACAACAAATGTTCCGCTTCTCAATTTTTTTTTATGTATGATATTATGTTACTGATATAAAAGGTTTGTTTTAAGGCTTCAGATGTAAATAATTTTATACTAAAAGGTATTTCTGTCACTCACCTCCAATTTTTGCATTATAGGCCACACCTGCACCACATATTCCGTTGTTGGCTACAGCTGCTACTTCCCCAGCACATCGAGTCCCATGTCTGTGAGAGGAAAAAAGGAATTTCTGTGACAAGACAAAAACTGAGACTTTAAGAAGGCTATAACCCTCACCAAACTAAATAAATAAATAAGTAAATCAATAAATACAGCTTTAACATCATAGACATTACTCCTAGATTCAGTCAGCCAGACAGGGGGCTTTGCAAAACCTTAAACTGTGAAAAGCCTTTCAAGAGAAGGGCAAAAAGGAAAACTTTGCAATGGATTAAAGATAAACACTGACCCATTGGTTCTTTTGTAGCTGCAGAGCTTTTGTTATTTCAGTAGTAACAACACAAAGAGCTTCCACTTTTATGAGTAATGTCACAAGTAATTTGTGGCATCAAAGCAGCATTTTTTCTCTCTTTTTCTTCGCACAAAGTAAAGAAGACAAAAAAAAAACCTTGTTGTTTTGCTGCGCTGTATTAAACTTAGAGTTTGTAGTGAAGTTCTAGAAATAACACATATGATCCTAAAACAAGTGAACTCATCATCACATGCTAATAAAGATCTTAATCAATTTACAAATCAATTTACATCACAAATAGTTTTTAAAGGTTGAATATGGACAATTTTTCTTAAAGGGTATGTAAAAAAGTAATACTTAAAAAAGTAATACCTCTACGGGGTGTTTAGAGTTACAAAATACATAATTATTTATTTTTACTGGAAAGATACTGTGTTTATATTTATGTTTTCCAGCCAATGTTGGGCACCATTCCGGGTTGCCAAATACTTTTGTACCATCCGGAACAGTCAAGCTGCTGTGTCTGAACACTGTAGATTTCGTTATCGTTTTCAGAAGAGGAGCAACCTTACGAGATCTTAAACCATAGTTACTTTAGGTGAAGCCTACAACAGATGGACACAAATGAAAAAATTTCACGACAATAAAAAGCACGCGGGATTGGCAAAGGTTCTCATAGCGAAAGGTAAGATACTAACAGCTAAGATGCTAATGGCTAACGTTAGATGTCTTTCTGAACAGCTTTGCAATACTTATGTTCCATATATGACGTTGATCCTAGATATGAGAGCACTGATCGTGACCCATCAATCTCCAAACCAAGTAAAATCCTCCTGCTCTGTCCAGTATAGCAGGCTCACTTTGACCGATGCGGTGAGATGCTATCAAAAAGACTGTTCCAGCTAGCTTTCTGTATTGACACAGGTCTTGGACCATACACCTCAGTCAAATACATTTGCTGTGAAATCTGTTGGATGTTTATCTAAATTCTAAAGTAGGGGGAGTGGAGAAGACACCTTCTCAGCCTTTGAAATAAGATGCTAGAGGCCAGGTTATTGTCCTTATCCTTTGTTGCTGGACATATTGCTGGCTGGTCACAGCTACCAACCTGGCATTTGTACGTCTTTAAATTAAGTTTTGTTGTTGCAACTACAACCTTGACACACTAGATGTCGCTTTGGTAGCCATGTTCCATTTTCAACCATTAAAGCTTAATTAACTAGTAAACGGCAAGCATTTGGATAGCGCTTTTTTAGTCAGAGGACTCCAATGTGCTTTACACTACATTCAATCATTCACCCAAGCATTCACACGCCGTTGATGGTAGCTGCCATGGGGCACACTGAAAGACTGGTATACAAAGGTGTCACCGGGCTCTCTGACCCCCGCCAGTAATCCACCAGTTACCGGATGAACTCCAGCAGTTGTATCTTAGGTTTAGAAGTTTTATGTAATTAAATATTTCAAGTTGCTTAAATATGTAAATGACATTAAGGGAGTCACCAATCAAATGAATAACTTTGAAAATGGATTTTGAATTTGACTGACATAGTTTTAAACAAAGTTAAAGTTTATATTGCGTTGATTTGTTTAAAAGTCGCGGGATCCAATTTCATTGGTGACTGGTTATATTATGAGAGCATTGAAAAAACTGAGATCTGACCAAAAAAAAGCACTTGTCAGAAACACCATAGATAAAATATTTAATATTTAGAACTCTGTTAAAGACAAGCAGTTGAGGGAGCTCTTCTTTCCAAGCTAGTTCAATTTCTAAAAGAAAATATTGGAAATAATTTTCCCTGTCATGAAGGTTTAGGGGAGAATCCTTCTCCAATCAAATATAACGCTGGGCAAACATGAAACGAGCTGTCAAAAATACCACTTGTCTTGAGAGAAACTGGCCACAGGCCATCCAAAATGAAATATTCATTATTGGTGTACTTGAATTATTCACATCCCTTCATTAAATCTTTCAACCATGAGTTTCAAGCAGGTTTCCTGGAGAGAATCTTCTAGCTGTCAGATTTGCCAAAAGTTTACAAAAAAAACCCAACATTATCTTTAATGTGTTCTCTGAAAGCTGTGTAGCTTTGCATGTTTTACAACAAAAATTTAATGCAGAAAAGAATTTAAAAATATTTCACTCACATTTGGACTTAAATGATGTGTTTTGCATTTAAGACAGGTCTTTTAGATTATTTTTTGATAACGATGACAGTATCAGATGAAAAAAGAAGGGTTTCATGTTCTTTTAGCAAAGATCTGCTTATTTGAACACATTTAATTACATTAACGGTACTTTTTAAGATGAGCCAAGAAAATTACCTCCATATTTGACTAGCCAAAGACAATCACCTATCCTTTTGTTCTGCCAGCCTCCCTCATGATAATGCAGAGGACAAAATCTTTTCTCAGGGTCGGTGCCCAGCGACACCTCCAGACTGATTAGATTGTACAGCTCAGTGATGTATAATGAACCTCTGAACTCAAAAGCCTTTAACCAGATAATGTATTGCTTTCTTCTACCTCTCAGTTTGTTAAAAACCCAATAAAATGTTTAGAAGGAAAAAAAACAACATTCAGCACTATGAAATCATTAACATTTTAATCAGAGCTGTCAACAGGAAGAAGCATTACAGTGATTTTAAAAACAAGCCATCAACTTGCCTGACGAGGCTTATTTTCTACTGGCATATATGCCCCTACACATGAACTCTGCACATATAGCAGAGTGTAATACATCATGGATGCAATTAGAAGCTGATCATTCTGAACCAGAGGTTAAATGTTTGACTTCAAGCCATTTCATACTGCATTAATATCAGCACTTGATAGAGCTCTGACATCCCCGCAGAGAACAATCTGCGTTCCCATGGGTGAAATCTGTTAGATGTTGAGGAGTGTTTACTAGAAGAAAGCAAATGTTTTTAATAAACGAAAAATAAGCATGTGAAAAATGTTGATCTTGGTGAAAGATTCTCTCGAAAGGTTCTTTTTACACCAGGATATCTGTGTTTGGGAAGTGGCAATCAGAGGTTTCAGAGGTTACCCATCTTTCGGCATTTAATCAGTCCCATAGACCTGCCCACTCACCGCATTTAGGCCTAGAGTGTTGGGTCTAATAAATGTCTCGCATTCTTACAAGCGTATACTCAAAAATAAAACATGTTATTATGAGCAAAGTTGTATAAAGTGGGTGTTGAATGAAGCTTTTTTTCAGAATTAAAACCCCCCAAAACAAAACAACAAGCTGTAAGACCACAAGTTCTCATTTCACAGTCTTTCTTTTCTCTACAGACTAAATATGAGTAGGATAACTTTGTCAGTGTAGCACTTTATTGACAAAGAAATCTGCTAACAGGAATTTAATCTGCTGTCACTGTTTCTTCTTTGGTTGCATATGGTATTGTATCTGATTACTTTAACATCCATCCATCCATCCATCCATCCATCCATCCATCCTCAAGGTTTTCCCCGGCCAACCGAGAAACATAGTCCCCCCAGCTACTTTAATTAGTTTCTTAAATTTTTGAATAAAAATTCCTAGTATTTACATTATTTTCAAATTTATTAATCAAGGGTATGGGAAACATAAAGTCTTACTATGACGTATGTGTTTTGTATAGTGTGTCTCTAGTGGGAGAAAGGGTGTACAATTTACAGTGTTCAACTCCATCCAAAAGATTTTATCCTTTTTTTAACGCTTTTGATCCTCGATATTGTTCATCAACATAGGCTGAAAATACAAACCTCTATACTGGTCCATGAGTGCCCCAAAGGGGTCAAATAATTGTTAGCTGAATTAATAAGAAATTACATAGAAAATAATTTCTGTAGTCACTTCAAGTTTTCAGCATAATGGCATGAGTGAATTTACTTTTATATTTGCAGCTTACAGGAATTGTGTACAGATCCTTGCACCATAGGTCCTCAAGAGGATGAGAAGCATGTAGATGAGCTTCCCTAAAACAGTTTTTGAAAGTTTGTGCTGAAATTATTTGGTGATGCAAACCAATTGTTGTAGCAGGTGTCCGACTGGCTGGTCTCAGAAGATCACGGAGGCGAACATACTGGATGTGGAGGTACTGGACTTGTGTGGTTACATGTGGTCTGTAGTTGTGAGAATGGTTGGATATACTGCCAAATTCTCATAAACGCCTTTGCAGATGGGTTATAGTACAGAAATTAACATTAATTTCCTGAATGATCATTTCTGAAGGCTGATTGCAACAGCTCTGGTAGACATTCCTACAGTCAGGATGCTCCTTCAAAACCTGTGACATCTGTGGCATTGTGCTATGATCCAACTGCACATTTCAGAATGTCCTTCTATTGTGGCCAGTCAAACACACACCTGTGCAATATTCATGATGTCTAATCAGCATCTTGATATGCCATACCTGTTGAGGTGTGATGGCTTATCTCAGCAAAGGAAAACTAACAGATTTAGACTGATTCGTGGACAATAGGTGAGAGTAATGGGTCTTTGGTGTATGTAGAAAATGTTTCAGGTCTTTGATTTAAGCTCATGAAAAATGAGAGCAAAAACAAGTGCTGTGTCTATATGTTATATAAAGCCTCATATTTTTGTATATCAGTGGGACTCAAGGCAGATGTGCAGTGTTATGGTGGGGTAATAGATTTTATCCCTCCCCAATAAATGTTTGTCCACTAAAAATAAGGTAGTGGAATATTGCTGAACATTGGTCTTTGCCTTTATGCAGAGGGTGCAGTTTGCCTTTATAGACATGGTGTTTGAAAAAGGACAAGTGTAAACATATTTTATCTGCAGCATGATTAATTTCCTTGTAGTTTAAGAATACTGAATCAATGTAAAAATCAGCTCTGATTTCAGAAGATGCTAAACTGTTTAGCTATTATTTAATCAGAGTCCCTACAGCTCTCAGTGATGGCCAAAATAATACATAGTCATGAATTTTGACCAGCCAGATGGTTTGCAAATCTGCATTGCCTATTTAATAAAGTCAGCAAAGAGCACAAGATCTTTACAATCCAATGCTACAACAGAAGTTTCTTTAAAAATCAGCTCTGATTTCAGAAGATGCTAAACTGTTTAGCTATTATTTAATCAGAGTCCCTACAGCTCTCAGTGATGGCCAAAATAATACATAGTCATGAATTGTGACCAGCAAGATGGTTTGCAAATCTGCATTGCCTATTTAATAAAGTCAGCAAAGAGCACAAGATCTTTACAATCCAATGCTACAACAGAAGTTTCTTTTTTGAGGAATAATGTGTAAATCTTTTTGGGGGCTATTATGCAAAATGGACTTTTGGACATAACATGTTATTCCCTCATTAAAAACATACCTGAAGTGTTGCTTTGAATCATCCAATTATGTTTTAATAATTTCTAAATTTCTGCTGGTAGTTATTGGGGGTGCTGAAACGCCTGCTCCCTCATATCTTCCCCTTTGCCACCCATCTCCTCCCCCTTCCTGACGTGGCTTACTAAGCAGCCGAGCCGCTGCCCCTGCAGCCCTCCCGCTCCCTTCCCCACTTATCTCCGGTAGAGTAGCAGCTGATGCGGTAAACTTAGGCTAATTGTAAAGGCTAAGAGTTTGGACTTCATCTTTGGAAACAATCCTTGGCCGAAAAACATCTGTTATCTTTGCGCAAATCACTTCACAGAGGACTGCTTTCTCAACAAAAGCCTTTTTGATAGTGGATTAATAAGCAGATTGGCCTTAAAGGCAAGGCTACTCCATCCGAACCTGTACAGGTAAAAACAGTGACTTAGCATTACTAACTACGAATTCAAAACATAGTTTTATATTTCTGTGCTTTTATGGTTGCATTCCAAAACGTAGCTAGTAGTAGTTGTTTGAATTTATGGGTTCAGTGCAAAATGATGTTTCATTTCTCTCTACATTTGTGATTTCAATGCAAGACTTTAGCTTCATTTCTGTATTTTTATGGTTTCAGTGCCAAACATAGTGAATTGCACACAACTTCATAGTGATTAATATTTATAAAAGTGTGCCAAGGAGGAAGCCTCTGAATTCTCTCTTCTTCAAAAACCCACTTTCAGTGTCGGATCATTTGGATAGATAATTTGCGTGTCGTCTTACTCCAGGGTTGCCATTGTTCAACAATGTGATTTTTTCTTAAATGCTAAAATGCAACACTGAAAACTTCTGTAAACTATCCGAGTCTGACTCCATACGCATGCTGTGATAATAGTCAGTGTATGACGTTCTGCAGGGGGAGTTTCACAAAGGGTAGGAGGCCTTATAGAGGCTCAGGCTAAAATCAAGGCATCAAATACGGAAGTGATTAGAAGGCAAAGTTTTTGAAGGTGGATTTTGATATATACAGAATTTTAAGAATGATTTAGGGTAAAATTTTTATTTCAGTGTGCTATAGAATTCAACTGTGTGTCCGGAAGAAGTGGAGTACATCCCCTTTAAACCATTCTGTAACAAAGCTGTTATTTGACAAATACAGTGGG
Source organism: Apricaphanius iberus (assembly GCA_028564705.1). Classification (NCBI taxonomy): domain Eukaryota; kingdom Metazoa; phylum Chordata; class Actinopteri; order Cyprinodontiformes; family Aphaniidae; genus Apricaphanius; species Apricaphanius iberus. Next base: position 41,619 of record JAPXFQ010000449.1, on the reverse strand, counting down.
GAAAAAGTCTTTGGCAGTCACCCATTGTGCAAGTTGTGCCACTTGCAATGAGAGAGACATTTAATTTTCATGATAGGTAGAAAAAATAAATAAAGGTCCCCCTGCTTAAAGTGACAGTGTGTAGTTTTTGCAGTACATTTTTGAAAATAGCGATTCAAATATTCAATAATAATTACGTAAAGCACATTAACTGCAAAATATTGGCAATATTGTAAAATATGACTTTAAAAATCAGTTATAAAATACATAGGAGTGGGTATGAGGGGCCTCTTTTCAGGGGAAAGCCATATTAGATGACGTCTTTACTTCTACAAGAGCCCGGACGGACAAAGGACACGGAAAATGCCCGCAATTGAAACATTGATTTCCCCTCAAAATGCAAAAAAGTTTCGCAATAAATACATTTTTACCTCTTCACAATTTCCAAGCGATGAAAGAGAGACTGATGTGCTCTTCATGTTGCCGCAAATAGATAATTCTCAGGGAATTGAGCGTTTGAAAACAGCAGTAGTTGGACCTCCGTTGTTGCGTTTCTTACTCGAAGACAAAGATACCACATGCTTGTGATAATATAGGTAAGCACTGCCCCCTACTGGCTGAAAATTGCACAATGTGCCTTTAAGCCAGCTCATGTCCAGTGTCTAAATTTGCTGAGACCATCTGGATGATCCAGAGCAGGATTGGAAGGGGGGAGGGGGAATAATACTGAGTTGTGTCCTGAGAACTCCATACCTACTGTGAAACATGAGGGTGGGAACATTATGCTTTGGGTTTTTTTTCTCTGCAAAGTGGACATAACGACTTATCCGTATTACGGAAAGGATGAAAACTTCCTTCCATCAGTGAGAACATTGAAGATGAAACATGGCTGGATCTTCCAGCATGGCAATGATCCCAAACAGACCAACTTGAAAACGAAAGGAGTGGTTACATTAAACACATTTCAAGGTTCTGGAGTGCCATAGGCAGTCTTCAAACCTCAGTCTAATAGAAAATATGTGGAGGAACTGAAAGTCTTTGTTGCCCAGCCATAGGCCCAAAACATCACAGCTCAACAGAAGATCTCCATGGAAGAAAGGGCCAAACTTCCAGCTACAGTGTGTGGATACCTGTTGAAAACCTACAAGAAAAATTTGACCTCTGTCATCGCTAACCAAGGTTACCTGCAGGCCATTTATATTACAAAGTAACTGAGGTGAAGTTATGTTTTCAAACTGAGTCACTTTAAAATCCTGCAGTCCAGGTTACAGGACCTGACAGGAGTTTTATTTTCTTTCTTTGACGATTGATAAATGAACCAGAGTGGCTTTAAGCACCGCCACGAGAGTTAGCTGTAGGCCAAATGCTTGTGCTATACATACAAAATTATTCATCTTATTAATGATTGCTATAGGCAATCATTCATAAATATTCATAGCCGAATTATTGGACCCTCTGCATACCAACAACGGGTTACACAATTGGTGGTGCCAAATACTTCTTTAGACCACTATAAATGACTCAGCCATACCTGAAACAAAAGTGTGCTTTTTCAACATTTCAAACATTAGAAGTACCACTTTTCATGGCCTTTTCAAAACTGTAGCATAAATATCCAAACATCCATCCATCCAAACTATCTACAGTAATTTGGGCCATTTAAACACATTGGTTTTTGGCTGTCAAGGTTGAAAAGCAGCTGACCTCAAGCACAAACACCATGGAGCTGATAAAAAAGGGCCAAAAAACTGTATTTTTGGGAGATTTTAGAAAGAACCGCCTGATCTGGAGACTGCTGAGGGCATTCTATCATAATTCTATTGAAAGTATGCTCACACACTGTGTCACCTCCCAGAAAGTTATTGGCTATTCTGTTCCCATCTTGGAAAAAAAAACAATGCTGCTCCCTTTATGAAGCATAAAACACATTTAAAGATCAGACATACAAATCTTAAAAGCACTTAAAAGAAATATTTTTTATCCAAAGGCAAAATAAATAATAAATAAATCACAGTAATTGCTGCTTAACACTCCAGGCTACTTTTGACAGACATGGACTTCCAAGCAAGTGTATTTAATGGTTTATAATTTCACTTTTTCTTCCATAGATACTAAAGTCACTTTAATTTTTTAACCTGAGAATGCACTTAAATCTAGTTTTGTAAATGCCAATGAAAAATAAAGTATCTATTTATCTAACCATCAGAACAAAGAAATTATACGGATTTTTAATGGCCATTACAATATCAGTTTCTGCAACAGTGTAATCACAAAGGACTGCATGGATGTAAAATTTGGTGGGTTGACGTAATTAAATTGTTACGCATTAGTGCTTTGCACATTAGTAACACGAGAATATTCAGTAACTTTAAATAGTCTTAGTCATTATAAAAGTGACATTTTAAAATAACCTTTAAATTAGTTTTAACATAGTTTTCATGAAGCCCACATTTTTGTATTAAAGATGTTTTTTATTGGTCTGATTAAATTTTTTATGTTTTATTTCATATTTTAATCAGTTATGGGCAGAAAATCTATAACTAACAAAAGTAAGTAGTTAAAAAATATTCTGCATGTAATTAATCCATACAATGTGTTTCATTTAGAGAACTGAGTAACTGAAATAAATTGACCTTTCAATAATATTCTAAATTATTGAATATGACTGTATGTTTATTCAGCTGTTTGGACTTTAACGGCCCTTGATGCCTAAAATATACATTTCTGTGGCTAAATTATTAAATCTCACAGAGATTGGTGTGGACTTTGTATAATGGTAAAGTAAGAAAACGGTAAGACAAATATTAGCTAATTATAATTGATATCATTATTCCAGTTAACAACAATAGTATTGGAATTATATACAGTTCTGTGCAAACGTTTTAGGCATGGGTAAAAATATTGTTGACAAAGAATGCTTTCAAAAAAAGAAAGTGTTATTTATTTTCATCAATCAACAAAACGCAGTGATTGAACAAAAGAGAAAACCAAATCAAATCAAAATTTGATGTGACTAACCTTAAACAGTATCATTTTTTTCTAGGTACAATTGCACACAATTTTTGAAAGAACTCAGCTGGTAGGTTGTTCCAAACATCTTGGAGAACAAACGACAGATCTTCTGTGGATGTAGTCTTCCTCGTATCCTTCTGTCTCTTTATGTAATCAAAGACACACTCCATGATGTTGAGATCAGGGCTCCGTGGGGGCCATACCATCACTTCCATTTTAATAAAAATTTTAATTTATTATCTCTTGAGGTAAAAACTTTCCACTGCACTTGAATTTGAATCAGGGATTGCTGGTGGCTAAGTCCTTATTGTGAGCCTTTAATCAAATCAAACTTTATTTATAAAGCACTTTTCAAACTACATAGCTTCTCAAAGTGCTTTACAGCCTTTGTGCACACCTGCCTAACAATTTGCATGGTGCTGCATATATTCTTGATGCTCATGCAACTATCATCTCATCCAAACCATACAAAACAACAGCTCATCAAAAGCGGTACAAATATTTCATATACATGACAGGACTTGATATTTCACTAAAAGCACTTCTTAATGTTTGGCCCCACGCAAAATGTGTTGTTAGGTATGCCCAAGTACGTGATAGAATTGCAGCAGTTTAAAATGCTCTTAGATTAAAAGGTCTGCATATTTAGTTTTTGCTTCATCCACAAAATCACAAAAAATGCTTTGTGCTTCAGCCAGCACATATTTTCAGACCAAGGAGCAACAGATATAATGCCAAGCAGAGAAAACCGTCAGGACCAGCAGCTTGAACATGAAGCCAGAGGCCTGAGAAGACATTTACAGAAAGAGACCCACATGCCAAGATTCAGCTGTTTAGAAAACTATCATAATGTTTACACACATGTGAGTGTGTGTGTGTGAGTGAGTGAGTGATTGAGCTGAACTGAATGCCGCTGAAATAGGCAGACAGCTTAATATATCCTGGACGGCAAAGACGTGCCAGAGCAGACAAAAGCGTTTGTGATGGAGCCACAATTTATTTCTCTCAAATGTCCGTGAAATTAAATGGTTTGCAGGACGCTTTTCTTAATGCATTCACTATGTACCCATTTAAAAAGAATGTGTCAAAGGAGTGTCAAAAGCTTAAGTTTGGAATGACAACGTTTAATTTTGGACAATAGATGTGGGAGGAAAACAAAGTGCTTCATCATCTCAGAGTAAGACAACTACAGTAAACAAATCATTAGTATGTGAAATGTCAGCATGCAAAAACTAAGTAGATATGCCTTAAGTACAAGCGGTGCAATAAAGATTTACAAAAACTAAAGTTTAGATTAAAGGCTACTGAAATTTTCACACAGCCAATGTTACCTTCCTTATCTTATAAGTTAATGTAAAAGGGACAGAGTGAGGTAATGCCTTTATCTCTCCTCACCAGGACAGGCCACAACATTCAGGGAAGTCCTTTAAATGTCATATTACTTAAGAATGGAGAAAGATCAGACAAGAAAATTACTCCTAAAATGATATAAAGTGACCAGATACCATAGAGACACAAAATAAAATGCCGCTGCACAGTCTATTAATGGAGGTGGATTGATACCATTTATATAGAACATAACATTCTTTTAAACAAAAAGGTGAAATTATAGCAACGGTCGCACTTTTATCTGATCTTGTTAACACCAGCAATGTGACCTGCATCTTTAATAGATCACTTTAACACCTTGCTTCAGATGCAGGTGTGAACACTCTAAACACAGCTTGAGGATGTGGTAAATCTTGCCGCATCAGGAGGGGGTCTGCCACACTGAATGGATATACTCACTGGATGATCCTGATCTGTAACCCACCGTCCTGAAGTAAGGCCACACACCAGCTGCATAGTTTCCAGAAAACGATTTTAAAAAATCAGCAAAATGCAGGGTTCAGACCAACTTGATATGACCCATCGATTATTATGTAAATTTCTGCAGCTACATTGAACAAAACTGCTGTGATTGGAGCGCAATAGCCGTGATCAGTCCTTGTTCTCCTCAGACTCACCCTTTAACAGGCCTTACCCCCAGTGGTCAGAGGCTCAGAATATTTCTGTTCTGAAAAGCTGGTGTGTCAGTGCAATTTGGCTTAAAGTGCAATTCACTCTCAAATCAACATTCTTTCCTGTTAAATACATACAGGTGCTGGCCAGTAAATTAGAATATCATCAAAAAGTTGAATTATTTCAGTAATTCCATTCAAAACGTGAAATTTGTACATTATATTCATGCAATGCACACAGACCAATGTATTTCCAATGTTTATTTCTTTTAATTTTGATATTTATAAGTGACAACTAATGAAAACTCCAAATTTGGTATCTCAAAAAATTAGAATATTTTAAAGGCCAATGAAAAAAAAAAGTTTTTTTTTTAAATGTTGGCCAACTGAAAAGAAATGCAAAAATTGCTTTCATCAGAAAACATAACTTTGGACCACTCAGCAGCAGTACAGTCCTTTTTGTCCTTGGCCCAGGCGAGACGCTTCTTACGCTGATTCTTGTTCAAGAGTGGCTTGACACACGGAATGCGACAGCTGAATCCCATGTCTTTCATGAGTCTCTTCGTGGTGGTTCTTGAAGCGCTGACTCCAGCTGCAGTCCACTCTTTGTGGATCTCCCCCACATTTTTGAATGGGTTTGTCGTCACAATTCTCTGCAGGGTGCGGTTATCCCTAGAGCTTGTACACTTTTTTCTACCACATTTTTTCCGTCCCTTCGCCTGTCTGTTAATGTGCTTGGACACAGAGCTCTGCGAACAGCCAGCTTCTTTAGCAATCACCTTTTGTGTCTTGCCCTCCTTGTACAAGGTGTCAATGGTCGTCTTTTGGACAGCTGTTAAGTCAGAAGTCTTCCCCATGATTGTGGAGCCTTCAGAACAAGACTGAGGGACCTTTTAAAGGCCTTTGCAGGTGTTTTGAGTTAATCAGCTGATTAGAGTGGCACCAGGTGTCTTCTATATTGAGCCTTTTCAGAATATTCTAATTTTCTGAGATACTGAATTTGGTGTTTTCATTAGCTGTCAGTTGTAATAATAAAAATGAAAATTAATAAACACTTGAAATATATCACTATGTGTGGAAGGAAAGTATACAGTATACAAGTTTCACGTTTTGAATGGAATTACTGAAATAATTCAACTTTTTGATGATATTCTAATTTACTGGCCAGCACCTGTATATTTGTGTCTAATAGTGCTGTCTACATGTCTGGTCATTATTTTTGGTATTTAAGTACATTTTGGTAAAAATATTAATCTTGTACCAAAAACCATTACCAAAAATACATGGAAGTTAAACTTAATTGGTGATCAAATTTTGTTTTATTAAATGCATAAAACGTTAATTACCTAAAGTATTGAGCAACGGAGAGATATGCAGTAGTGTGACGGCAGTGTTCATTATTTGAGCTTCCTATTATTCATTATATGATGTGTGTTGAATAAACAAGCATAATAAAATGTCAGTAAACAATTCTATAATAGTTTCCATCCTGTTTAATTTGAAACCCGTAAACGTTAATTAAGAGAACATTAAGAACATTAAGAACTGAAACATTAAACATACTATTTTGTCAATTAAAGATCAGTAGAGTTATTCTTGTCCAATTTTTTGCTCAGCTGACAGCTGACACTGTGACAAAGTGTTTGTTTGCATATAGAATAACACGGTGGTGATGCATTTTAATGCTAGGTGTGAGCTCACTTTCACAGAGCTGTCTACCAGTGATTGAAACTACAAGGATGCATGATGAAACCAGGTCTAACAGCCTTTGTGGACAAATGTGAAAGTATGCAGCATGTTTTAAAATCTGTTTGCTAAAATAATAGCAATAAACAAAGGGGGAAACCTGGAATATCTGTTCCTGTTCTGATATTCAGGTGCATTGTTAGTCATTTTTAGCCTAATGTTGCTGGCCAGTACACAGACCAAAAAAGCCCCTTTATAGTGAGTGACCAATTAGCCTGTGTGTTTAATTGAAGGGGCTATTAGCTGCCTTAAGCAGATCCAATTTTTTTAGCAGAGCTGCCTCAGTTGTTGAACTATATGGATTCACTTGAGTGCCAGTTTGAAAGAACAAATTACATGCGGGATTCTGGAATTTGTAGAGAATAGCGTTAAAGTAGTTTTATATTTGTTTGCTTGTTGGTGAGGAGTTATATTCTGATATCGTGTGCAATACGATTTTTTTTTCATCTGTCCATTTTTGATCCGATCACAAGGTATTTTCAATTATAATAAGTTTAATAGTTATAGAAAATAGTAATAAGCCTTTATAATGAAACATCTGTATTTGCCAACTGGTAGTTTGGCCCAATCTTCCTGAATAGATTGCACAAGCTGTCTCAGGTTTGAAAAGTTGCTACTTTATGCTGTAATTTCCAGATTTTCTCAAAAATGTTCAAAAGGATTAGGATCTGAATTTATGAAGTTCTATCAAAGATTAGTCTTGCAAACTGTGAGTTCATCTTGGATTCTAAATCCAGCCCGCTATAGCAATTTATGTGGCCCTCTAAACTCTAGAGGACCATATTAATAAAACTTTTAAGTTCTATTTGCATGCACATAAATACAATTTTATCAGTTTAATCAAATCAGAGTTTAGATGAATAGCCCTCAATCACATCATTGTAAAAATATGTTTGGTATTATTTCATTTTAAGAAGTATCTGTCAAATGCAGAGACCGATATGTATTTATTTATATTTTAATGCTTTGTTAAAGATTGTTTTATCAACACTTTCTGCCACAACTGGCCCTTTGAAGACATTCATGATCTTGACGTGGCCTAAATGAAATGAGTTTGACACTCTTGTTTTAAGGGAAATGGACAAGAAAAGCTTAAGGTAATGTTCAACTATTTGAATAACAGTTTCCATTTTTATTAATTCTGTTTTGATTGAATTAATGATTAGAATGCCTACGAAGCGCAAAGAGGCAAGTACAGTACATGCAGTTCTGTGACCATATAAGAGTGAGACCAGTGTATTCTAAATGTGTCCTTATTAGAACAGGGAAGAAGGAACCATGACTTAATGTCCCAATGGGATTATCAAAAGGCAATATATGAGGCTCATAATTAGCAAATTAAAAAAGAGCAAATCTTTCTTCCTCCTTAGTTGTGAGTGAACTTAATAGAAGGTATTCGCTCATTCCTAGTTAACTGTGAAGTTAAAGTGATAGTGTGTGGGTTTTAATATTAATCCTTCGAAATATCCATCAACATATGTTGAAAATGAATTAAATGATGCCCAACCATTGAAAAGTATTGGTGGCTTCAAAACATTTAACTATAAAAAGCATGACTAAAATAAATGGGAGTGGGTCCCAGTGTATGGGGGCGGACATATCGGATGCATTGTTTCCGTCATCGTGAGCCTATGTGGACAAAACGCATTTACATATTTTTGAACATGCAGTTACATCACTATCCCCTCGTCCTCTAAAAGAAGTTTAAATGAAGAGCTCTATGAACAGACTGAAGAAAAAAAACGTTCGCCATCCCAGTCCAACCGACCCGATCTAAGACCCAAGCAACCCACGTCACCGGGGCGGCTTCAGGGCGATGCACCCCCCCACAGCTGTTTTGCCTAAGGCTTCTTGGAACTAGGACCCGGCCCCCAGCTCGGCTAGAAAGATAGAGTAAACATTGGCATTAGATTACCTCAATGGAAATAACTGAAGGACCAGCAAAATCTAAGGAGTCAACCCGAGGTCGCTTGCTTTCTGCTGAATAGGTAACAAAATTCACTGTAATGTTTTTTCAAACTAGTGCCAGTCACAGCGATATGGTATAAAACTACCCTGAAATTAGTCATTTTTTTCATTGAGGTCATTCCATCTAACATTGAAGTTTATGTATTTAAAAAAAAACATCTGAATATCACTAAACTACAAAAACTTTCGCCATTCATAAATGTAGTTTTTTCAGATTTAGCTCTTCATTCCCTTTCATTTTGCTGCATATATGATTTCGCTGGAGGTTGAACAATCTGGCGATACAGTGATAGAAATTTGGGCAATTGCAATTTTTGGCCTTTATGGCCATCCATTGGTGAGGTCGTCACTCGAACACAAAAATACTGCTTTCTTGTGATGATATAGGTATGTATTGCCACCTATCGACAGGATACTACACACTGTCACTTTCAGTGATGCCGGCAACGTGTTACTTCCACCACTTTTTCAGTAACAACTAATCGAACTCATTACTATTTTCATACAGGTAATCAGAGCCACTGTGTGTTACTATTTTTTGTAATTTTCTTGAGCAAAAATATATATTTGGTACATGGCGGAAAAATAATTAAGAAAACAAGCAACAATAGCGTTAAATATGGTCCTACCTTCAACAAAACTGCTGCCGAAACAGCTGATAATCGATAATCCCCTCCCAATATTTGTTTTGGCCTGAGTCTGAGTTCCGTACTCTGTAGGCCTACTCTGCCCCCTAGTGGGACTCTCCAGTAGTAAGTGCAGTGAGCAAGCCAATACGTGCCCAAGATGCAGCTTATTCCTTCATATTTGCTGGTGTACATGTGAGGTTAAAAACAAGTATATTTCCGGCCTTACTGTTAAAATGCACTTCCAATAAAGTGAGTATTGACAAAACTGGTTACAGTGTTTATGTTGAGGCAGTGGGGAGTGTTTTTGGGAGCTGCTGAAAGTAACTAATAAAGTAACTTATAATCTAATTTAGTTACTTTTAAAATAAAGTAATAAGTAAAGTAACTAAGTTACTTTTGAAAGGCGTAATCAGTAGTCAGTAATCATATTATTTTTACAAAGTAACTGTGGCAACACTAGTCACTTTCAACATGAAGAGTTTTAGATGATTTGTTGGCTCTTTTTCCACCATGCACCCTGTATAATCAACTGGCGTTTGTATTTATGTCCAGGGAAATTGGCTACAATCGTATGAGCCTGATACTCTTTAAAAATATTAACAAATATGATTACAGGAACATAAATCGGCCTAAAAGTGCTCTTGTAGCATTTATCTTTATAACATGTAAACCTATGATTTTTGTGAGGTTTGTAAGCCTTCACATTTTCTGGTTCATGTTCACACAATGGTATCAAACAAAGCAACAGCACATTTGTTCCCTTTAAATTGGATAAATAGCTGATGAGAAGTTTGAATACAAATTTGCATTAAAAATTATTTTCAATCAACCAACCTATTGCCAAATTAGTTGTATCTGACTAGACTTAATTTAGAGTTGTTTTGACAAAATACACTTTAAGAAGAGATACTACGCATCTGAAAATGATTAAACTTAAACCTTTAGATGTTTGCCAAACAAATTTTAGATTTAAAGTTAAACCTCTACCCCTGTAAAGATTGTTCAATATTTCAGAGTTTGTGTTCTTTCAGCTCTATTACATATCATTTAGTTTTAAGCCTATTTTTCAACATCATGTATGGAAGCACAGAGGTGGAATACGAGTTCAAAGACAATCTACTAATGATACTGCTCTCAACTCGTATAACAATGACACGTATGTTAGGAAGTCAATCTGACGTGTTTGTCTGATAAGGGGGGTACCAGTGCGTGCGGCACACTGCTGGCACCGATGACGCTAATGCCACTAAGCTGATTCTGTGACGCCTGCCTCCTGTGCAAACAGAGCCTGCGCTTACTGCTGTGCAAAAAGTATTGCTGTGACATTTATAGACACAATGGTGTGTGTACAAAAACGAACCGGTACGTGTGTTCAAATTTCTCATTCAAAGTTCATGAACCTTTATGTACATTTACAATGCTAATTTCTCACAGCAACGTTCCGAAAACAAATTAGGATAAAAAAATTAAATAAAAAAAATCATTCATCCTTTGTCTATACCCACTTATACTCATTCACAGGAAGCTGGTGCCTGTCTCCAGTGATCAACAGGAGAGTGGCTGGAGACAACACAATACAAGAAAGGAGACAAACACACTGACACCTCAGTGCAATTTTGAATATCCAGTTAACCTACGGTAACCTGGAGGTTTTTGGACAGTGGTACTACGGAGAGGTTCTTAGAAAGAACCCATGCACACAAGCCTTGGAACTGCAATACATGCAAGAGAACATTGTTAACAACTGCACCTCTGAGCAGCCGGGCTGAAAAATTTAGAATACAGACAGACAAAAAACCATCACACTGATAATAATCTTCATAAAATGTTAAGAGAAGCCCTGGTCATCCAAATTGCATAACTCTCATTGAAATACTAAAAATATATCTATGCTGCTTAAATGCTTATAAAATTGGTCATTAGTGTTCTAGTATTTATAGAGAACAATGTACATTTTAAATTACTAATTTGTTGTAGAGACAAATCGATTTAGAGCTGCATTATACAACAAATTGAAGTCTCCACTCTTTCAAAACATTAAGTTTCAAATGAGAAACAATGCGAGAGCGACAATGTCAATTTTGAATTTTCAAGCAGATGCATACAAGCTGTCAAAACTTAAACGACAAGGTACTTTTTCAACACTCAGAGGTTTTACGTTTTGTTTCAAACTTCTTTTAATCTCCAGCAAGTAAATGAATAATATATATTATTCTTATTATTGCAATGACCGTTTTTGCCTTTCTCTGAAACATAAATATTTTCATGGACATATTTTTTACTTTAAATAATAGATCAATTTAGCTGCACATATTTCATACTTATTAAATGTTTGTTTAATGCTATACAGGACATGAATGTTAAGATATGCATAACTATGTGTGACTAATGTCTAACCAAAAGCTTGGCCAAACAGTGGGATGTTTCTCTTGGCATTGCTCTGTTGGTTTATCTGTTTCAGAAGGACGGAATCGGGTCTGTTCATTGAAGCTGCCAAAGGGATTAGGATATTTTCTGCTTTAACTCAGCTCAGCTGTGGCCTTAGGCGGGTCTGTTCGAATGGTTACGGTGAAGTGTCAATAAAATTCTCTTCAATACATGGGTAAACAAGATCTGTCTCCAGAATCATTACGCAGAAGATACGCCATAACAGTTAAAATGTCAGATCTGAGTATTTTTAATTTGTATTGAGGTGCCAGATCAGAAAGAATGATTGCCGTCACGTCAGTGACTCAATACACCTTGATGAGTTTCCTTAGATAGAAACGAGTTTTTAACCTGTTAAAATAATGAATTCAACTTGATTGCATTGTTTTGTAGCTAGGGTTTCATCTGTTGGAACAAAAATGAAAGTGATTTTGAAACCCTCGATATGATTGGATTAAATGAGTTTGCACAAACTGACAAATCATTTTTTGCCAGTCCTTTGCAAAATAACTCAGTCTTTGTTCGACTGAATGAAAACCAAAGAGCAACAATTTTTAACTTTTGCCATAGAAATTGTAATCTCAAGCTCATTCCAGGCCATTCGAACACATGGATATGATTTGAGAAAAAATATTCGACTAAAGTCTGCAGCTGTGGCTGTACGTTTAGGCTTGTTGTTCTACTTTGAGCTGATGCTCTGCCACAGCCTCAAGTCTTTTCTAGTGTCTAACATGTTTTCCTCTGGTGTAGTCCAATATTTATCTCAAACTAACATCAACTCTAACCTGCTTCCTATTGCCTGTTAAAGAGAAGCAGCCACACATCATAATTCTGCCACCACTGTGTCACCACAGGGATAGGTTTACTGATGATGTGCTACTTTTTTTCCCCCTACACATAGCTTAAATACAACACACTTGGATTTATAATTTAAGTGACCCCTGAAAGTTGGACTGGACTTTCAGAGGTGTCTGAATAAGGGAAAGGGGTGGGAGTGAATAAAAGGGGGCAATAAAAGTTTTAGAGAGCCACAGATTGTGAAAGTTATCCAACTTATTAAGATGAGACAGGTCTGTAGTTTTCATCATAGGTACACTTCAACTGTGAGAGACAGAATGTAAAAAAACTCACATTAATTTACATTCTATGATTTTTAAAGAAATGTTTTGTATAATGGTGCACAAACAAGTAGTAAAAGTTGTGATGATGATTTTAGTTTGGGTTTCGGAAGGTTGGGGTTTGTGGGGTCATTTTAACCTGTAAAGCACTTTGAGAAGCTTTTGTAGTTGGAAAAGCGCTTTATAAAAAAAGTTTGACTGATTGACCAGACAGCTGTCTAATGACACCAGCTACAAGATTGTACATCTGCACAAGACTGGGATAAGCCAATCTACAATAGGCAAACAACTTGATGAGAAGACATCAAGTGTTGGAGCAATTATTAGAAAATGGAAACCTAGCAATCGCCCTTGACCTGGGGCCCCATGCAAGATCCCCTCATGGGGTACACGTGATCTTGAGAACAGAACAAAAATGGCCAAGAACTATACAGGGGGAACTGGTCAATGACATAAAGAGAGCTGAGAGCACAGTAACAAAAATTACTAGAAGTAACATACTTGTGATGGATTACAATCTTGCAGTGATAGAAAGGTCCTCTTGCCTAAGCCATCCCATGTCCAAGGTTGTCTAAAGTCTCACAAAGACTATTTGGATGTTACACAGGCGGACTGAGAGATTGTCATGTGTTCAGATGAGACTAAAATATAAGTATTTGGTACAAACACAATTTGCCATGCACTGGAGAGGTAAGAATGCTGAGTTGCATTTCAAGAATACCGTACCTGTGAAACATTGCGTGGAAACATTTGGGGATACTTTTCTGCAATGGGGACAGGATGAATGATCCGCATTACGAAAAGGATGCTCTACCATGAGTTCCATAAATTAGAGCACTCAAGATTAAATTTAGCTCGATCTTTCAGTATGACAAAGATTCCAAACATACCAGCTGGTTAATAAAGGAGGGGCTACATTAAAAGGATTTCAAGGTTCTGATGTGGCCTTGCCAGTCTCCAGATCTCAGTCCAACAGACAATCTGTGGAGAGAGTTGAAAGTCAAAACGTCACAACTCTAGAGAAAATCTGAATTGAAGAAAATATCAAAATACCAGCCAGAGTGAGTGAAAGCCTGGTGAAGACCTACAAGCAATGTTTGACCTGTGTTATTGCAAACCATGCTTACATTATAAAGTTTTGAGGTGAACTTTTGTTATCAACCAAATACTTATGTTCTTAAGTGATTTTCTGGATTTTTTTTACATTCTGGCTCTCACTGTATCTAAGATGAAAATGATGACTTCTTTAATCTCTTTAAATGGGAAAACTTGTACAATCATTGGCTGCAAAATACTTTTTTGCCCCACTGTATGCACACTGTTTAATTAAAAACCAAGTAGTGTCAGCCTTCCATTCCATAGTTGTGCACTATTTTGATTCAAAAGCTATGGAACCATTTCTGAGACACAGTTACCAGCAGTATATTAGAAGTGCTGTCAGTTCATCATCCGGCAAACACAGATGTTTACTCGAAATGTAGTCATGAAATTTGAATATCTGAATTTGAATATTTGACTATCCAGCCAAGTGATTCACATGCCTCCAATAATTTAGACTCGCAGGGAACATAACATTTTAATAAAAAAAAAAAAAGAAGACCAGAAACTTGGAAAAGAGATCTATCCATCATGCACTTTGGAGAATGTTAAAAAAAATAAAATAACAAGGGTCTTTCCATTGAAACAAATGAAGGAATTCAAGCAGCAAAGCATGCTTACATAATTTTAAATAGCCTCCTGCTTTTCAACAAGAAAAAAAACTAATGACTCAACATCCAGAAGCATGTGTAAACAAGGTCCTCTTCACACTGCACAGACACAATTGCTTTAACATCCCATTGATCAGTATCTAGTCAACAAGGAAAGAGTAATATTGACTGACTCTGGGTGATCAGTAATGCATTGCAGAATGGGGTTTGACTCCGGACTGTCACCTTCAATCACCAATGGCTATTTATTACGAAAATGTTCAAAAACGGTTTTAAATCACGCGGTTCTTTTCTTTGACAAAGGCTCCAGGGAGGAGGAAGACAGAAAGCCAGAGGATTTTGGTGTAAGAATGAAGCCGCTGCCAAAATCCCCTATGCTTGCCTGGCAGTTCAGAAAACAAACAAACCATCACAGATTGAATAAACAAGTTGGAGGCTTACAAAATTAAAGCATTGAAGCAAAACAGGATGGCAGCTTTATAAATAATAATTGACACATTCAGCATAAATAGGGAAAAGCATTTTGACTTACACAACTGCAAGAATAAACAGAAGAAGCATGCTGTGCATGTTCCCTTTTAGTGATATGTTTTCACCTCACTGGAGTAAAATAATGAATGTAAGAATCTGAAAACACTTTTGTCAAACTTTCAGGTGTGGCACCAAATGAAAAATGGGGTCTCATTAAAGATCTTACCTAAGCAACATTTTTGTTTTATTTCAGATAAATGTATCTTTTACATGAAACTATGAGATGACATAGAACTCTTGCTAACCAGACACACAAACAGACATTTCAAGAATGTTACCAGGTCCTTAAAACACTGAAGACAATTGATCTCTTATGTGGAGCCAAGCACTCGATGTAAGTGCATAAATGTGAAGGCTCGAGGAATTCCAATTCCAGAAAAACGCTGCATTCTAAAATGTGTCAGAAACTGAGCCAACAGCAGAGAGCTGGTGCGACCTGGCATTTCCTGCGTCAAACATTGGAGCACAGCTGCTAAAGCAGGAGACCTGGGAGGAACATTTCTCTTTTGATTAGTGTACTTCTTCACTGTGTTTGATCCTGTATTATTCCCTTGTTGACACATACTTATTGCCTCCATGTAGACTCAGATATGCATTCAGCCTATGTACAGCTATGGCAGGGTGTATGCAGCAGTAGACAGGCAATTTTTATTTATGTTCAACCAAATGGGTATTATTCCAGAGCTCAGTTACTTGTTCTGACCAAGAAGGAAGAATGAACCTTCTGTTTTGATTTAGATTTCTTGCCATCTAATCTTGCAGCTGAAATTCAGATGGGAGAGATTTTCTGGCAGCTAACAGCATTTTAAAGATGAGTGATGAATTGAACTGAACAAGTTTTAATACCTATTATTATATTTTTATTTTTCTTGACTTGACACTTTCCAATTTTCTTAATATACAGTTGCAGTTAATAGCAATCTTTCTAAAACTGCATAAAATATTTTTCTTGTACAATTCTTAAACATAATATTTGTGACCTCTAATAATCCCTTTAAAAATGTAAGTGAAATACTGTGTAATTTTTTTTAACCTTTTAATATTTGTTTAGAGAGTCTAATAAGTTATGTCTGTCTTCCCATTTCCTGACAGAGAGGTCTATTACTTTTAGCCACAGGCCATTAGGCTGGACAAGGTCCCATATTTATCCTGCCACCATGCAGATTGAGGAGTGTTGCTGTGGGCCCTTTTCCAATGCCCCTCGGAATCTAGTCGGAAAGTATAGCCTCCTGAATTTTTTTAAATACCACAACAGAAACCGGAAATGGAAGCTCATTTGGAAACTGAAAGAAAAACAAATCAAAAACTGGACAAAATTAACCTTCAATGGTCATGCCAAAACTTACACAAATATCAGAGAAATAACTTCATTTGTCATTGAGCTCAAATTTGTTGCCATCCACTTCCAGTAAAAATGCTTTAAATCAGAGTTTAATATTTCTGAAATAGTTTATGCAATGAGAGAAATGCATTTTCCGCTCATGATTTTGTTAGAAATTATACATAGAATTTTATATATATATATAATAATGATATAACTATAATAATTCTAATTATATTATATATATTTAGCCAAATTAAATGTTGAATCTTTTTTCAGTAATATGTTGTGCTACTGTTATAATAACATTAATTTGTAGGGTTTTTACACATTTTACCAGAGGTGTGGCTACTACCATAAGTAAGCTAAATGAAACACAGTATGTATATGTCTAATCAACAGAGAGCCACAGTTAAGGGTGGGTTACTATCTTTTTTCAGTAAATATGATCAAGCCAGTTTTCTACTTTAGAAATAGGTGGTGGGATGTTTATTTCTACTCCATTACCTCATATAGGCACTTGCTAATTAGTTAATGGCAATTTTGCTTGCTTACTACTCATTACTGCATCAAATGTGTTTCAATTAGGTCAAATGAAAAAATTGCCTCTTAAATGTCAACTATTATTGTTCTTTTGAAGGCATGCAAGGCTGCTGAATAAAATCATAAGGATAGTTTTCAGCAACAGAAACCTCTTATGTTTGTTTTCTCAAGCATTTCTGAACCATTTAATATTTGTCTTTTTGCTTATAAAGCGCTTTCATGGCCAATGAAACAAACAGACTTGCGCCACCAAGGACAAAGCAATTTGCTGGAACAATAGAAGCATGAAAACAATTTTATCTGTGTATCTTAATGCCATCATACATATTAGCTACTTCACCTTTAAGAGTAAGACTTTAGTCAGGATTAGTATTAAACTGATGACTGGTTCACTTAAAATGAAGGATACAAAGCTGTGTAGCATGCCAATCACATTCTAATAAAATGTCTTACTAAACATGCATTTCAGCATGTGGATCTCAGTTATTGGATTCCTATGGAAAGTAGGAGCTAATAACTATCCAGGGTGAGTTATTAGGACATTGAGGCAGTGTGAGCCACTGAATACAACTGAGCAAAAGAGACGAGTGACCAAAAAAGCCAAACTCCGGAGTTGTCCATAATGGATGTGGTTGTAGATTAGCACAAAAACATCCCTTATAGTAGAGTGAAGTAGGAAATTAGTTATTGACTTTCAAGAGTTTATAGATTCTCAGGCTAACTAATATCTTGGTGGACATTTGTTGGTTTGCAATACTCTGAAAGATTAGGTAGCTCAAAGTTACTGTTTTTATTTGTTTGTTTGAACATAATTTAAGGGGGGCCTGTACAAAATTTAGATTTTAATGCCAAATTTTAGGAGTATAATCCATCCATCCATCCATCCATCTCTCCATCCATCCATCCATCCTCTTGAATGGTCTTAGTTTTACAATTATGCGAGTCCTAGGTTATCTATGTTGCACACACCTCCTCCTTTTAACTTTCTCTCAGTATGCTTGGGTAGAACAATTTGTACAGCCAACTTTATCAAATACCTTTTATGGCCTAACCTCCTTCTGATAATGTCTTTCGATGATGGTCTACTGGACAATTTAAAAGTCTAAATTCCTCACAATAGGCCATAATATTTCCATAATGTATCTATCCATCCACTGTCTATATCTGTTTATTTCTGTAGGGTTGAGGAGATCTAGTGCCAATCTACAGCAATGGGCTTGAAGCAGGGTAAACCCTGGACACTTTGCCAGTCCATCACCGGGCAACAAAGAGGCACACAGGACAAACAACCATGAATGCACACAATCATCCCTAAAACATGCATGCACAGGGAGGACATGCAAACTCAAAGCAGGTAAACCCCAAGCTGGTAATGAATGCAGAAGCTTCTTGCTGCAAGCCAACTGCTTGCCATTTTATAATCTTCATGAATTTGTACTAATCCAATATAATCTTAAAATGTTTTGATGAATTTTGGTTTTACATTAGCTCTAACCACTGACAATCAGGAGTAACATAAATAAATACTTAAAGAATGTCCCTATGTGTGTAATGCATAAATTAAGTTCTCTAATATTCTAATTTATTATGATGCATGTGTATATGGTGGCAAATAAATTGGCTAGGATTTTTTTACATTTCCTACAAACAATTGTTTTGTCATCCTTTTAATAAAAAGTGATATATTATATATAATATATATTATAATAATATATAATATATAATAAAATGTTATATATTATATATAATATCTGCAGCTAATACTACTGCACAGGTGGCTGAAAATAGTTTTACTCCAGTGGCTTCTGTGTGCAGGAGGTAAAATCAATCCTGATTTCTTCCACCCAAAGCTCAGCCAAATACATCTGTATCACACTGAGTTTAGAAAGGAGAAAAGGACAAACATTTTCATGATGAAGCAAAAATTGATTACCTGCTTCACGATACTGTCCTAAAAGCCAGAACCTCTTTCAAAAATAACTGTCAGCTCAAACACAGCATCTCCAGAGAAAAATGCTTAGGATACGAATTCAAAAATCAGTCTAGCGTGTCACCAATATAAATCAACATATCTTCGTGACACTGAAAACTGTCCTCCTCTGATTTTTCTCTCCTTTTTGTTGTCCCATGAATATATTCATATAATCTCATTTTGAGGATTGTGAGCATTACTCACTGATGATCTGTTTTACTCTTGGCTCATTTACATAACTCAAAGGGTATCATTTACATGGTCTCTTCAAAGTCTGATCCCACATGCTTTAGACACAAAGACAACCCTGTGCTTTTAATTTCATGCCTGCAAACCAACAAAGTCTAAAATAATTGCCCCGGCAATTCTACTGACAAGGGTAGAAAGAAGTGTTTGATAAGGGTGTCCTCGTGTGTGGATATGTGAGTGTTCTGAAAAAATAGCAGTGCACACTTTGGGAGCTTAAGTGAACCAGAGTCAGGGAGTTATCCATCCCAATAGTACTTTGTTCCATCAGCAGGACAGAGTAGGATCTACTACACACTGACAGAGGAAGCCGAGTTTGCTCTGGATGGCTACTCACCCTTTCATTAACGGCAAGAAAAGAAGCATATGCTCAAAACCTGCTGATGCCAATAAGACAAGTATACACTGCAGATAAATAGATTAAATGTAATATATGAACACATAAGGACCAACTACAAAACAGATTTGCAGTAAATAATGCATTAATGCATTAAAGAGTTTAAATTAAACAGCCAGTGGGTCATTTCACTTCCACAATGATAAAACTTTGATAAAAACAAACAACAGAATGGAATATATTACCAAATCAGAAAAAGTTGGAATAGTATGGGAAATGCAAATAAAAAAAAAAGAAAATCTAAATCTAAAATATTTCATGTTTGGTCTGGTATACTTAATTTGAATTGTTAATATAAATCTTTTCATTCAGACCTGCAACACATTCCAAAAGAGGTTGGGACAGGAGCAATTTAGGGTTAGTAATCAGATAAATTGGTTTAATAATGATGTGATTTGAAACAGGTGACGTCAACAGGTGACTGTAATTATGATTTGGTACAAAAGCAGCATCCAAGAAAGGCCTTGCAAAGATGGGCCGAGGATCACCAGTTTGCCAACTGATACGTCAGAGAATTATTGAAATGTTTAAAACCTATGTTCCTCAAAGAAGGATAGAAGGAGATTTACATATTTCACCTTCACCAGTCCATAACAAAATACAATAGATTCGAGTAATCTGGAGAAGGGCACAAGCCTAACGGTGTGTCCAGACCAAAGGCGATAGGAGCGACTAGAGCTTCAGGTTTACATGTAAAATCAATGGAGGAGCGCGATGAAGCGTGACTTGGGGTCCCGCGACACTTCAGAAGCAGATTTGCGTTGCTGAAAAGCTTTTCTGCCTGATTTGCGCGAACAATTCACGCTACACATGCGATGGAAATTTCGCGCTGCATTTTATGTGGTGCATTTTGTGCATTCGCACTCATGGCCTCTATTGCTCGAGTTGAAAAAATCTGAACCCCAGCGTCAAATCGCGGCGCGACAACCAATCAGGCGACAGAGTCTCAGTGATCCTGTGACTGTCATGGAGTCACAGCCTCAGCAGGACATGGAGGAAATACTGATAAACATCGTGGCTAATCACCCCGAGCTACATGACACAAGCAGTTTGCTATACACAGACAGAAATAAAAAAATAAACTATTTAGACAGGAATGCTCTTAAGAGGTTTGTGGTTGGCTCTTAAAAGAACCGTTGTTTCTGTAAAAGCACGTCTCGGCCTATAAGTCAGCCTTGAAATGGCCTCCTCACCTGGTTTCCTGATAGCAGCTCCCGCACCACGTCCCACGCAGCTCAAATATTATAAACTTTTACGAACTGCAGACAGATGGAAAGCTGCTCAGAAATGTAGTTGGTGTTTCGGCAGGCGAAGCTTGGACCTTCACGGCACAAAATGGGCGAGCAGGTCACGTTCTCCAGGCTGCGAGGAGCTGGTGTTTATAGGAGGCTCGCTGCTGTTTATGGATCCCTCCGCCGTAGCTAGACTGTATCTGTAGCTCACCAAACCCCCAGTGCAGCGATCCCAGCTCTACCAGAGGCCAGGCCGAACACATAATCCACTCTGTCCTCCATCAGATCGGAGGCCATAATCCACCGCCAGCAGCACTCTAGCCCCAGCTCCGCAGAAGCCCGGGCCGAACACGCAGTCCTCCGTCAGCTCGATCCATAATCCACTGCCTGCTGCACTCTAGCACCAGCTCGGCTGAAGCCCGGGCCGAACACGCTGTCCTCCGTCAGCTCGGTCCATAATCCACCGCAGATGCACTCTGGCGCCAACTCCATTGAAGGCCAGTTCGCACGTGAAAATACCATATTTTAAGCGCGACCAGTTCGCGTTGTACACGCTTCAAGGTGCGAATGTGCACGCGAACAGCTAGGCTTGTGTCGCACTTTATAGTCGCTCCTATCGCATTCAGTGTGGACACACCGTAAGCTGAACAGCAGTGATCCCTGATCACTGCATCAAGAATCCTGATTCATTTATCAGTGATATCACCACATGGGCTCAGGACTACTTTGGCAAAACTTTCTCAAGTACTATAATATGTAGTTACATAGAACAATTTCAGTCAAAACTGTACTGTGCTAAAGGGAAGCCTTATGTTAACAATGTTCAAAAGCACCATTGACTTATCTGGGCTCAAAGGCATCTGGATGGACCATCACATGGTGGAAACATGTACTGTGGTCAGACAGTTAGTATTTAAGGTATTTTCTTTGGAAGAAATGGATGTCATTTACTCCAGACCAAAAAAGAAAATGATAATTGAGACTATTACCAGTAACAACTCCAATAACCAGGTTCTGACATGGTATGAGGTTTTACCAGTGGCCTTGGCAAAGGTACCTTGCACTTCTATGAAGGCAACATTAATGCTGAAAAGTACATAAAGATTTTGGAGCACAATATGTTGCCTTTAAGAAGACATCTCTACCAGGTATGCCCGTGAATATTTCAACAAGACAATGCAGAAACACATTCTGCTCACAGTACAAAGTCCTGGCAGTGGAGGAAGAGGGTACGGGTACTTGACTGACCTAGATGCAGTCCCCACCAGTCTCCAATTGAGAATATGTGACACATTTTTAAGCACAAAATATGACAACGAAGACCTTGTATACTGTTCCCCACCTTAAGGCTCATTTGTAGGGAAAATGTGACAAAGTTACAAGTGAAACACTTCATTACTTGATGTCTTCAGCTCCTAGATGTCTGTTAAGTGTTGTGAGAAGGAATAGCAACATTACAAACTACTAAATGCCTTACTGTACCAACTTTTATTCAAATGTGTTGCAAGAACCAAAATTGGAATAAAAGCATATTTTTAAAACGACAAAAACAATAAAATGAATGCACATTAAATAATGTGAGTTTTTTTTTTTCAATATAATAAAGGTCAAAGAGCAGTTTTCAGTTTGATTTTAATTTAACATACCATCCGAACCTTTTCTGATTTGAGGTTGTAATTTACAATGCAGGATTTCACAAAAATTCAAAGTTCTTATAGAGCACACTAAAATGCAAAATGCGTGTTCAACTAACTCATGCAAGGACGACATCACAAAAGGACCAGAATAATATTAAATAACAAGAAAGTCGTAGTAAATAACAAGAAGGGACACAAAGACATGAGTTACAAATTTCATCTTAAAAAACAACAAAAACACTATACTAGACAAGTGACTTTTAACAGATTCCAGTATTAATTCTAAGTAATTTTCATCAAGTCTATAAGAGTTTTACTGCCAGGATTAAAACTACAAGATTAATATGATGAAAATCAAATTGAGGGGGGATTCCAGCTAAAAGGAGTTTGACCTTAAATGTCTCAGCAAGAATATACCTCTGACAGTCCACAAACCGTGATGGATGATAACTTGAATGGTGAGGCAGAAGCAAACAGTGATGAGGACAATGACCGTCCTTCAACAGGCAGATGAAGAACGATTTCATTTTTTACCATCACCGTAAGTCCAATCATTCATCCAAATCAACAAAAGATTATTTCACTAGAAGAAAATTAAAGTTTTGGAATGACATAGCCAAAGTCCATGGCCAGAGCTGACAGAAAATCCATGAGATTACTTGAAGAAGGCTGTGGACTTCAGATGTCCTCACATTTTAAAAATGCCAAAATAACCTTTGCAAGGAAAAGTAGACGTAAATTATTACATCAAGATGTGGGATGCTGATACTCTCTCACCAAAGACAGGTAAATGCACCTTTTCAATTTTCTATATTTTCCATCAGCTGCAGATTTGTTTGTTTTTCTGGTTAAACTGTTTATGATATATGTGAGACTAAAGGTATAAAAACTCTAGGAATGATTCATCGATGTCTCAGTAGTTGTCTAAAAAACAATTTTTTTTTAACATATTTCGGTCCACTTTTAACTTTCGGTCCACTTTCTGGTTAACTAGAGTTTATTTTCTTCTGCTTGTGAACACATCCCCCCCCCCCCAAGGAGCAATGACAGACAGGAAGTAAGTTTTGCTTACTTTTTTTAATTACTTTTTTTAAGTTTACGTTTTTTACTGTAAGAGCAGCTCATATAATTCTCTTAAAACTCATGTAAACAAATAGAGCATTCTGTTTTGTTGTTTCTCTACACCTTCTTGTGTTCAAAATCACAAAATGACCATATTCGATAAACTGTCCTTTCAATATAAAGCATCTAGTGCCCAAATGCTGCACTGACTACCAATTACATTGACTATTGAGCACCGTTCTGGTAAAATGATTGCTAGCTGTTTCTGAGCTGACCAATTGCGTTGCATCTATCTGTTTTGACGTAGACGAAGAAGTATAAACTAGGCCTAACACCTTCTGTGTTATACCCAGGACAAAGAGAGAGAATGTGGAAGTTGTTGTAAGTGTATATTTTATCAAGTTAAGTAAAGATTTCCAGTGGGATAGCAAACCAAACTGAAATACTAGTGGTGGTATTTAGGTTTATATAAAGCTTCATAAACTGCTAATCTATTTTCATAATATGGGCTTGTTTGTCTTTTAAACTATTACAAGATTCACACCAAATTCATGTAAACTTTATAATTTAAAGCAATAAATGGAAAGAAAAAGGACTTTGTGGCGCCCTAGATAGACAGAATGGGGAAAATCCTGCTGTGCACCTTGGATTTGTGGGTAGCTTCTCATCGGCAGGAGACCACAGTATTTGTGAAAAAGAGGAGAAGATGAAGAAATTAAGGAGTGGTGCTTATTGGTCACATGGGGCAAGAAAACAAACAATCTGTGAGGATGTGGCTGCAGGGCTGTATGGACTCAACATTAAACGCTGGGCTTGTGCACATATGCGAAAAAAATAAATAAAATAAAACAGAGCAATCATCCAAGACTCAGCTGAAGGTATGCACCAATGCTTTAAAACATGATGAAGTGTGTGTTCTGTAGTAGTGCCATTTGGTAAAAGGTGAAAACTGCCCAACAAAATATTCAGTCTGATTATAAAAATGCTGTGCATACTAAAAGCAAAATTAGTCCTTTATGTCTTATAGTTAGTTGCTGCTGAATTACCTGTTCTCATTTCGCTGTGTGTATCTTGGTTGTGGGTCAGCATCTCCATCATTAACATCGTAGCTTGCCTCAGGGTCCTAAAAGAGACATGAAAAAGGATTGCAATCAAGTCATTCTAAATTTCACTTCAGGGGCTTAATTAACCTTCTTTTACTCCTTTGTATTTGGTTTACAACTAAAAATTGTTTGGATTTATAAAGGTAGCTGTATGAAACACACAGCGCACAGTGTGTTAATCACTTCACTTTTAATCAATCAGCTCCTTTCATTTAGTGCTACTTGAGCTCAAAGTAACCCAAAATCTTGTACAGAGGTGAAGCTTCAAAGAGGGACACAAGAAAACGGATTAATGCCATTGAAAAATGTGTCTGACTAAAATTTATAACCTTCAACCTCTTAATTAAAAATTAAGCTACTTAATATTTGATTTTAACTTTTTGAAATAAGTGAGAAGATATATTGAAACCTTTCACAATATTAAAAAGTTTTTTAGACATGACTGTGTCTGTTAGAAAGGCTCAGATCTAAACTTAATTGAAAATCACTAATCACAATTTGAAAATAGATGTTCAAAGACAATGTCCATTTAATCTGACCGAGTTTGAGTCATTTTACAAAAACAAAACAAAAACAAAAGTATCTTCATGTGCAAAGGTAGTAGAGGTATACCTTAGACTTGCAGCTGAAATAGTAGCATAAGTCTCACAGTAGACTTGTATGTCAGTGTGGGTACTGAATAATTTCTGTCCCAATTTAAAATTTTGAGCCACTTTGTGTTAGTCTAATACAGCAAAAAAAAATCTAGAAGGGGTAAGGATAATTTTGCAAGGTGCCTTTTTGCGAATATATATATATATAAATAAATAAATAAGAGTGTGTTTCTGCATTGTGCTCCTAAATTAAGATGATTGATTGCACATGAAAGATTTCAGAGAGCTGAACACTACCAGCCTCCCAGTTTAGACTAAAAAAAAATCCTTTGCCCTGGGAGCATTGACTTATGGTGTGGTGATAGGGAATAATGCGATTTTTAATGCAGTATGAAAACTGGCCATTAAGTGCTTTACATGTGATACGGAGGATTTTAAATGCAATTCAAAATTTCACAGGAAGACAAATGATGGATGCTAGCAGAGGAGATATGTGATCATTCTCTGCAGAACCAGTCAATCTGGCTGGACAGCTATGAGCCAGCTGTGGGCTGTTTAGGGGACTAATGGTTCATCCGGTTAGAGTAGCATTTCAGTAGACTAAACTGCATTAGACAAAGGCATATACAAGTTTCCCTGTGTCAAATGGGAAAACATGTAACAATTCTCGTTTTATACAATAACGAAAATAGGATAAGTAATGTTTTTGGCATTTAGTTTTTTTTTCCAATTAAGCAATTATCTGAGGATTTTGCAACAACAGGGGAAATACCTAATAGGTTTTAATCAGTCTTCCTTTCTTTTAAATATAGATGAATGCTGTTTAAGTGTGTTGAGTTTTTTTTTTTTAAAGAACAGCTGGATGCTAACACTGGGTGCAGTACTGCCAGAATTGAATATTTTACGCTACTGAGTGTATGATTTTCAACAACAACTTTCTTAAGGAATTTACTAGATATTTTGTAAAAATGTCATATAGCTAACTAACTAATGCAACAAATGCTTTTTGATATGGGCAGTATGGCAATGAGGTAGGGGGGCTTGTATTGTGCAAAGTATAAGCAAATATGTCCAAACTGAAAGAAATAACAGATTGACAGAACTTAATTAAAGAGCTTTATTAATCTTATCTTTCAATAATGTAATCTGAACTCAATTTGGTGTTCTCTTTCTTAATAACTAAAATGCAGGGGTGCTGCGTGGTGCACTGGTTAGTGAAGGCGCCATGTGTAAGAAGTCACCAGTTCGCCATGCGCTTGTCCGATGTTCGTGTCCCTGCATAACTTTGACCCGTTTCTACGCTATCAACTGTAGAATAAAGGCCACCATTGCAACATAAACCTTTAAAAAATTAAATGCTTCAACAGATCCTTCCTGAAATGGATCATTTTATTCTGCACATGGGTTTTTATAAGTTGACATTCAAGAACCTGTTATTTTATTGGTGAAAACACAAAAAAGAACATTTTAATATATACAGTATTTTCAGACAGGTCTAATTTATCCTATATTTCCTTCCATTGAAAAAAAAATGATTTAGCACAACATCAAAGGGAGGAAAAATGCTCAAGTTCTTGAAGGTTCTGCTGAATTACATTATTAAAAGGTAACATTATTCAGGCTTGTGTGTGTGGGCTTCACCTCAGGCAAGAACCAGAAGCAGTTACTGATAACAGTATCTTCATACTTCATACTTTTCCTGTGACATTTTGCTTTCCTTAATTTATGGCACCAACAGGAATTCAAGTAAGATATTTGCTTATGTAACAAATACCCATCAGCTAAAAATCTTTATTACCTTCATAAATGTTGCAAATGAAAGCTTTTTTCAAATGTATCCTTTTAGCTAACAGTCTGGAGCTTACATAAGAACAACCGCCAACAGAGGAGGCTAGATTGCTCTAAGGTAAAGGGTAGCTTCATGACACTGAAAATACATGGCGCTTACCAGTTAATCTTGTATCTCTTGTCTTATACCCTGCTGTAAACGCTCATACTGAAACTAAATAAAACATGGGTACTGAGACAGATGTAACATATGCATTATTAACATTTCAAACATAATATCAGCAGCGCACAGCGTTTGGCTTTAATATTGCACAAACCAACATCGTCCCCCTCTGTTTTCATTACTGTTAATGTAAAGAAGATTGTTTTGAATTTTATTTGTTTATCTGAATTCCTGTTATAAAGGATTAGTGACAAATCTAGCTGCACGTTTATAATTTTTTACTTACATAATTGCTGTTTAAGTCCGGATGGTCCTTTTCAATGCCATCGTCCAAAATGGTCACCACTACACCTCTCCCAGTGTAGCCTTGAGCCCAGGCTGCTTTCGTATTCAAGTCTTGATGTGTTGGATTGGACTAAAATAGACAAAAGCCTTTTGTTTAGGTGTCTATTTGCTTCAAGTCACACTTCTCAAACAAAAACTGTCAGCAAGAGTTTGTCAGTGACAGAAAACCTCAAATCATCTGCAAAAATAACCCCCATTTACTTACAACACTGAAAAAGAGGGCAATGTTTAACACGAAAGCATAAAACAGCAAAAAATAAAGGAAACTTGTTGCATCTCACCAACCCTTGTGAAAGTGTTTGGCTCTTGACGTGAATAACAGTCTGTGAGCTTTTGAGTGGAAGGAGAGGGACACAAAAAGGGGTTGCAGAGTGGTGCTGAAAGTCATACTGTGAGAGGCATGAGGAAAAGTAAACACTGTAGGTGGTAGAGGTGGTTAAAGATAGACTCACATAGATTTGGAGAATAGAAAGACGCCCTCCTAAACTTAAACTGTTCTGCACCATGCTTTCTTTACACTGTTCATATAAGTCTTTATTTTATTTTCAAGCAATAAAGGCACATTGATAGTTTAAAGACATTGGGAGTCCACAATACAATACACAATGTTGTATTTATGCAAAAGAAAAACAATAAGTTATAAAAAATATTTTTGGTAAAAGTAATAAACTAGCCTAGACTCAACTCACTCAGGTGATTACATAACTGTAAACATCTCATTTGGTTCATGTTTGATCCATATCAGTTAATTTTTTATGTAGGATCGCAGTGCAGGGAAACTATTTGAATTTTTAAATGCCTTTAACCATCTCTTTATCCCTAAAACCGATGTGCTGATATCACCAGTTTGTTTGGTAATACCGTTTGAAAAACGGTCCCTTAAATAGAACCTGGCCGCATGCAGTTGTAGGAAAGCATGTCTCTATCTACAGAAATTAAAGAAAAAGTTAGGAACAAAGTGACCTTGAGCACGTTAATGATTCAACCAGATAGTCGAAATAAGAACCCAAAACAAAAGTCAAAGCACTGAGAACTCACTCGCCTTAAGTAAGGTCAGTGTTTGAACGGAAAGAAAGAAACTGCTTTAAAAATCCTATTCATGAGAGATTTCTAAGACCAAAACCTCTCCTGATCAAAAATAACAAAAAGGCCTGTCTCGTATTTGTCAAACAATATCTTGCTGGATTTTTTTGAGAGAAGTTGTGATTTAGTTACATGTGGTATAAAGCTAACACGGCAGTTCAGAAAACCAACTGTGAAACATGGTGGTGTATTACCACATAAACTTCATTTATAATTACATTGATATTGAAATACTATTTATTATTATTATTAATGGTTACGTGAGCAAAACATTATTGCACTGGAAGTTGCACAACACTGGACTTCGCCAAGGTTGCCCTTTGTCACCAATCCTGTTCAGAACTTTTATGAACAGGATTTCTAGGTGCAGCCGAGGTGATGAGGGGATCTGTTTGCTGGCATAATGATAAGTTCTCTGCCTTTTGAAGATTATGTGGTCCTGTTGATTTCATCAGAACATGATCTCAAGCTTTTGTTGGAGCAATTCGAAGCCGATTGTAAAGTGGCTAGGATGAAAATAAGCAACTCCAAACCCGAGACCTTGGTTTTGAGCTGTAAAAAGGGTAGAGTTGCTTCTCAGGGTCAGGGACGAGGTCCTGCAACAAGTAGAGGAGTATGTCGGAGTCTTGTTCATGAATGAGGGAAAAAGGGAGCGGGAGATTAATAGAAGGACTGGTGCGACATCTGCAGGGATGTGGACACTGTACTGGTCTATCATGGGGAAGAAAGAGCTGAGCCTGAAGGTGAAGCATTCGATCTACTGGTCGTTCTACTTTCCTATTTCCATTTATAATCATGAACTCTGGGTAGTGACCAAAATAATGAGCTCACTGACACCAGCGACTGAAATGACTCTCCTCCGCAGGGTGTTGCGGCTTTTCCTTGGAGATGGGATGAGACGCTCAGTCATACCGCGGGGGCTCAGAGTAGAGCTGCAGCTCCTCCACATCGAGAGGAGTCAGTTGAGGTGGCTCGGGCATCTGGTCAGAATGCCTCCTGGGTGCCTCCCTGGTGAGGTGTCCCGGCCACGTCCCACTGAGAGGAGGCCCAGAGAAGGACTCAGGACACGCTGGAGAGACTAATTTCTTAGTTAGCCTGGGATTCCCCCAGGAGAGCTGGGACAAATGGCTAGGGGAAGTCTGGGTCTCTGTGTTTAAGATGCTTCCCTTGCAACCCTATTCTGGATAACTGAAAGATTATGGATGAATGGATGGACAAACGGAGGGGCGGACAGTTGGCTATCTTTGTCTGATATCAGAATATGTTAGATGATATAAAACAATTAAGTGTGTCCAAAAAAAAATCTCTAAGACAGGAGACTACTCCTTCCTAGCAACTAAACATGCTGCATGCACACAACAAAAAAATTCTCACTACTGTCAAATGGAAATGATGCCAGGACAGCTATAGTCGCATGTGTCTCAAACTAGAGAAGCTTTATTATCCTGTTATTTCTGAAGTCACAGTTGGGTGGAATAATTTTAATGGAAAATAATGTTAAGACAGTCAGACATTTTAAAGCCTAATGCTAACTGTCAAATGTGGTTTCATGACTTTCATTCCCTGTTGTCTTTTGTCATGTTGGGCTGCTGCAGTGACAGCAGTTTAAATTAAATGAAGTACAAAAATGAAAGATTGGAGGCAAATTGAAGCATTTCTAAGGAAGGTGGTGAATATTAAAAAAGACATCGCACCAGTAACAAACAGTATTAATGTTTTACAGGTGAAGTAGATGCACCAAACATCCTAACATGCAATGAATTATACATTTAACCTTCAAACTCTGCTAGTGATAAAGATGACGGATGAATAGCTTATCTTAAAGAATAGTGCAATATTTTTTGGTTATCTGACCGATGAAAGACTCCTATAAAAAATAAATACAAAACAATATGCATAACAACACAGAGCTCTATTCTAAGTACTAAGGCCAGAATTTAGAGAAAATATACAAACATGATTGTATTATATAACCATTAGTCTTTATACATTACATTTGTTGTAGACAGTACTGTACTTCTGTCATATAATAAGTATATAACTGCATATAAAGTACTGGCAATAACGTCATATATACCTATTGTATTTTACTGAGATATCCAAGTGAAAAGAGAGACCAGAACCCACCAGGTACCACTGCTTGGGAAAATCTGGGTCTGTGGGGTCTTCAAAGATGTCCCTCTTCTTTCTTCTTTTCACCACTTGCTGTTCCGCCCACAGGACCTGGAGTACCCAGACGCACAGACAAACACACACACAAAGCATACAAATAAATAAACCCACGCACAAAGGAAAATTCACAGTTTACACCGCTGCCCTCACATCATATTTGTTGTTACTAATGTTCCTTTGTGCGATGTGATTGCAGTGTCAAACAAGACGAGAGACGAAAAAAATATGGCACCAGCTGAGTTCAAAAACTAATAACTAGACAGAAAAAGTGAAACACAGAGAAAATCTAATTTGCTTCAATGCTCCGATTCCAGAGAGACAGGGCCTGATGTACAGTTTAATGTGCTTCAAGATAAAACCAAAACATTAAATATATAACTTACCAATATTTGTGGTTAATTATGGTAATTTATACATGCTATTTAGTTTGCATTAGTTTAATTTATTATTGATATGCAGTTTCCTCATTCCAGATATGAAAATCACTCAGCGTTTCTGAATCCAAAAGAGGTCACCTACGTGACTCGTGTATGTCCGATGAGAAAATATTTTTTGGGGATGGATGGCTTTATTTTGGAGAGCAAAGGTATTACAGATCAATCAGTTTGACTATTAACCTCGGGGTAAATACTGCAAAGGATTTAAAAAAAAATATTTTGTTAAGACTTCCTCAACGCCACATAAAAAGAGGAAGAATAATCTACCATAACCAGTGACTCGCAACCTGCATGGACATGGCAGCGAGCTGCAAGTTTTCAGGATAGCAGTCTTTATATGACTGAGAGGAGCTGGAGTTTTAAGTACTTTTTACATCCACTGCGTTTTTTAGGATTAAGATCTGTTTCGACCGACCTCAAGCCTGTTTTGCTTTTATTTCGCCTTTGCAATGTAACTTCGGCAGCGGATCAAGGCTCTTTTTCCAGCCCGAGAGTGCAGCTTGAAAGTATATAGATATGTCAGCTATTAATTTGAGCAGTTTGTCAGTTTGTAAGAGGCTTATAATGCTCTCTAAAAGTAGTTCATCCATTTGGTTTTGAGATCGAAATTATGACATTTTTATTAACATATATGTGAACAGTTTCACAACACGGGAAACTGCTGTTCAAACATAAAATAAAACAAACACTTCCAAGTATTTAGTAAATAAATATAAAATGGGATAACTAGATCACTTTATACATAAGTGCTGGTGATGATCAGTGCAGAAACCAGACAGGTGCAAAAACACCACACAGGGTCATGTGACTGAGACAGAGATTGCGGTGGGAAGTGTCTTAGGGTTTTCTATTAAATCTTCTTTTTAACATCAAGAAGAAGAAACATGAGAAACTTGAGAAATACCAAGGGCTCAGACATACCAAGGGCTCAGACAGTAGCTAGAGAATGCTTGGAAGGTGAAGGTGACAGTAGTACTCGGTAATCGGAGCACTCCGGACAGTGACCCTCAAACTGGAGAAATGGCTCCAGCAGATCCCTGGAAGAACCTCAGACATCTCAGTCCAGAAAAGTGCGGTATTTGGAACAGCAAAGATACTGCGCAGGACCCTCAACCTCCCAGGCCTCTGGTAGAGGACCCAAGCTGAGTCAGGATGTATCATTTTGAGCCGGGATACATAATTTTATCAAGTTTTTTCTTTATA
The DNA here is from genome assembly GCA_028564705.1 of Apricaphanius iberus. NCBI lineage: Eukaryota > Metazoa > Chordata > Actinopteri > Cyprinodontiformes > Aphaniidae > Apricaphanius > Apricaphanius iberus. The sequence goes on along the minus strand of JAPXFQ010000449.1, from coordinate 9,203 downwards.
AAAATTCACATTTCAATACATATATTTGTAATTATATAACCACTTCATCATGAAAACACCAAATAAATCCTTAAAATCATAAAAATGAACATGATCTTTATGCTGATTATTAGTATATGTAGCTTTCTAAAAGGAAAAGGTGGAACAGACAGCTCTTTTTAATCTTTTCTTTAAGACCATTTGAAAACAGAACAAATGTATCCATGTCCTCAAAGCCAAATGATTTAAAATACTTAACAGAAAAAAAGCACCCTGAGGTGTGGGGCAAGGACAAAGACTTGACATACACCAGCACATAAAGAAGCAATCACAAAAGAAGAGGGAGGTCTTGGAATGGGTTATAGGAGGGCAATCTGCATTAGCAATAAAATATTTCTTTCATCTTTTGTAAAGTGGCCTCAGGGTGCTTACTGTTTGATTACTAAGGAGGGAACATGCTGATATTGTTTGTAATACCAATAGACTGGAAACAAGATATCTTTAGATTTGATTGGTAGCTGGGCTACTGTGTTATAAGAGTGAAAAAAATACATCCACCAGTAGTTTTATTCACAAAATGGACCTCACTAAATGTCAGCTGACAGTAAGTGAAAGGAGAAGTACACTCTGGAACAGATCGTTAGTCCATCAAACTCAGAGACAGATGACCGTCCATGCTCATGTTCACATCTATGGCCAATTTAAAGAAACTAACTCCACAGTGTTATGCTACACACAGATCTGGTGGTGGATATACTGGCTTATTGCAGTCCGGATATTTTATTTCCAACTCTTTCGTCATCTTCAAACTTTTCCTTAAACCTTCACTTTTTTCAGTAGGTCGTGTATTGTACAAGCTTAAAACAACACTTCCCATTATTTTAATCAGGGCTTTAGATATCTCATTTGGCAAATTATTCATTTGTTTATTACTTCAATAACTCATTTTTCTATATTTTCATATTGGGCAATCTTCTAAAATATGTTAATTACTCTGACTGTTGGTGACCTTAAAAACTTTCTACAGGTCTACATGTTCTGATGACTGAAACTGCTCTATTTTTTTCAGCTAGACTCGTCTATTTTTTTTCTTCATACCCATGCATACACTGTAACTTTAAGCTAAAGACCACTCTAGCTACAACCATTGCATTGCTCAGATAAAAAGCTCTTTAAAAGAAGACTGGATTTCTCTGTAGAGGCTGTCAACTGTTCATTCTAGCTGCCACAACAGAAAACTAGACTTCACAGGGTGATTTCACTAATATTTATAAAGACTTTAGCCTTATGGCTCATTCTTTTTATTTTATTTCTTTTTATTTTATTTTATTTTTACTTATGTTAAATGTTTTATGTGCACAACTGTACCGGAAAAAATTCCTAGTTTGTGAACTTGTTCTCAAACAATGGCAATAAAACCGATTCTGATTCTGATTCTGATTCACCATTTTACACTTTTGCAATTTCAGATACTTTGTACGTGACTTTTTCAAATTTACAAAAATGGACCAGTCTTCGAAAATAGGTCTTTTTTTTTACTACCATTGGAACATTTTTTTCAAATTGGTGAAGGAACGAATTGACCTAAGCTCATCTCCCACACACATGGTGACATTGCCTCACTACTAAAATAAATCAATTAAACCTAATGGCAGAAAGGCTATAAAAACTTCATTTAACAAATAATTATAGTAAAAAAAAATCAGCTCAAATCTATTTTTATAGGTCAACATTTTTTACATTGCAAGTCCAAACATCTTTAGATTTAAATCAAATCAAACCTTATTTGTATAGTGCTTTTCATACAAAAAAGCATTTCCAAGTGCATTACAAATTAAAATGACCTTGCATACCCTCCCCCCAGTTCAATTTAATAAAGATATAAGTTCTGTTCAAGTCAGAGAGAGAATATAAAGCTCAATATGAATTTTTAGCACATTTTTGTACAGTGGTCAGGCTTTAAGTATAAAAGGTGCAACGTGGATGGATGGTCTGATACACTTTTCCATACTGTATTCTCTTATTAGTAATTGTAAAATAGTTAAATTAGGGCTGGACAGTATGGCAACATTTTCTTAATTCAATTTCAATTCAATTTCAATTCTGTTTATTTATATAGCGCCATTTCACAACAAATGTAATCTACAGGCACTTTACAAGAAAAGTTATTACAATACAATATTTAATCTAGGAATTAGAGAACCACAGAAGATTTCGTTGGGACTTCTCAGCAATCCCTCACACTGAGCAAGCATGAAGCGACAGTGGAGAGGAAAAACTCCCTTTTAACAGGAAGAAACCTCCAGCAGAACCAGGCTCAGCTTAAGCGGTCATCTGCCGAGACCGTCTGGGGTTTGGAGAAGGCAGCAGAGACACAGAAAAAAGCAACAGAACTGATGCAGAAGCCGAAGTTGGTAGCAGGACGTGGAGAACGTTCCTCCACTGGAATGCCATCTTAGTCAGGGTCGTCAAGCAGGGCGGGTTAGGAGCACCTACTGTAGGAAGAGACTAAGAGAAAACAGGTTAGCGCATGAATTGACAGCACATCATGCAGTTGGAGAAAAGTAGGAGATAAAGTAGGAACTGACTCTAATAATGTCCTCCAACAGCCTAGCCATCAGCATAGCTACTAACATTAACCTGTCTCCTAGCTACTAGGAGACCTAGCTACTCACACTGTCTACCTGGCTTACATTAATCTATCTCTGTCTAGCAACTCTACCTCTTCCTATCTCTTCCTAGCTTTTGACACTCTACCTGACTACTAGCATTAACCTGTCTCTTCCTAGCTACCTGTCTAACCTGTCTCTAACTACCTATTAACATATCTCTAACTGTAAGCTTTGTCAAAGAGGAAAGTTTTGAGCCTAGTTTTAAAGATAGACAAGTTGTCTGCTTCACGAACCAACCCTGGGAGCTGGATCCATAGGAGGGGAGCCTGATAACTGAAAGATCTGCCACCCATTCTACTTTTAGAAATCCTACGAACTACCAGTAAACCTGCAGTCTGTGAGCGAAGGGCCCTGTTAGGAACATATGGAACAATCAGGTCACTTATGTATGATGGAGCTTGATTATTAAGAGATTTATATGTCAGAAGGAGGATCTTGAATTCTATTCTAGATTTTACTGGGAGCCAGTGAAGAGAAGCTAAAACAGGGGAAATGTGATCTCTTCTTCTTTTATTCATTAGAACCCTTGCGGCAGCATTTTGGACTAACTGAAGACTTTTAATTGTATTCTCTCGACTACCTGATAATAAAGAGTAACAGTAATCCAGCCTTGAAGTAACAAAGGCATGGACTAGTTTTTCAGCATAACTCCTGGACAGGATGGTTCTAATTTTCGCAATATTCCTAAGGTGAAAAAAGGAAATCCTAGAGACTTCTTTAATGTGAGATCTAAATGACATATATTGGCCAAAAATAACCCAGAGGTTCTTTGCTTTATTACTGGAGGCTAATTTAATGCTGTCCAGGTGAAGGGGTTGACTAAGTAGTTTCTTTTTCAGAGTTTCTGGTCCAAAGACGACAACTTCTGTTTTATCAGAATTCAGAAGCAAGAAGTTTAGCGCCATCCAAGCTTTTATATCTTCGAGACATGCCTGTAGTCTACCTAACTGATTGGATTCATCAGGATTTATGGATAGATATAGCTGTGTATCATCTGCGTAACTATGGAAATTTATCCCATGCTGCCTAATGATTTTACCAATAGGAAGCAAATATATAGTAAAAAGGATCGGCCCAAGCACAGAACCCTGTGGTACTCCGCAAGTAACCATTGAGGCCGAGGAAGATCTATTGTTTACCTGAACAAACTGAAATCTGTTGGACAAATAAGATTTAAACCAGCCTAGTGCTGTTCCTATTATACCAACACTTTGAAGCCTTTCTATGAGAATATTGTGATCAACAGTGTCAAAGGCAGGACTGAGATCTAACCGGACCACAATGGTCAACAGTCCATTGTCTGAGGCTCTAAGAATATCATTAGTAACCTTCACCAGAGCTGTTTCAGTGCTGTGATGAGCTCTAAAGCCTGACTGAAACTGCTCACACAGCTCATTACTGTTTAAATGCTCACACGTCTGATGTGCAACTATTTTCTCAAGAATTTTAGATAAGAAGGGAAGATTAGATATCGGTCTATAGTTAATTAAGTCGTTTTGATCAAGAGATGGTTTCTAAAGTAGAGGTTTAATTACAGCAATCTTAAACTCGTCTGGTACATATCCATTAAGATAGATTCATTATATCTAAAATTGGAGCAGCAATCAAAGGGAAAACCTATTTTGAAAGTTTAGTTGGGACTGGGTCTAACATGCAAGTTGAAGGTTTTGATGAAGCTAATAATTTTAGTAGATCTGAAAGTTCAGCTGCATTAAAGCAGTCCAAGCATATATTAGGTTCAACCATTTTTGATGCTGCCTCATTAACTAAGGAAGAAGCAAGCATATTGGGAAGGTTCCCATTTATCTTATTTTTTATAGTCTATTTTATTTATAAAATATTTAATGAAGTCGTCACTACCAAGAGCTGGGGGAATGGTTGGCTCGACAGAGCTATGATCCTGTGTGAGTTTTGAAACTGTATTAAAAAGAAACCTAGGATTATTTTTATTCTCCTCGATTAAAGATGAAAAATATGCTGTTCTGGCTGTTCGAAGGCTCTTTTTATATAGCAATAAACTATTTTTCCACACTAAATAAGAATCCTGTAAATGCGTGGAGCGCCATTTTCTCTCTAGTTTTCGAACATTCTGCTTTAGGGTACTGTGGTGTTATTCTGCATATGTGTTAAACTTTTATTGTTCAGAAGGTAAAAGTCTGTTTATATAGCTTGTATGATGGAGCAGTTTAAAAGTTCTAATGTTTCCATGATTGGTCCTTGACTGGCCCTTGACTGGTACGTGCCTGATCCGTCAAAGGTCCCTGACAGGTCCGTGGTGGTAATGTAATCCCCCGCTATGACGTCTTCAGTGAGGCCTCGCCCCCAAGGAGCCTGAGTGTAAACCAGCTGCAATGCCTCTTTTGTCCACGGGGAGGAGCAGTGATTTTAATGTTAATGATTTATTGATGTATCAGACTCAGGGTAGCCTATATAAATGTCATTAAAAAATGTTCCCCTATCTGTTCCTCAATGGTTTGCTGGTTTGTATGTAGCCTAAGTTGGAATGTAACTCAGAAACTCAGGGTTCAAATAGCCTACGACTGTAGTCTTATACTCAGATACAGTAGTTTTATAGCATAAGAGTGCTCTGTAATGTGAAACTTATGACAGTACTGTAGGCAATTAGCCTACTTTTTGGGTTTCATAGGGTTAGGGAACCTGGCCAGGTTTGGGCTTAATTTCTATCATTGTCCACGGTCTCAGGACGGGCTTTAGTGATCAGCTGATCATCTCAGCGCGATCATTTATACTGTAATAAAGTGCTGCAGTGGGCCACTAACATTATTCCGACAATACCTGTTAAGATGTTGCAGGCACACTCTGTGTCACGATGTGGAAGACCCACTCCTCTCAGATCAAAACAGAAAAGATGCTTCGACTGCTGCGTTGCGCTCTCACAGAAAATACTGAAGTGTAAATGCACTATTATCCCAAGTTTCAAGTTGCAGAAGTCTCCTGCATTTATATAGCAGCTCCCTGATGGCCACAAGTCAGACAAAATCTCCTGAAATCTAGAGCAACAGTGAGAGCGCACACAGAGACTCACACAGGCCAGACAGACTTTTACGCAACAGAATCAAGTGGTTAAAGCTTCATATAGCTGCAGACAAAAAAAAAAAAACGTTATAAATCAACATGCCTTGAAATTATTCTTATTCATTTATAATTTTAAGTTTCAGGTAACAGATCCTTTTGACCAGAGTTTCAAACATTTGTCCAGTAAATTGAAAACAGGTGTCAGTTTTTCTAACGCATGGATTCGTAGTCCTGCAGGAAAGTACTATATATGAGTCTTTGTAGCCGGGGTAATATTTATAAATTACAGTTTTTTCCCAACAACTTAAAAACCTGATAGTTTTTTGTTTGTTTTTTTAAACAGTTTGTCCACTAGCGCAATTTTCATCCAGTCAGTCTCCAACTTTTAAGGCCAGATTACAGCTCTACTCTGAATCAAAGTGTGATTCACAGATGTGATTTACCTGTGACTAATAATGGTCATCTACCATTAATAATAAATGAAACTGTGAAGCGGGGCTGCACGGTGGCGCAGTGGTTAGCGCTGTTGCCTTGCAGCAAGAAGGTCGTGGGTTCGTAACCCGGCCCAGGGTCTTTCTGCATGGAGTTTGCATGTTCTCCCCGTGTATGCGTGGGTTCTCTCCGGGTACTCCGGCTTCCTCCCACAGTCCAAAAACATGCATGATAGGTGAATTGATCACTCTAAATTGTCCCTAGGAATGATTGTGAGTGTGAATGGTTGTCTGTCTCTCTGTGTTGGCCTGCTACAGACTGGGCGCCCTGTTCAGAGTGTACCTGCCTATCGCCTGATAAAGCTGCGGATAGGCTCCAGCTTGCCCCGTGACCCTGAATTGGATAAGCGGTTAAGAAGATGGATGGATGGATGAAACTGTGAAGCTATAACTTTTTTTCTTCCATTTTTATTTAAACTAGCATATTTCACACAACACAGCAAACCAAAAAAAAAAAAAAAATCACATTTTGAACGTTTTTTTTAACGGCAATAGCCAAGGCGCTGTGCCTCAGGGTCAGTCTTGCGGGGACTTCTCAGTCTCTCATTTATTTTGTTTCTGACTCTTTGCCAATGGTCCCCAGACAGGTTAGGGAAGCGCTTTAAAACCTGTTGGTGGACCCGCTCCTTTATAATTTGACGCAGTGGACTTTTTCCGTTTGAGCCGCTCCAGTTTGTCATCTTTCCCCAGCTCTTGTACATATTAAATGGAGTAAACTATAAGTATCCTTCGCTGGTCCACATATCCCAAGATTCATTGCGGGCTGAACGGGAGAATTTACTTCCAGTAACATGGCGGACGAAGCGGCAGGCGAAGCGAGAGAGGAGCACAGTTTTAGATGTAAGTATATTAAAATCTGGCGGTTAAAAAATGAAAATCTTATAGCGGTTGTGTTGTTTGCCTTTTATTCTTGGCTTAGACATGTATTTTAATATTTTTTTGTAAAGCATCGCTCGTAAACGAGCTTGTATGGTAGTGTAAAAGTTTCTTCATCTTTACGCAGCCACTTTCTGCTTTGGTAAATTAAGTAAAAAGTCAACTCCTCTTAGGAGAAATTATTACCTCTTTACAGAGTGAAAATCGGGGCACGGTGGCTTGGAGGTTGAAGATTAAATCCAGTTACACAGCCTATACTAGAGGACTCTTATTGAGCCTCATACAACACAGAACCTGTGATCTGCTGTGAAAACTATAGTTCTGCATTCTTAAATCAATACAGTTGTCACGTTCCTCTGGTATTTATTTTCTATCTAATGAGGAAAATTCAGGAGGAGTTGTATCTGCAGGAGAAATTAATCCCTTGCCGGAAAAAAAAATTGAGAGAAAAAAATAAACCTACTGTATGTATATTTGCAACAGCGCAAATAACACAATTTATGACTGATCACTTTAACAAATATAGATTTCATAAATGTTGTTGTGTTGCTCTTTTTGTAAACTGTGTTTATTGTCTTCTTGTTTAGGATAAGAAGCAGCAAAGGGAGACTGGAGAGGAGAGCAGGGACCGAATGGATGGACTGTTTTTCTTTTTCATTCATGTTTTTGTCACATTTTTTATTTAGGTGTTCGATGGTTGTGAATAAATGAATTTCTAAAAATGTTAAATATCATGAAGTCATTTTATTAAAAGTTGTATTAGTGTTTTTAAAGAAGCTTACGTTGAACAGTTTAAAATAACAACATATTGGCATTAGGATAAGTTTTTTTGCAGTTATTTATATCTGTATAAATGACCTATTTAAGCTTAATTAGAACAAACGGGCAGTGTTGCTGGATCAGTTGAATACAGATATTTTTTTAATATTTTCTGGTTGACGAGGGGAACATCATACAGGTTGGTCTGTAGAGAGAGTTCAGAGCAGCTTCGTCATGCTGTCCACTGCATCCATCATCAGGGTTTACAGGCTGCTTAAGTCGACGTGCACAAAAGACAAGTTTTTCCAACCAGAGAGCCCCACAGACCTCCAGCAGCTTCATCTTGAAGCTCAACCCAAGAGGCAGCTGTGGAGAAAAGTGTTATGACCTGCTGTTTTGTTGAAACACAATGTTAGTTGTTGTTGCAGTGGTTGTTTACAAAAAACAGTTCAGTTTATTTAGGAAGAGCCAATTTGGAATATGCTTGGTAAAAAAAAAATCATAGATATATAAAATCAAATTAGAAAATGCTGTTTTGATCTAAAAGGCATATATTTTAAGCTCACAAAGATTTTTTACAGATAAAATGAATATAAAAAATGTAATATTACAAATTTGTACATTTGATCACTAGTCATTCAATTACAGAAATTATCATGAGAGTAGATGTCTTAAGTATTAACCTGGATTAAATAAAATTATCTTGATATGATCACCTCTCAGCCAGAAATATAAAACATTTGCGCAGACAGTAAAACTTGTTGTTTCTCTAGAGTAAAAAAGGTGAGTAAAATACTGGGAAATATTTCTTGCTTTACCAGCTGGTTTAGCGTGATCGCGGTTGCTAGGAGACAGGACGTTCGGCAAAGTGGGGGCGGGAATTCAACGAAGGCTAGACCGTCCAAATTCACAGCCGTTAACATCCGGTCTACCGTGTCCACGAAGGACCCAGGCCATGTAGACCGAGTAGACCGGGTCCTTCGAAGGATCCAGCCGCTGGATTCGGACACAGCCTCTGCTTTCTTACTAGATGAAACGTTGACTGTTCATAGGATTGAAAGGATATATCAAAGTCTAAAAATAATTTTGCCGCTATATATATATATACACACACACACATACACTTTTGTTAGATTTTAGGAACTTGTAATGTAACGTTGGGCCTAAAAGTCAGAAATTTTCTGAACAGGGCTTACACATTCACACATAATAGTCACACAACACTGTCTGGGTAACCTATTGTACTCGATGATCATCCTGAATGCATCCCCCAACTTAACAACACACCATAGACTCCAGATCATTCACACCTCCTAAAGAACATTACCATCTCCAAGCATCCCCCCACCAAGCTTTCGTGACCATCCCTACAGCATGTAACCATGTCTAT